>JAVRXN010000009.1:21513606-22113606 GCA_033556935.1 Timema podura
CTAAATTAAGGCTTTAAAAAAGTTCAAAACCTTAAACACTCGTTTCCCTAAAATAACATTTTTTGAGTTACGACAGTCTTGTATTCAGGGTGCGATATGTATGTAATTAAATATAAATGTATCAAATATAAAGTTCTTTAATTTAAAATATATTTTTATATAACCAATAGTTTCAGAGCTATAAGCAAATATCTACAATTTTTAATTCAGTTCTTTGAAAATTAATTTGATTCTTATGCTCTTTGGTGGACAGAAATATATACCTTTTCTCAATTTCTCTATAACATTGTTCCTAGTTCCTAATGCCATGTAGTAAGTGACAGTTTATTTAATTTACGATCTTTTGTGTAGTATTTCTACAACAATGTAAAGACTTATTATTTCGTTTCACAAATCTTACGAAATTTTAGTAAATGTATATTTTAAGATAAAAGTGGAAGAAAGTCTCTGCAGTGCACCGTACCATTTATTTTTTATAATGTTAAAAAGTTGCGAATCTCTTAAATGATACTTCTACAATTTCCTAAAATTTCAGTTTTCTCTTTCATTAAGAAGTATTAAAAATTATCTGGGCAGTTTTACATACATATAAACAAACAACCTTAGAACTGTATTAATTAAGAGAGTAAAACATAAATATAGGTAATGCTTACTATCTTCATTTGGTTTGATCTTTCATGTACATATTAAATATTTAGATAAATCGATTAACTCCCTCATTTCAAGGCAGTTTAAGCTCCAGAGAAGACAAGGCAATAATCAAATACAATTTTATATACATTTGTGTGATAGCAATATAATTTCAAGACCAAGAAACTTTGAAAAGGAGCTTTGGAATTGCTGATGATGTGCACCTCAGGCTTTTTTTAATATATTTTTTTTTACCTACATGGAGACCCTGATTCCTTGGGCCACTATGCTGGTGCGGGTTTCTTCAAAATCCAGAAATATTATTCTCTGCATTCTCATCTTAGATATGTGGAATTGAGCGTTATTTATAATTGACACTTTTGTAAGCCTGACATCGTCAACCGATTGACCAGTACTTCAGTTAACGTTAAAACTAAGTCAAACACTAACATCTGACATTTATTTAGGTGCTGGAGGAAATATTGGAGTGATTTATTATCTTTACATTTCATTATATTCTGGGGTGGAAGGGGACGCGAGAAAAGGCAAGTGTTTTTGAAAGTTTCTTTAATCAAAATATTTTGATGGTAAGATAAATAAATTCCAGTATAAACAAAGTTTAATTTTATTCACACGATGACATCAGTAGTTCTTGAATATCTGTCAAGGGTGTCTTGAAATTTAAAAAGTTTCTCGTCTACTGACGCTCTGTTCATGACAGAAATTCAACAACTGTTGATATCAACTTGTGTATACAATTAAACTTTGTATCCCTACTAAAGGAGTATTTTATATATTTTTGCAAAAATAAAGTTTTTCTATCCAAACTACAAAAACACTGTCCTTCTCTCGTATCCAATTCAACCCCACCTTAAATAAAATATTGAGATATGTGGATGGCTCCAAAACCAGAAAGCATGAAACAGGAATTGCCTATGCATTCAGGGAAACACAGTTTTTTTTAAAAGAAATCAATGTATATTTGTAGAGCCTTTTGCCGACAAGGCATGGAATATGGCAATGACTACTATCTATATCTGCTTACGGCACGCTGGTTTAGCTACTGGATGTGGGACTCTCGATACAGAGAATGAGATGGCATTCAGGAATTGTTACAATTCATCAATGAACACTCTTTTGAAATTACCAAGCTTATCTATATGGAATATAAAGTTTTTGTTTGTTTTTATCACCACGCCTTACCACCCGTTTGGGCTACACGCTTAAATTCTAAATAGGCTAATGTGTTAGGGATGAGTAATACTAGACCATAGAGAATGTGTACCCGTATTAGCGTGGAGAGAGAGTGGTGAATCATTAAGGAAAACCATCCTAGGATACCCGATCAAGGTTCAAACTCCGAGCTCCTTGTCACCATCAGTAAAAAAATTCTTAAACTAATAGAATAAAACTCCTCCTGTATGGTAGAAAATTGTAATATTCATATACACGTACTTTCAATATATAAAAGAGTCTGAACAGATATAATTTCAAAATAATGATCGTAAGCTTGCTGTTAGGGAGATATTGTAGAATGGAAATTTCCAAAACTTAAAAGACAATAATTGTTTTTGTAATAGAAAATTGAAATTTATCTGGAAGGTGGATGGTCTATCCCAGATGACTAAAAAAAGTTTAAAGTTATTTAATTTTGTAATCAAGATTTGGGAAAATAAAGGGGGATGGTGGCAAAAATCTCAAGAACTAATATCAAGAAATCTTCCAAAGGCTGTAGAAAATTGTAGTTATTTTAATCATGTAGGTACAAAGACCACCACAAATAATCGAAATATAATGAAAATTTTAAATTTGAAAATAAATCCAAGAAATATCGTAATAAAATGTAACAAAATTATAAAAAAAAACTTTTTTATTATAAAATTATAATCGTGCAGGTAGATGCAGGGACTGATCTGTCACTTTAACATCCTATTATCTCACTCATTTTCCTTGTTAAACTGTGATACTCTTTTCTACAATAATTTTTTGTAACAGTGAATATGCTACTGTGAATATGCTGAATGGGATGAGTTTGTGAAGTCACCGGTGACTCTACAAAGCCGCTGGCTCACTTGGGGAGTGTAAAAAAATAATTTATTATTTCACATACTCACCGAACATTTTACAAAATCACCTGTGAGTTTACAAAATTACCATAAACCACCAGTGAATGTTAATAAGTCACGTCAAGATTAGGTTCGGTTAGGTTAGCTTAGACAAGCTTAGACTAGTTTATTTTAGCATAGGTTAGATTAGAATAGGTTAGTTTATGTTAGTTTGGATTTATGTTCTATATTTTATATTCAAATACACTAGATATTTTATAAAATCGCCGGTAAATGTAGATAATACAGTTAATGTTTCGTAATTTCACCAAATTGAATTGGGAAATTTATTAAGTCACTGGTATATTTATATAAATCCTATAAGTTGTTAAATGAGCCATCGCTTTCGGTGATTCTATACATTCACTTGCTATTTTACAAAATAACGAATTCAGCACATTCACAGTAACATATATAATCTATTTTATCATATCTTAGGATGGCTCTTAAACAAATATAGTGTTTTCTATGGATTACTTTCGTTTGTGAACTCAGTTTTTGGGCTGATTAATGTATCTTTTCAAAGATCGTTTCTAAAAAAATTTGGTAGATATATTTGGTTTGGGATTGTCATGGTTATCTTGATATTTTAAATAAATTAAAGTAATGTCAGCTTTTAAAACCCGTCCAGATCATATCTATATTATTGTGACATTGGTTATAGATCGGTCTACTCTCGCGTTTTGTAACACAATTTAAACCAATAAAGCATTAATATATAAACATAGTTAGATTTGGTTACTTTAACCTGTGGCTAATTTTATGTGTGAATAACGGGTACACCAGAGAGTAGAATGATACTAGTAAATAAGATTGTATACGTACAGGTAATCTTTGACAAAACCAACCATTATTGTCTATATTAAATATCCAATATAATAAATAAAATGATAAAAAATAACTGTTGTAAATTCAATAAATAGTTACTATTATGTTTATAAGAATAATTTTGTAATATCTCAAATATTTTTAACGATTAAAACATTGTATGGTTCCAAAGAAAAGTTTTCTGTCAGATTCCCAATATAACTAAATCGTTTATTATTAAATTCGCTTACATTGGCAAGGAAAGAAAAATACTGTTTATTGCCTTGCAATATAATTTGTTTTTCTTTCACAATCCCTTTAAACCAATAATAGCATTTGAGAAACATTATCTAAAATGTGATTGCATTCATTTTGAAAGCTTATCCCCAAAAGTATTGGTGCTTTATGGACTCGTTCTCCTCATTGGATGTCTTACACCCCTCCCTCCATTTTTATTTTTTAGCATGGAATGGTTGAAGGGGTCTCTAGATTTATACATCACAACTGAAATTTCATTTCTGTATTTCTGATATTACATTAAATCTTTTCTTACCTACCCCATTTCCCCCTCAGACTCTCTTTGCCTTTTGTGCTTTTTATTAAATCCACCTCTTCGTTCACCCTCTTCCATCCCTCATCCCCTGACTTGAGCCCCCTCTTAAATATATTTCCCTCAAACTTCATCATTCTTAACCGTCTTTTATACTAACAATAACAGCTAAGCTATCGGACTACTTCCCCCGATGCCCTTTCACCCCCCTTTTTTTTTATAAAAAGCCACCAGCCTCACTTATTTTTTTAAATAGCAAAGTCCCACTTTTCCCCTCTTTTCACAAAGAGTTTCTAGTCTCCAAATCTCCGTTACCCACTCAGTTTTAACGACATTGCTAATATCTTCACCCGTTAACGGCGTTCCCCCACTCCAACCTAAAAGTACACTTAACATCTAGTTTTCAGGTACTCTGATTCTGGCTGATGTTCCAATTACGTTTGACAATATCGTTGACTTAAGAGCGAAAAGTTGAAGAGATGGGAGATTTTAATGGAAGTATTACTACTTGGAGAGCTTATTTTAATTCCAAGGATAGAAATACTACTCTATTTTTTTTACCAAGTGAACATTTGCTTATCAAAGTATCGTTGAAATGACTTATGACGTTCTTAAAATCCTCATGAACGGAACAAAGCCACAGTTATCGTTATTTCTCTAGTCTTAAGATTATATGTAAGTACAATCTTTTTACAGTTTTATAGATAAACAATTTTAAAGCCACTCTTAAAGTATCATATTGCTAAAATAAATGTCGTAATTACTGTTTAACGCATATCATTAAATTTTTGACTTTCTCAAACAAGTGAAAGCATTTTAATTTTAGTAGTTTTCGACCTTGGGATTAAGATGAATCTTTACATTTTATGCGTGTCCTTATCCCAAAATAAGTCGATCTTAGAATTCTGTCTGTCCTCACATGTCTATTTATCCGCAGATCTGTCCCAGACCACAGATCTGAAACTGATTGACGTATTTTGTTCAACATCTATATTTAGATGTTATACCTCAGGGTATTTTTTTAAATCACATTCCTCAAACCAAGCGTAGATTTCAAATTTTACAGAAAGTGCTCTAAAATATTAAAATGGTTATATAGAGAGTAAACCTACACAGTAAATATCATTGTATAGCCTACGTGTATTTTGGGAAAACTTGCATTAAGGAATAGTTTACTAAGAGTGATTTTCGAAAACTCAAAATATTTCAAAAACGGCTGTAAATATTTTGTTTAAAATATATATCTGGGGATAGTTTGACACGAGGAACCAAATTGACTTCATAGTTTTTATTGGAAATTTTGTTTAAGGTTAGTTTACTGATGAATGTTCTCATTTAAATTCGAATATTTTGAGAAATTAATTCAGAAATTTGGTTAGGAATAAATGTATTTTAAGTTTTTTACTTTCTTGCTATCTTACAGGTAGAGAAAGTGTGATCGTTAAAAATATCAAACTTAGGATTTTGATGAATTTCGACGTTTCATGACCTCCAAATCCCAAAAATTTGTTTATTAATTTCCGTCTGTCTGTTTGTCTGTTTGTACCTCCGACTAGAGCCTACGCTATTTTACCGATTGGAATAAAACTTTGTGTTGAGGGTCTTCATAAGATTCCCCCTAGGATTTTTAGGAATTGGATATCTAACTCTAAAATTAAGGTTAGTTGACTGAGGGGGGGGGGAAACTATTTTCTAGAACTCGGCTCTAAAGATTTTGATTAAATTTCGTTTCCAAGCATTGATCAATATTATAAACAAAATAGCTACTCTCATTTTTTCGGCAAAATAAATTTAAGGGTTTCGGTCAAAAGCGTAAATTCTCATTTTTTATTACATCTCTGAAATTATTAGAGATCTAAAATTACTTATCATTGCAAATATGTGGGTCTATTTAGAATATAAATATTTATTTGAAGCATATTTTTTTCAAACCAATAATTTTCAAGCTAAATGCAAATATATATATATATATAATTTTTTTTTAAACTTTTCGAACATTAAAGTTAAAGTATTGCGACCGTAAAAAAAATTGTGACCCGAGATGTTGATGGATGTCAACGTTTCATGACGCCCCGAACTCTAAAGAGTGTTTTTTGCAATGCCGACTATCTGTGTGTTTGTTTAACCCTAAAATTAAGAGTAGTTTTGTTAAGGGTGAAGGGAAAAAAATATTTTTTCTCAAAATTGGCTCTAGCGATTTTGTTTAAAATTCGTACCTAGGCGTTGATTAAGATTATAAACAAAATAGCTATTTCCATTTACCCATGAAAATTACTTTTAGTGTACGTTACAGAAGTGGAAATTTCCTTATTTCCACAACTATTTAAGATGTTAAATAACTTATCATTGCAAAATTGTAGTACTATTAAAAATAAAATACTTTTATATGAAATATATCTTTATAAAACCAATAGTTTCTGAGATATTGTCAACTATATTAATACAATCTTGTGAGCTTTAGTTGTGCAGAGATACTACTTAAATTTTAACGCAATAGTTTGCTAATTCCATAGAGTAAGTAGATAAGTAAGTATCTCAAAATTTCGATTTTTTTTCTTTAAACTCTTAGGGGAAATGTTTATGCAGGAATATCTCTAAATTTTAAACTCAATAGTCAATGTTTACCTTTTTTGGGGGGTATAGATTTATAAATGAGGAATTTGATAAAAATTCAATAGCCGTAAGATGTGAAACCCCTAATAAATTGTAGAAAATTTAAACCAGAAGTCGAAATTTTAATAAGAAGAATTGACTCATGTGAAGCCAATAATGATCTCTTTTTTTGTCCAAATATATAAAGGAAGACTTTAATTCATTAGAAAGAAAATCATTACATTTAAATCCGGGAGTACAAAAATGTATAACGTATATGTAACGCAATTTTTGATCGGGCTTGTTAGTGTATATTATCTCGTTTCACATAATATATTACGAGTTTTGAGTAAATATCTCGATTTTTAAATAATGTAGTGAGAAAGTCCGTGCGTAGTTCCGTACCATTTATTTTACATTATAAATTTTTTTTTAAATCTTAAAACGTTTCATTTAAGTTTATTGATAACCGATTTTTTAACACAATTGAAATTTTTTGTTAACTTCAACGAATTTGTTTAAAATTGGTAATTGAAGACTATTTTACATTATATTTAATAATGTTTGATGGTTTTTTCAAAAATACATTAATATTAGTGTGACAAATTTAAGAAAATTTAAATATTTCGAAATTGGCCTTCAACATTGTGTTCAAAATAATGATATAGTAATAGTTTATCATGATAAGTAATGAGAAATTGTGTACAAATGTGTTGTACCATTTATTTATTTTTCTATAAATTTAGGAATTGTACTTTTCAAATAGTGGACTCCTCAATGTGGCCAATAGTTGATAGTCCATATATTTTAAATCTAAATTTTAACTCTATATATTTTTAGTACCGCATCCTATTAACCATTTGGATTTTACGCCTATGTATTAATTACACTAATATGTTAGGGATTAGTGAGGATAGATCTATAGGAGGTTCACCCACATTTGCGTGTAGGGAGGGTGGAAAACCATTTACAAAAACCACCCTCATTGAACTTGACCGGGATCGAACCTCAATCCCCCAGTCTTTGGTAGTCTAGTTTAACACAAGAGTAGCGTGTTAAGCCATGCGGCCACTGAAAGGTTTTTTTTATCTCTGCCTTTGGTACAACTCTAGAAGGCCCTATAGTTTGAATAATAATATAAACATTATTTGTAGTACTTGTATTATTAATTATTTATTTTACCGACAACTATTATTATTATTGAATTAAAATATCAAGAATCTAAAAAGTGCTTGAATAAATTATGTTGATTTTAGATGACTTGATAAATTGTTCAGATTATAAAAGACTCAATAAATTATCTTGATTTTTGTATTCTCTGCATTTTTGCCGAAGTTAAGCTGGAAATCCTTCACACGTATGTAAACATAAATTATCTACAAACACTCAACGATGGCCCAAAATCTCTTGTAGCGGAACTCACAATTTATTAATTAGTTATATAATATTTTAAAATGATGGCTTTTGTAGCATTAATAATTATTTCGTTGATCTGCCTTAGACCCCAATAATAAATAACTAATAATTAATGAATAGTTTAAAAATAACATATTTAGGGCCAAAGAATTGTTTTATCTACCCTTATTACCCCTACATCTGACTGGGATACACCCCTTATATCACCAACATCTGCAGTCCAGCCATTATCAAGGGTGGCACCTTTTAGATCTTGCAGCCATCGAGGTGGTTAAGAGTGCTACTTGTATTTAGTCATTACAAAATAAAACAATACCTTTGTTTGCCCTTCGTGTTATTACCCATCTGGACTATCCCCACTTGACCACAATATTTGGGTAGAAATGAGGCTGATAGAATTTAGAGGATATGTACCCACCTTTACTTGGTAATAGTGGGAAAGCACTGATAAAAAATCACTCTAAGTGCGCCCAGCCAGGATTCGCTCTCCAACCTCCCTAATACAGGCAAACCTGAATTAAAGAGCTTGACGTTTAATACTCATGTCCATCGATATGGGACTCAATCCTAAAATAATATCACCGCAACTAGAGATTGCTATCACTTTCAAAACAATACTTTTGGAACTTGTGTTTGCCATAACAAGTAATCTTACAGAACAAAAAAAAAAAAAAAAAAAAAGGAAGACAAACACAAAATCTTCACCCTAAAAGAAAAAAAGGGGCAAGTTATCATGCCGTAGGATAAATCACCTCAATAAATGTCTGAAACTGCCCCTCCTCTCAACCCCTCCAAAAAAAACTAGACCAAAAAATGGGAAAAGAGAAAAAGGAAGCTTTGGCAACAAATCTCCAAACAGACTTGGTTAATCCTCGTGGAACTTTTCAAACTCGCCCAATTGCCTTTCAAGCGGACAACAGAACGCCCCCAAACCCCTTTTACCTTCTGGCAGAAGTCGTTTTCTCTTCTTTTTTTTTTTTAAGTTACCTGAACGATATAAAGTATCTTGACGATGCTATCCCGGAAGTGCCTTCTACAAAAGCATACTTTATGTATTCGGTAAAACTTATTTTCAACCTATAAAATGAAAGTAATGCAAATCCTGAACTTAAAAAAAACTATTGTCCTTTTGATCAGAGGAAAGGTAGCTTTCTTAACGTTGACTTGGAAGGTCAGGTTTGGTTTACCAACGTATTGCACTAGAGATACGTTTTTCACTCTCATGTTATCCATTCTGTAAGAAAACTCAACCTTTTGTTAATTTTTTGTAATCTTATAGCTAAGAGTGTTACTATAGCCTACTTAAAACAAATGAATTTAAAATATATAATAAAAGCAACTAAATTATAAATTAAATTTATATTATTGACTTTTTTAAACCAAGGTTATCCAATTTAATCTCATATGTTTTTGTCTTTTTAAGTGTATGTAATCTATATACTTATTTGAAAAACATTTCAGGTAGTAAAACTAACGTTTTTATCTATATCATGATCTGTTTTACAAAATAAAATCAACGTCCAGTAAAGTTAATATAATCACTAGTGACTCGACAACTACAGAGATACTAACAGCATATTATTAGAGGCAGACACTTATACCTGTGGACACGTGGTCTAAATGTCAAGCTTAATTTGTATTATTTATTTTTTTATTTAGCACCGCGTCTTATTAACCGTTCGGGTTATACGCTTAAGTACTAATTACGCTAATGGGTTAGGAATTGGGAAGGTTGAATATAGGGGTAGTGAACCCGCAATTTCGTAGAGGGGGAGTGTAAAACCATTTAGGGAAAACCACCCCCAGTTCACCCGACCGAGATTCGAACCTCGATCTTCCCGTCCTCGGCAGTCGCGCTCAACACGACTAGCGCGTTAGCTAACTACGCCACCGAGGCGGGTCTTAATTAGTATTGTTTGCCTTTGACTGAGAGTAGAGGGGGTCAGGATTATAATCCAAGTTGAGTAAACTAAGGTTGTTAATGTTTTCTTATTTTCCTTCCATGTAAATTATGTTAAATATCCATTAAAATTATACCTGCCTCATCCTTAATATTATAACGTAATTAAAATAAAATAGTACAATATTAAAAAGTAGTGAGAAGTGATGAAAGCATAGGAAGTGGCAAACAGTATTGACATTCTAAACCAATTTGTAAATTTGGAAATAAATTGGGGAGATCGGCTAGATTATAATTTCTCCACTAATTCTTTCTCTGAAATAAACTGAATGAATTTTAAATCTTTTTCTTTTATTAAAATAATATATGTTATAATTGATTTGAATAAGATGAATCAAGGATTCATTACACCTCGAGCTGTTACTTTAGGTTAAATGGAGGACTTGTAGGATTTTTGAGAGGTATTCTCACGGCAACTAATAGAAAGCAACTTGAACTAAGACAAATGATCGATCATAACCCGTTTCGGTGGCTCGTTGCATAGTCCAAGGTCTCAAACTCAAATTAGTCGAAGGGCCATATTTTAAAACTTGAGATATGTCATGGGCCACAGTCTATATAAACAAGTGTACTGAAATAGATTTTCATTTAGTAATAATTCAAATCAAAAATTCCCATCCTCACAATATTTCAAATTAATGAATAGTTTCAGAACATAAAACTAGATATATCCAGATGTGTTAGGAAATCTCATCACACACTTGGATGACCCATTATTTATTTATTGTTGTTTACGGCGACTCAATGACGTCAGCTTATATTTCCCCATTGTTTAAATGTCCCCACATCCCTATTGCAAAAACTGGTGAAATATGACCACTTCGAAAACACTTTCTTTCTCTCTCCCTCCCTTCTAGAACATGATGCAACCTAGAGAAAGATAGAAGCTACTAGAACAATTTCCTTCGAAATATATATTAAAAAAGAAGGCTCCTTTCTTTACTTGTTCTATAACCTTCCAGAGGAAAGATCCGCGTTTCATTAATCTAAAATTTTCTCTCGTCAAGCAACCTTACTGCGGAACGGTCCACAAAAGTTTAATCTCTGATCTTTTTCTTCCGTACACAAACTTAGTGAGAAGCAGTCCACGCTAAATCAAATCCAATTTTCAAATTCAGGCGTTAATCTGCCGTATCATGTGGAAAATAGAATTACTCATAATAAGTGAATAAAATTTTCTACAAATTTTCACATATAAGTAGCATTAAAGCCGGGTTACAACCCAAGATTCCACAAGAAGAAAGTATCCTTACAACTTGGTTTTGACAACGAGGGGTTTCCAACGAAGAAATCCCCAAATAGCATGGAACGTTATCTCTACAAATGTTGGCTTACATATATCCTATATTTTTGTTTTTGCAGTGCGTCTTACTATTCATCCGCACTACGCACATTTTACTCATACTAGAGAGTAAGAGATGAGGAAGAAATAATTGATGTACATCCCCAATTTGTCAGAATGGCTAGGATTCGTAAGATTAAGTGTAGCTGTCACGCTTAAGTATTCACACGCCTGTTTGGATATTTCGAGGGTCGATTTACTGTCACAATGATGGTAATAATTACAGTGTTGTTAAAGGTTGTATTTGAAGGTTGAGGTGATGATAATTACTGGAAATTTGAGAGTGCCTAAGGTTCCTAGCTACTCTGTCATGTTCTTACATATGGTCCACGCAACGACTCCGGTTCATTCCCTACTTACACGCAACCACCGGTAGAATCAGACATGCTGCTAGAGACTCACCCCTTGGACTTAATGTTCCCTTACGACAGTCGAGCAGCCAATATTAGAACATGCTAGCACTAAAACACAGCATTTCTTATAGCTATACCCCAATTTACTTACTAATAATATTCCTAAAAGTATTTTTTCCTGCCAGAGTCCTACAATATAGGATGATTCTAAAGTCTCCTTACATAGATATAATTGTCTATAAAAATAGAATGGTTACATTTTAATATTCATTGTACACAAATATTTTTTCAACAAATAATTTTTTTTTCTCCAAACAAGTAGATTTTTTCTATGAATGCCTAAACGTACCAAAAATAGCTGTTAACACTCGAAATGTAACCACTATTGATGAACCAAATTTAGTTTAGACAAGAAACACCTTTTATCTGATCAAAATAATTGATCATATTGGAACAAAAACAGCCCGTTTGGTCGAGTCACTTTAAACTTTAAATATACAATTTGTTTATAATTTATACTCGGATCAATAGGCATCTGAACTAAATATCGGGCTCTGGTTTTCTGGTGACAGTGAGGCCAAGGTGCGAATTCCAGATAGATGCAATAAGATTGTGTTTCCCACTCACACTCCACGCAAATGTGGGTACATTTAATTTAAATTCCATATTTATCTCCAACTACTCAATTAGAGATATTAAATGCGGACAAACCGAGTGGGTAGTAAGACGTGGATGGGAGAAATGTATAAGGGCTCTGTTATGTATATTGATGCGCAAAGCTAAGAGTTTATGAAACAAAGTTTTGTGTAAGCTATATTAAATAAGTAAGAAAATGTTAAAGATTTGACATTATTAAGAGCCACAAATAAAAATCAATCATTTTATGATTATAACTTATAAGGCTAACTATGAGTATTCTGGATTTCCTTTGAATATGACAGTACATTTTTTCATACTTGGTATTTTGTGGCCCGGTTTCACAGAAACTATGGCTAAAATATACCGCAAGAAATGGATTCAAAACAAATAACACTATTTTGTGTTAGGACACAATGTATCGTAGATTTTTCTGGCCTAAAACACATTCGCAGCTTTAATTTAGAGTCCACTAAATGATATGATTTGCAAAAATATATTTAAAAATATTACAAAATATTCATTTTTATTTACGATACTAATATTTATGTACCACTATTATTACTTAAAAATCATACTTTATTAAAACGGATATTTCACTGTAAATTTGTGGAGTTAGCCCACCCCACCATCACCCCTCAAATGCTCTGGATACGCTTAAGGTGCGGCAGAAGGGAGCTCAAGTTATTTTACAGTTTTTATAGCATTACAATTTTTTGGCCAAAATAAGTCAAATATTTCTAAAGTAGCAACATAGAGTTTAGTTTTCTGCACATTCTAATATCAACAGATATTGAATACTTGTCAAGGGTGTCCTGGAATTCTGTCAAAACTTTTTAAATAAAGAGAAAAAGTTTTGACATAATTCCAGGACACCCTTAACAGATATTCAAGATCTGTTGACATTAGAATGTGCAGAAAACTAAACTGTATGTTGCTACTTTAGAAATATTTGATCTATTTTGGCCAAAAAAATGTATTGCTATAAAAACTGTAAAATTACTCACGCTCCCTTCTGCCGCACCTTAACTCTCTAGATATATGCCAAAAATAAGAAATCCTAACATAACCATCACTTAAAGTATTGCAATGAGTGGTTTGAGTTTCATTTAGATTTTTTTTACCGCATAATATTTTTTTGTAACGTAATTTGGGGCCAGATCTAACTACAATTTGTAGCCCCACAAATATGTCTCCCATGAATTATTTTCTATACTATTAATAGCTAATAAACACATATCCCTAAGAAACAAGTTTAGGCCTTAAATTTTATTTATCATGTAAAACACTCCCCCAATATCCATTTCAAACAAAATACTAAAAACTTTATTTAATTGAATTTCATAGAACAGTTTTCAGTAAACTACTCTAATTTGGGGGCTTAAATCAAAATAAAAACTCCTCAATTATTATTATTAATTATTAATTTTATAAAAATATGTTTCGAATAAAATATTTGTATTATAAATAAATATACATATTTTTAATGCTAAGTAATTTCATATCTCAAATAGTTTCGGAGCTATTATAAAAAATGTTAATTTACGCATCAGACCGGAGCCCTTAAAGCTATTTTGCCGAAATATTGAGAGTAGCCATTTTGTTTGGAATATTTATTAATGTTCATAAATGAAATTTGATCAAAATCGTTTGAGCCGATTTTGAGAAAATCGACTTTTTCTCTTTTTTCCCTTCAGTAAACTACCCTTAATTTTAGGGGTAGATATCCAATTCCAAAAACCCCTCGGGGCAACCCTATGAAAACCCTAGATAACAAGTTTCAGCTCAATCGGTAAAATAGTTTAGGCTCTAGTTGGAGGTATAGACAGACAGACATACAGACAGACAGACAGATAAACAGACAGACAGACGGAAATTCAAAAACAATTTTTTCGGATTCAGAGAGTCATGAAACGTCAAGCTTCATCAAAATCTCGAGTTCGAATTTTTTGACGATCACCATACTTTCTCTACCTGTAAGATAGAGAGAAAGTAATAATCTCTCTGTCGGTCTGTCCAGTGACAGCTTGGATTGGGGAAACGGAGAGTAAAGAGCATGTCATTAGTAACAGAGAGGAGAGTCATTGATAAGTATCACCCTGGCCACCCGACTTTTAGCTACCCGGTTTTTGAAAGCCCACATCATTTGTGATACTTTAATGCTGGTTAGTGCTCGATTTTAATCGTTAGTGCTGTACATTTAAGGCACTAATTCACGATATATTATGGGAAGCTAGGAAGATAACTCCCTGTCCACCCGGCACAAGAAATAATCGAGATATAAATTTTTTGAAAACAACCATTGTTGTGCTACATTTGTGCTGGTCACGATTTCTTATGGGTGGCTAGGAAGATATCTCCTTGGCCACTCGGTTTAAGATATAATAGAGATATCCATTTTTTGTATATGCCCATCATTTGTGCTACGTTAGTGCTGGTTAGTGCTCGATTTTCATCGAAATTAATTAACTCGATGCACATCTTTTCTTGACTTTTGTAAAGAAGCCTGTGTTTACTACCTGCAAACACCATGTTGTTTTCCCTGATGAATAATTATAACAGGTCACCTCTTTATATTCACTGGACTGTTGTGAAGAAGCCTGTATTCACCACCGACAATATTCAATCTATTTTCATGGGAGGAGAAATCACGTCTGCGCCGTATTTATTGTGAATACAACACTTTTAATACTATTTTGGTCACACTACTTGATTAGACCCTTAGACCATTAATATTTACTAATCTAACATGGGTATACATAGTTTTTTAACCTAAATAATCAATCTTATTTCAATAAAACTTTATGTAGGCTGGAGATTGATCCAACTCAAAATTTTTTTTTGATCTTATGTTTGCTGAAGTGAGTTTTAAGGAGAATGATTAATTAGATTAATTGATTGAAAACCAATTTATCGCTCAGAATAGTAGTTTCTGACAATGTTTTAGATTCTAAAAAAAATTAATACTAAGCATTTAAAGTTTTAATTGACATCATTAATTTAATTGGTTTCTGAAAATTATTAACTGTGTGCTCTAGATTTTTGTGTGTGACTTATTAACTTTCTACAGATGAACTTGTAAAGATTGTAATAAGATTGTACACATGAATTTCAAACAACCAAACAATTATTAATATACAGAAACCTGTCTTTTTTAGAGTGTTTATATTTGTTAGCTTAATTTTTATCTTGTAACAAAAATAACATGATTTTTAAATTATAAAGGTTTTGTAAAACACCATCAATCATTTATTCATAAATTCAAAAACTTTTGACTGATACGTACATATTTTAGAATTAAGTTAAAAATGCGTTTTTATAGGCTATAATAGAAAAAGTTTTTTATTTTATTCTTCTAATTCTATTCTGTTGGCCATCAAGGTATTTTTCTAATTCTTATTTATCAACACAAATTATTTTAATGGAAGCCTACTTGTTTTGTGCAAGCAGAGACTTTTGGGGCCAGAAATTCTGCCCGCCCCCTCCATCCTTTCACATTCGGGTTATTGACCTTGTGTGTCCCATAAAAAAATACGGCCCTTGTTTGAACACTTTTAATATTTACTGTGGCTTTCCAAAATATTCGTAATGATTTTATTATAGTGATTGGACCTTTTTTTGAATTTATTACTTTTATTATGTATTTATGATATATCAAAACTATGAGACAAATATTGTTTATGTATCTTACTAAAAATGACAAACATTGCTACTGTGGTACTTAATGTTTATTATCCTAATTATAATTATTTAGGTGCTATTATATTTGTATTTATTACTGTTGAATACTCATTAGTTAATGCATGAGTTTCATCTTAAAAACTACTTTTGATAATGTCGGAGTTTAAGAAGCAATATTTCAGGAATGAGTTCTAAGCCCAGTACTTCTTGATTTAAATTTGTTCAGTGTCAATTCTGTATATTAGACTTCTTCCAATAATGTTCCCCAGTGCTGTTTTTATGTTCCATGAAATTACTACATTTGGCTAAATATGTCCGTATAATAAAACCATAAATTTAAAATAGCACAATATGTTGAATATTTTAGGAATCTAAATATTAAAATGGAGCTTATGTATGTTGAGTAATTTAATGTATATTCTCTCAAATATTAATTTTGGATAATTTTAAGGATCTGAATCCAATTTTATGCATAAATCTGTAACAGTAGTAACAGCTATGAATTAGTTATTGTTACAAATGTCACCTTGAAGGGTAGGTTGGAAAGCTTAATTATAAAATAACATCTCATATTTGTATATTTGAGGAAGTAATTTGATGAAAAGAGTAGCAATTTTTCTGGCTATGAGCCACATATGTCTCCAGAGCCGCAAGTTTCCAACCATTGATACATATTATAGAAATAAAGATACCATATTCATGTTTACATGCTGAAAATCCAAAATAAAAGTCAAATTTGGTCAACATTATAGAAAATGTGTAGATTATTGTTATCATAGAGAACAGTATTACTATCCTATTATATCATTTCTCTATGCTGCTATAGACCATCGTCAAAAAGACGCTTGTAATGTAAAGCTTTGCTTGGCCAACTTTATATATTCAAGAGTAATTTATATACATTAAAAATATAAAAGACGAGACAACTGTTTTCAAGGAATTAACTAACAATAGATGATAATGCCCAAATATACTGGCTATTAAGTTATTGCATAAGTTTTAATACAAGGGCTATTTTACAATTCAATTTAGAGTTAGGATCCCCCCCCCTCCAAATAAATTCTGAATGAGATTTAAACCTCAACCCTATTGTCACCAAAAAGTCACCTAGGCCTACATTTTAGTTTTCTCTGATACTACATCCAGATAATAAAATATGTTTTAGTCCATATAAAAAATATATCTACTAGAGTGACTTCCCATTGATAATTTAATACTAATTTATAAAGAAGATATTACACACTTGCTTTGAAAAAACTCAGAATGCCAATAATATTATCTTCCACCGGGGTAATTCGATCAGGAAGGAGGAGGGGCGAAGGGGGGGTTATTTTGTACCAGCCACTTCTTCTTATAGCTATGGCCACAATAGACTAAAAGAGGGTGAATGGAATCTAAGGAAATTATTTTAACAGAAATTAGGAAATTTGTAAGTTTAAGAAATACAATACATTTTTATTCAAGGTAAACCAACAGAGGTAAACAGCAAATTACATGACCTTACAAGTTAAACTAAAGAGTGTTGAAAAACATATAAATATGGTAGAGACTGCACTTGCGCAGTACATTTGAGAGTATATTTCACAATCTCAAAGTAAATTATTCATTTATTTTAATTTGTCTGGAAGAGACCTATTAAATAACAAAATCGTTAATATTATAATAAAGAGCTTAGAGAGCCTCCTTTAAACGGTTAACAACGCGCCTGATTCACCATTGTGTATTCATACTAAACAGATTTAAATTTTTAAATTAAATTTAAATATAAAATCAGATATTTATTAAATAGTCTAAACCATTAAACCTTGGCAACCTTAATATAATAGCAAAGAGCTTAAAGAGCCTCTTTTAAACGGTTAACAACGCGCCCGAATCACCATTGTGAATTCAGACTAAACAAACTTAAATTTTAATATTAAATTTAAATTAAATATCAATTCAGATACAAATAACTAGCGCAAAGATTTGACTTCCCGACATAGCTCAAACTTTTGCGGTACTATTACCATTGTCACTTTTGAAGTAATTGACAAGATTCCAACTTGTTAATATTTAACATCATAATAGAAAACAAAGCAATACTACATTAGAATACATATAATTTCTCACTAAATTAATCGGTAAATGTTAAAGGTAAAATACTTATAAACCAACAAAAAAGAATTACTTTAATATTTTCTTCAAAGAATACGTCTACAAAATATTAGTCTAACTAAAAAAAAATCATATTATAGAGTTTAAACAATTATTGGTAGCCACAAGAGCAATAAAAATTTATATTTAAATTAGTATTCCAAGCTATAAAAAAAGTTAAAATGTGGCTACCTATTTATATTTATATAAATTACAAATAGGCCAGCACCCAATTGGCAAAAGGAAACATTAAGTGTTTCACAAACAAATTTAATTTCAAAAATAAATCTTCTAATAAAAAATTCCAGATGCCTACACTGAACAATTTCATTCACATAATTAATTTAAGTGTTCAAACCACTCAAACCCATTAAAGGTCGTTTGAATTTTTAATAATCAATAAAATATATAAAGTTTATATATTGCCATCCTGGATCAATTATGTCCAAGTCCAGACCAGGACTTCTCGTCGGATATAATAGTTAACTATGCTAGCTGGTTATTTCCAAGTCCAGAACAGGACTTCTCGTGGAAGTGTCGGATGTAATAATCCCATATTTACTGAGTTCCCTCGTTATATAGGTCTAGTTGATGGGTAAAGAGGTGGGAGGTTTTCATATTAAAATTACAAAGCCACATGGCTAATACGTTGCTAGCAACACTCTCTCGATAGCAGCTGCCTAGCATGGCTCGATATCAAGTCACGTACGTCAGACACACGGTGAGTTGGCTGTTGACTCTAGCTACGTCCATCGAGTCACGTACACCAGACAACTGGTTAGTTTCAGTTCAAGATTATGAGTGGCCTATTTGTAGCCCAGCTGAGCCAATCGGAGCATTTCTGGATCCCTCTACTGGAACGTCTTGTTTCTGCATCATTCATAGCTTGTTGAGGGTTAACAATGTCTGTATGTGCGAGCTAATTCCTATTAGCCTGGCACAGTGCTATATTTATTAGGATGTTGGAGTATTTGTTAAAGGCATCGGATATCTACGTTTTAGTTTCCATTTGTATTAGTGCTGCTTGATTCATGAAGAATTTTTATTCAAATCTTAAATATATTTTTTTACTTTCTCGCACTCTTACAGTTATAGAAAGTATTGTGATCGTCAAAACAATAAACGTCAAGTGTTTGATGAATGTCGACGTTTCATGACCCCTCGAATCCGAAAAAGTGTTTTTTACAGTTCCGTCTGTCTGTTTATACATCTGTCTGTGTCTTGGAGTAGAGCCTAAAATATTTTACCAACCGGGCTAAAACTTTGTTCCTAGGGTTTTCATAGAGTTGCCCCAAGGGGTTTTGGAATTGAATGTTTAACCCAAGAATTAAGGGTAGCTTCCTTAAGGGTGAAGAGAGAAAAAATAGATTTTAGCCAAACTGGCTCTAATATTTTGATAACAATTTCATTTCTAAACATTGAGCAATACTTTAAACAAAATAGCTACTCAAAATCTTTTGTCAAAAGGACTTCAAGGGTTCTGGTCTGATGCGTAAATTCTAATTTTTTATCATATTTCCATAACTCTTTGAGCTATAAAATTAATTATCACAGCAAATATGTAGGGATATCTATAATAAAATGTCTTTATTAAAACATATTTTTCTAAACCAATAATTTTCAAGTCATATGCAAATAAACATATATATTTTTTAACTTTTCAAACACTAAAGGTAGAATATTGAGACCGTCAAAAAAATATAGCTTGAGATGCTGATGGATGTCGACGTTTCATGACCCCCCGACCCTAAAAAATGGTGTTTGTGATGTCATCTGTCTGTGTATCTGTCTAACCATAAAATTAAGAGTAGTTTATTAAAGGGCGAAAAGAGAAAAAATCCATTTTCTCAAAATAGGCCCTAACGATTTTGATTAAAATTCGTATGTAAGCGTTGATTAAGATATATATAAACAAAATGGCAATTTTCATTTTCCCAAGAAAATTAATTTTAGAGTATTTTACTGAAGCGGAAATTTTCATATCTTCGCAACTATTTTAGATACTAAATAATTCAGCTTTGCAAAATTGTAGTACTATTAAACATAAAATAACTTTTATTTGAAATAGATCTTGGTAAACCAATAGTTTCTGAGATATTGGCAAATATATTAAAACAATTTAGTGAAATTTAGTTGTAAAAAGATATTACTTTTGTTTTAAAGAAATAATTCTCTAATGTCATAAAGTAATCAAGTAGGTCTATCAAAATGTTTATGTTCTTTTTCCTCTTAGGGCAAATGTTTGTACAGCAATAATCTACCTTTATCAATTTAAACTCAATAGTCAATATTAACCTCTTTTATTGGTCAACATTTATAATTAAGGACCTTACGATGTAAAACCCCTAATTAAATGTCGACAGTTTCAACCGTAAGTCAAAATTTTAATACGAAGTGTTGACCCTTGTGGACCCAATATTGATATTTTGTATTGGTCCAAATAAATAAATGAGGATTTTAATTCCTTAAAAATAAAATTATAAGATTTAAAACCGGGAGTCAAAAAAGGTTTTACGTAAACATAGTACATTTTTTGCTCGGTTTCATTAGTGTATATTATTTCGTTACACATACATTACGAGTTTTGAGTAAATATCTCAATTTTTAAACAATATAGCTAGAAAGTCAGCACGGTGCTCCGTACCATTTTTTGTATATTTGCAGTTATTTTATAACGTTATATCATTTTATATTTTGCTTTATAGGTAATTTATTGATCATTTTTAGGTTATAAAAGTTTGGGCCCTAGTGATAACGTTACTGTTTGATCGTAATTGAATGTATTATCCTATGTCTAGACTGACGGGACCAAAAAACAACCCAACAGCACTGCGACATAACGAATCAGAACAGCTTTATGGTACTTTGTAGAAATCAGCTTTTCCTTCTTACAATGTGCTTCTCAGAAAGGAAGATGGTATCAGTTTGCTCGAACACGCTTTGTTGCAAAGAGATAGCTTCTTGCAGGAAAAAAACAAACAAAAACAAAACAAACTCTTCAATTGCTCAGATCTTTTTTTTGTTGTTGTTGTTTAATCCCCTTCTTTTTGTACTCTCTCTAATTGACGAGATCCAATTAGGAGTCTCAGCTTAGCTTGATTGAATTTTCACAAGGTGATTAAGTCAACGAAATACATAAGACAAAAGGTAAAGAAAATACAGTTGAATGAATTCAAGTACTGAACAGAGAAAATTCTATGAACTCCATCTTCGAAGCCACTTAATATTTATTGAGACATGTGTAAATAAAACATTTGAAAACGTTACTATTTTCTGATGAATGGAAACTCATTCGATTAAAATCATCATATTGAGATTGAATATAAACAAAATAGTAAATTAAAGGTGTCTAAGAGATTTATTTTAGAAAATACTTTTTACTGAGCCTAAGACAATACAATGCAAATAAGGTATAAACACAAAATACCTATTTTATATACTTCTTATTCAATAACTAAATTTCATCCATAAAATATCAAGATTGACTATTTAAAATCCATTGTGATCATCAAAGGTTTTTTAATCACATCCTAATATTTGCCTATCCAAGTATCTACACTTATTATATGAGTGATTTACATAAAATGTACTGTCATTTAAATTGATGGAGAGTAAAAACCTTTTAGGAATAAATGCCTCAGTAAGCCCACCAGAAACTTGAGCCCTGACCTCTTTGTCACTGGCAAATAGTCTATAGACGAGACTAAGGCCTATGTATGCTTGTTGATAGAGGTATATTCAAATATAGATGTTTAAAATATAGTATTTCTAATATTTATTTCGGTATTTTTTTTAAATCTTCAAAGGATTTTGATTAGTTTTTCTACATTTGCCTTCTTTAGACATCTTGATTGTTCCTTAACTTTAAGGTAGTTATTTTATTTATTTTATATCTGGAGTACATATTTATTTACTATACATGGTTCAGGTAGACAAAATGTTCTTGTCAATTGGTCCCTCACCTAAAATATCACAAGTAAGACCTACGTGCACTAGTATACAAATAAGATATATATATTATATTCCTTTAGCAAAATAACATAAATGTAATACTTAATTTAGGATTCCTAAATCAATTATATTACTTTTTAGATACTATTCAAATAACCAATAGTCAATTTCATAGCTTTTCCGTCATTTTATTAAATCTGTGAACCACTTTTCAGACATTTTTTCTTTCTTTTTTAACATCGGTTGGTTTATATATTTCCGAAAAGTGATCAGTAGCCCGAGATAAGATCGACTTTCATAAGTGTTGAGCAGTTACGCGGTTTCATATTATGTAAATAATATAAGCATATACTTTTATATATAATTTATATTATTTAATATTCGGTAGTTTATATGCATTGTTTGCGTTTATATCAATGTTAATTATTAATTTACTATCATGAATTCAGTTTTGTAATATGTTAGGATATTCCTGCAACATATTTTGGTTAGCTCTATAAATATTTTTGTGGCGCATACAAAACTGTGTCATAAGTATAGGCCTATATAAATATACCAAAATGCTGTATGCAATTTTCCGTTGTTCTTGTATATATTAAGTAATGTAGCGAATAGCCCACGCATAGAGCCCTGTGGTACTCCTATATTTTTATATCTGATTTTTCACTCTTCAGTAATAATAGTAACAATAATAATTTTTTTCAATATCACCTTTTTATAAGCATGCCAGCTTTCTCTTTTACATGAAGATACATTTGGTTGTGATTAAATGTCCACGAGCTGTTCCGAGGGGGTCCGTGACAACCAACAAAATTTAACAATATAAAAGGTTAAAATAATAACTAAACAACAGTAGGCCCAATCTTAATCAATAAAAAGCTCCCCTCCTCCTCACACACCTGCGCAGTGCTACAGGAAAAACAAGTATAGAAATAGACTAAACATGCATTCGGATTTTCTAGTCAAAGTGTCCAGCCTTCAACCAGATCTTCAAGAAGTGATGAGAAAATATAATAGGTTTCATTATCTCACTAGTACTAGACCCAAATGAATAAATATGAACTTTTTCATAACTAATACATTTGTATGTAGGCCTAACTAACCTTTTTTGTGTTTAACTATTATTATTATATTAATTGTTATTCCAACTAGTGTTAATGTACAAATAAAAAAATGTAAAAACACATTTGACTCGGATGTATTGTTCCGAATTCCCAGTTTTGTAGATTTTCTTACATGAATTATTAATATGGGGGGGGGAGGAGGTGCTATTTTTTATACAAAGAATATATTATATTCTGATGATTAGAAAAAAACGGGGGTTCCACTGATCTCAAAAAGCCTCTTTGGGGGGTCTTTGACTCGGAACCACTGTTCTAGGACATATGTTAGTGCTTGATATTAGAGTGAGTGTAGCCTACTTAGCCAGTGTAAATTTTAAAATTAGATAAGTTTAAATATCTAAATATTAATTAATACTAAACGTATAGCCCTAAAGGATATTAAGAAGTGGAGCTAAAAAACTATTAGTTTTCACTTAATTATTCATTATATAAATAATATAATTATCATATCTATATATGTATACATATATTTATTTTTCTCTGACCCAAATAAAGGAGCGAGCTTGAACTCAAATGTTACTTCACCATCAGGCTTTATAATTAAATCAAAATTTTCTCTCTCTAAAGAAGGGATGGCATACTCCGTTTAACCTGAATGGTATCGATCTTGCCTTGACAATCCAGCCGTTTATTATATAAGTTATACCATAGTGGAATAATGCAAAGCAAGTTTATTACTTTAAAGGATAGATGAAGATGTGCAAAGGTTGAACTCATTATTTTATATAAGATCTTTATGCCCCGTTCTACAAGTTAATATTAACCCTATATTTCTGAAACGTTTTCGCCAAGGTGTATGGCACTAGGATATTATATATTATCTGTGTTGTTTTACCAATATGCCTAGAAAATTACTTATTAATTTTGTTAAAAAGTATATGAATGGTTAATTATTTTTCTAATTTTTTTTTGTGGTGAAGCTTTAGCTAAATTTCTATTCAAATTTATATTCAAATAAAACGAGATTTAAATTGAGATAAATTTTTCTTTTATATAAGTCACGTTAAATAAAATGGCAGAAGTTTAATGTGGACTCACATCCGTTTCTTATAAATTTACTGAAACATTTACATTTCGTACCACATGTATTTTGTCTTTATCTGTCTTTGATATTTTCTTTCATCTTTTGAACAAACGGAGGTTTTTTTTTTCTGGTCTTGAAATCCTCTCTTTATCAAACGATTTTAGCTTTTTTATACTATTTTTACTCACTTTTCAGAATAACGCATTCATTACTTCAATAATTCTCATAATTACTTTATTAAAATACAAAACTGGAATATGGACTTTTAGTTTCACAGTTGTTAATTCAATATATATATATAATTTTCAGCATTAACCTCCATACTATAGCATTGAAAAGAAATTGTTATGAGTTTTTATAAAAATGCACTTTCTGAGTAAACTTTCATTCATATAAAATCCTTAAATAATATCTTATCCTGATTAATAATAGCTTTTGGCATTATATGTTGATTCTCGTAGTCTTATTTCGTCATGTGTTACATGTTGAAACTCAACAAAGAGGCTATAAATCAAGTCAGAGTCCTTGTTGTGGGTTCGATTCAGTACATCGCCTATAAAATTAAAAAGCCCAAATAATTGTTTATTCCTACAACATTTTGGCAGTTATTTGCTTCGCCATAATAAAGATGAATCTTGTCAAACTCTGAATCTGTGTGCCTGACCATCTCACAATGTACGCTTCCGCCGACGAGTTTAACACACATTACTAAGATATAAATCAAATAACCACATATAATAATCGTAAACATTAAACCACTAAAATGTTAACAAGCTTCTTGACATAAAATCTCCATGTCTTAGCAGAATATTATGTAGATATTTTAATTTTAATAAAATTCACCTTCAAATAACATACTTTGTACCCTTGAAACTTTCGAAAAAATATAATTAACTACACTAATGCATTAATAAAATATGTTTTTTTAAATAAGTAATAGCCAAACATTTGTTTGATTTAATACTAAACAAATAAAATGTAATTTGGTTAGTAACAAATCAAATTATATTTTGTTGTCACAAAAAAATGCCATACTTTCATATTTTTCTTTATAAAACCCGACGTTTTAAGGCTCGTAAACGCAAGTGCTGCTGGTGGCAAATAATGTCGGCCAATTTAATGGCAGTTTAACGATGCATTTAAAACTATTAGACAAATTCATATATTTAATGTTCTAGAATGGATTTAAACTGGGCTATGGTATCAATGCTATTCTGCATTTGGTGTGGAGTCCATCACGTTATAAATGCGTGGTTGCATTAACACACAAACTAGCGCAGCCTAGGATAGAATATATAACACTAAACGGCCAACAATATTCCCAATATTAGTATCTGGGTACACAGACTGACCTGTAAGCAAATGCTTTACTGTTTTAACTCCCCTATCCTTCCTAATATCAACCCAAATTCCTTTTGAATTGAAAGCTGGACCATTTAAATACTCGTACGCGGATTAGGAATAATCTGAAACTGGGGAAACAAAATGTCTTCCCTCTATATCTTTCTAATCGGAAATTAATTAAAGTACGCCTTTCTATCATTGTAATTCCTTTTCTAAATTATCCCCTTCAATCCCTGACGCAATTCCCCCTACTTATTTCTTTATTCTACTTCACTTTACTTGTTTATTTAATTTGTTTGGCACTTTTTGTCTAACTTTTTCTTTCATTACGCCCTTACACACTTTTCATTAAAAATTTTATTAAATTTTGTTCCCAGCCTCTGATTCAATTTAAATGCTTATGCGCGTTTTTTTTTCTAAGAGAAGTATAAAAACGTAAAAGCAATTTAATTTTATAAATATATTTCTTAATATATTTTTACTGTATTATTGATTTTCTACTCGTAGCATTGTTCATTTCAAAACAGTGAGAGAGAATTATTTTTAAGTTTAGAAGTATACAATATAAAAACACTGATAATATGTGCTTTGGCTTGTCTTATTGAGGATTTATTAAATCAAAATATTGTGTATAGATATTTAGTTTAGCTATATTGTTTTAATGAATATAATATATTATTTATAATAATAATAATATATAGCCCACTTCAGTGGTCAAATGGTCTAAGGAATCATTCTCGTGTTCGACAGACCTGCTGATGATGGGGATAACCTAATTGGTTGCTCACTCTCCTTACATGCAAATTAGGGTACACTACCTCTAAAATGCGTCCTTCCGCCTTCCTACACAATTATAGTAGTATTATATATGCTTATAGCCCAAGTAAGTCGTGGTGATTTGTATATACAATTTATTTAACTTTAAGTGTAACAAATTTATCTTGTTTGATTCCAATTTAGCATATCTTATAAAAACATAATCTAGTTGGTAAAAGTAACGTATTTAGAGTACCCAACAATGACAAATATTTTTTAATCTATATTATATATAGCTTTCAAAGATTTTTACCAACTGTCGGACGGGACACAATATGTGTTAGCATAGATTGTTCTACCTTGGTGATCCAGTTATAGTCAGACCGGCATATAAAGAAACCTTTAAAGGGTATTAGATAAGAAAGTAGAGTAGCCAACATTGACAAAAGGTCACTATATTCATCGTGACAAATATCAGAGATGGAAAAACGTATGCCTACAAATGAGTATATTAAAGTAGATATGGTAACATTTCCACTGTATGTCCAAATTTAATTTAATTTGATAAGAATAAGCAAGGTTTATTTTAGAGGAAATGTATTCTCATTCAATGTAAGTGAGAGGGTTGTAAACATTTTGTAAAAATAAATTACCTTTGTAAGCCCGGTCGAGATTAAAATCCTGACCTCTGTATCCTTGTCTATCCCAGACAAGAAGAGACTCGTGCGCTTGTAAAATTGCCCCCTGGAAAGGGTAGCTGTTAGATTTATCGAATACGATTCTTACTGTGGTGTTTCAACCATAATACATATGTGTATTGTGTTCCATACGTGTTGATCTGAAACTACGGAGAAGAATAGAAGATCATGAAATGGTGATATGAGGGTAGTAACACTCTGGTTTCCCAACCTTTCTCCCTTTCACATGCTTCGCCAGACCGTTTGGCGGGTCAGGGGGTCTCGTCGGAACAACTGCGATAGTAATCCATACTAGAGTTCCTCTCCCCGCCACGCGCATTTCCAACTCGTCTCTTTTATATCACGAATACTGAGCCCCTAACGAATGATATGATCTTGTTTCAAGAAAATGATAGGGCATGCTGTTAATCTAACTATCCACACTTGAGATCACTCAGGAATTGAATTTGGGGGAGAGGGTCTAACACAATTTGAAATAATTTCAACTTAGTCCACATTTAGAAGTTTACACTGGAGACTGAGAAGATTGGATGGCAATGCTGGGAAGACAAACGTATCCTACTCTATCGTTTATGATCCCTCTACACGTGCGACTAAGATGCACTGGGGTGTGGTACTAGTTGTGCATTAATGTGTGATGAAAAGGAATGCGAGGAAATTCCAGTGATTTTGCAGTTTTTTATGGCAAAATATTTTTTGACCAAATAAAATAAATATTGCTTCAGTACAAACATAGAGTTTAATTTTCTTCACATGGCGACTTCAATATTTTTTTAATATCTCTCAAGGGTGTCTTATAGTTTAATGAAAACATTTTCTCTTCATTTAAAAAGTTTGTCATCTAATGCCGCTATGATCATGATGGATATTCAGGAACTGTTGGTATCATCATGTAAAGAAAATTAAAATCTATGTTTGTACTGGAGAAATATTTTAATGGTTTTAACCAGAATGTTTTGACAAAAAAAAAACCTGCAAAAACACTGGCCTTTTCTCGCGTCCCTTCCATCTCAAATCAAGCCTAAGCTTAAGCAGATTAAGGCGGCCATCTCGGCCGGAGAGAGCTTATTAATAGTTGTCAGGACACATGTCTTAACATTCAATGGTCTGTGTAGTTTTCTAGAAATGATTTTCTATTCTGTACAAACTTACATTTCCTTTCACCCTTATCATCCTTTTTAATCTCAAAAAGAAAAAGACCGTATAACCGGAACGGGTAGTAAGACGCGGTGCTAAATAATAATAAGAAGAAGAAGAAAGAGGATAAACAAAACTACGAAACTTCTTATTTCAAGTTAAGAGGAAATCTTGCCGCTAGTTCTATGATAACTTAAAAACATTTCTCCTGCGAACCTATTAAAATACGACTCTATTTGTTAGAGCAGTGGTTCTCACGACTTTATTTGTTAGAGCAGTGGTTCTCACGACTTTATTTGCTAGAGCAGTGGTTCTCACGACTTTATTTGTTAGAGCAGTGGTTCTCACGACTTTATTTGTTAGAGCAGTGGTTCTCACGACTTTATTTGTTAGAGCAGTGGTTCTCACGACTTTATTTGTTATAGCAGTGGTTCTCACGACTTTTTTTGTTAGAGCAGTGGTTCTCACGACTTTATTTGCTAGAGCAGTGGTTCTCACGACTTTATTTGTTAGAGCAGTGGTTCTCACGACTTTATTTGTTAGAGCAGTGGTTCTCACGACTTTATTTGCTAGAGCAGTGGTTCTCACGACTTTATTTGTTAGAGCAGTGGTTCTCACGACTTTATTTGTTAGAGCAGTGGTTCTCACGACTTTATTTGCTAGAGCAGTGGTTCTCACGACTTTATTTGTTAGAGCAGTGGTTCTCACGACTTTATTTGTTAGAGCAGTGGTTCTCACGACTTTATTTGTTAGAGCAGTGGTTCTCAAACTGGGGTACGCGATACTCCCAGGGGTACGCGAGCATTTCTCAAGGGACAGTTTGCAAAATAAAAGGAGGACTTATGGAAAACCCTAATTGTTGGTAGTTACCGGTATCTGGTTATTTCCACCCCTCTTTTTCTCATATTTGCTCTCGACTGGAGACAGATTTCTGAGAATTTTCATCCCTCTACTTGACCCCTTTTATTAGCAGTTTTTATGTCTTTCTCAACAACATATCTCTGTGAGAATGGATTTTTATCCACGGTGTGCCTAAAAAATAAGTACCACAATAGAATAAATTTAGAGCTGGACTTCCGCTTGAAAATTTCAACTGGACGATCAGAACCAAAAACTGTGCCAAGCCATGCAGCCACATCCCTCTCACTGAAAAACTTTGGGATTCATAATATATCAGCTCCAGAATTACGATTAAAAATTTGTATTTGAAAATATTGTGTTTATGTTTACTCTTTCTTTATTTTTGAACGAATTTGTGAAGAAGATGTATTAAACCTTTTACAGTAAATTTATGTTTTTTAACTGATTATAACGATTCTTAAAGAAAGATAATGTTAAGGCTATAACAGTAGGATTCTCTCTAACTAGCTTTGTCACACTTGAAATATTTTGATTACGGATATTTTTTCCTAGTAGATTAAATAGATAAATAATTTACCAAGTGGTCATCTTTTTAAAGCCTGTCATTTGGCTTTTTTTATCTTGGGGTACATTAACTTTTAGTGATGGCCAAGGGGTACAATCTAAAAATGTTTGAGAACTGCTGTTAGAGCCCTTTTTCAGAAAGCCTAATCTCATATGTCCACAAATATGCTTAAAGGTATTTGAAAATGAGCTTATCTCACATTTTCACGCATTTTTTTATATATAGATAAAACTAGAAATAAAGGGCTGTTACGAAAAAGAGGACCCTGTTGGAATCCTCCGACTTTATTTTGCCGTGAACCATATTTTGAAATAACACATCACCGATTAAATATTGCGATAAAGCTGAACGTCTGCTTACTGAGACGGCCCTCTTAACATGCGTAATATTAATAAAATAATATATGAATATAGATAAAATAAGGCTGTGCAGTCCGAGCTGGACAGAAGAGAAAGACCAACTGATAAAAAATGTGTGGAGGGAAAAACACTTTGGACAACGAATATATTATCGTGCAGGTGTGTACTTACATTTAATGAATATTATATGGTTTGAATAATGTATCTGATAGCAGTAGGTTATTTCAGGAAATATCAAGTAGTATTAGTACTACTATATCTCATGTCTCCTAAGAGAAGCAATTTATTTGAAACGGATGGGAAGTAGAGCGGGGATGTTCATCCATCATCCTCCCACTTTGGATTTGCACCTTACGCTACTGGCGTGTGTGGCTATATATTACATATGTATATATAATAAATGTAAATCGTTTTTATTTAGCAACGCGTCTTACTACCTACTCAGGCTATACGAGTATTTACTAATTACATAATGATTAAGGAATGAGAAAGGTTGAATTTATAAGAAAGTGTACCCATAATGGAGGATAGGAAGAGTGTAGAACATTTTTAACATTAATGATGACCCTCAGAACGTATTTCATTTCTAGATGGAATGGTGTGTTTTTACTATAAATTATGTTATATTCTGCTGCCGTGCTTCAAGATGTCGAGGTGTGTTGTGCCGCGTGCCTAGCTCCTATGCAACCTGTTGTACACGCGTGCTTGAATTCTTCCTGAGCTGCACGCTGAAACTTTGAACACAATTTAGTGGTATTAGCTTAGTTTTCCAGATATAAGTATATAGGAATGTTTTATTACTTTTGGTTCAAACAAATCATATGTGCAGTTTGGGCTATGAGTTTCCGAACACCCTTTATATACATTCAGATGTATACAAATATATAAAGATCAAGCGTTGTTTTCCAATTGTGTATATTATTTTATCATCACCTGCATCTGTGGAAGTGTGACTAAACACCAAGATCACCTAGTCTAGTTTTCAGTGACATAGAGTTTGGAGTTAAGAGTCCCAGTGAGATATGATAACAATTTCTCAAATGGTTTCCTAAAAAATACTGTTCTAGTTACTCAAAATTTTAACTTCCTCATTCTTGTTTTGGTAGTGTAATCAAATGTGGATAGAGTGGGCCAGTGATAAGATGCGATGAAAGTAAAACTAAACGGTGATAAGCCACAACTGGGAAAACCCCTCCAGTGATCCCGGCTGAGATTTGAAGATCCAGCTCATCGTCATCCTCAATGCATTTTATCACGAGCCTGACTACTTTGTCCACATGATTACATGTGTAAGTCTCTCATTAAAATATATTAGACCTACTCTCAGTGCTTAGCCTGAATCATACCAGATAATTTTAAGATAATTTTGAATGTATTTTATAGTTTTAACTTTTGTACAGTAAACTACTTGTTCTTTCTTAATTAAGAAACTTATGTTATAATTTAATTTTTACAATTTAATAATAACCTATAATATAAAATACTATGTTAATAATTAAAATATACTAATAATATAATAGCTGAGATCTTTCCTTAAAAATAATCATTCTTTTTATCACCGTGTCTTACTATCCATTCGGGTTATATTACGCTTATGTACTAATTATGCTAACGGTTTTATGAAGGTCATATTTATACTAAGTGTACCCAAATTTGCATGGAGGTAGGGTTAAAACCCATTTTGAAACCAAACACGGTACACATGACCGAGAGTTGAACCTTGATACCCCCGTCATTGGTAGTCTTGTCTACTGCCAGAGTAGCGCGTTAGACCATGTGACCACCGATGTGGGTCTCATTATTATAAGAAACTTTAATTAAGTAAGGTTTAGTAAGGATTTATTAATAAATCACCAAAATCTCAATAAAATACTGATATTTTATACTTTAACGTGAATCTTAGGATGGTAAAAATAAATCGAGATTTTGACTTTTTGATGACCCGTTGAACAAGAAAAAGTGTTTTTACACTACCGGATGTCTGTTTAGGTATCTGTTTGTACATTTACATAGAGCTGTGACCCGTAAGAGGGCGGGACAGAGGGGTAGAGGAGGGTTTGGAATTATCAATCTACCCCTAAAACTAAGAGAATCATACTAAAGGGCGAAAAAATTGAGAAAGCTATTTTCTTTGGATAGGCTATAACGATTTTAATAAAAATTAATAGACAGGCAGAGTTTAATGATTGGAAAAAAAGTATATCATTTTTCTGGAAAAATTACTTACAGGATATCTCCAATTTTAATTTATTTTTTTAGATACCTTTGCAACTCTTTGAGACACGAGAACACTTAACATTGAAAATCTTAAATATGAAAGATTAAAGATAAAAACTCCTGGGTCCCGGTACAGATTTATCTGATTGCCAAACCCTTCCTTCCCCTCTGACAAGATGTGTATTAATCACAACTTGTGAATATGTGGAATGCCAGGCCTCCACCGTGGTTCGGATCCCACGTTAAACTGTAGGTCCTCCATTTCATCTCACAATCACCCTACCATTGCACATTAGTGTAGGTGCGTACAACCCGAACGGGTAGTAAGGCGCGGTGATTTTCATTTGATTGAGAGAGAGAGAGAGTTATTTATTTCGATGTGTGCATAAGTAGACGTATTTGATCCTACCTTCTCCTGAAGATACGACAGTGACCCAAGTAGGCCTACCTGGAGTTGCGATGATGAACTTGAAGATCCACACGTCTTTATTTGGTGTTCACTTCAAACACAAACACATAATTATGTCCGAAAAAGATGGGTTGTTATTATTATTAAAATAAGTTATACTGAATGTTAGTGACGAGAGTTGTGAGCCGCGGGGGAGGGGGAGTACCGCATGTCCACCTTTTAGGGAAACACTTTGCGGACTAAAGAGAAAACGCGCTTAAAAGCACAAGATAGAAAAATGTTCCACTCTTACAAAAATAAATTACTGAAAAAGGGCGGTATACAGAAAAATATGATAGTTATATAAATTAATAATGAATTAATATAAGAACTATTTAATTAAGTAAACAATAGTGAAATTTATATTAAAATAATAAAATATAAAGAAATAAACACTAAACACGCGGTGATAATAATAATAATAATAATAATAATAATAATAATAATAATAATAATAAAAAAAAAAAATAATAATAATAATAATAATAATAATAATAATAATAATAATAATAATAAAGATAAAAACTATTTATCTGATTTTTTTAATAAATACCAATAGTTTCAGAGCTATAGGTGTACAGTTTAGGAAGGTAGAATTTATAGAATCTGATTCTACATTTGCATTGAAGGACAGGGGAAACCATTTAATAAAAAAACCTTTAGCACATCAAAGGGGATTCAAACCCTGATATCCACGTCTCCGCGAATTCAGTTTATATAATTCCAAGCTCATTTAAATACCCTTAAGAGGGGCATATCCTTTAAGAAGCGTTTAAATTTGACAACAGGGCCAAATAAGGAATAATTTCAAGAGGCAACGATCATAACTACTTCATTTATTGATCCCCCCCCCGTATGCTGTACTTTTAACAACATTAGTAGCAATGCACTGAATAAATAATTATTCAACATAAATATTTTTTACATATAAATTATTTTATTAAAATTTAACTTATAAGGAAACATTCGGTTATAATAACGTATAAAATGTAATAAAATTTGGTCATTACATTCAAAATCACGAACATAATATGCCCTTTATTAAGCTGAGCTATCTTTATAAAATAAAGTGCATAATATTAATAGAGAGATACTAAAACCAGTTTTACACCAAGATGTGTTTTCATAAAATGTTCCTTTCACAACAGTTTTCTAGTTATCTTTTAGATCCCTGTTAAACATTTTAAATCTTGATATAAAGATTGAGAGCTCCAAAAGTGATTAATTTCGTTTACTTCAACCAAAGTTAGCAATCCATAGAAAAGAAAACCAATCTGTATGAAGAATAAATAAGGAGCAAACAGTTGATAAAATCGTTCTAAACGTAAAGGAGATTTCTCAAAAAATATCTCTAACCCAACGAAATGGCTATCGAGAGCAGCATTTCAAACCTCCACACGACAAGTTTCTCTTATCTAAGGATGTTATTTATTACTTTGATCAAATATATATTTTTCATATTATTTATCTATCTCTCAAGCTTTAAAGTTTAGTTTAAGGCAAGGGGTGAAGGGTCCAGTCAATTAATGTAAATAAGTGTCGAGTGTAAAATAAATCTGCTTTAATATAAACAAAACCACTTTGTTTGACTGGACTATGGCGTCAACACGATACATAATACAAACATGTATGATTTTAGAGATTAGGTTTTAGATTTTTAAGTTTTAAAGCTTAATGGTAAATGTCAATCCTTTTTCAGTTAATTAAATTTGTCATTACGCAACTTTTCCAAATACTGGTCATATTTTTTACCATGGTGTGTGCTATGATGTCATATTTCGACACAGACACAATTTTTCTGCATATTAAACTGCACTCAGGAATGATCTTCGCTTCCGCAAATAAATCCCATTTTATTTTGAAATTCGAGGTCTTCTTGTTTTCTCATTAGTTTTCCCACCTTTTATTAAACACATTTTTACTAAAAAAATAATTCACTCACTTTCTTTTTACCATCGCTATGGACGGATTTTTATGTGATTTAATCAGATATTTAAATGTTGGTACGTTTCATTAGATGAGCTTCATTTTTTCAAGTAATTTGATTAATAATAACTTAAAAGAGGTTTTCAAAATCCACAACATAGATTATTATCATATAATACCGTTGATGAAGTAACGTTGAAATAAATCATTTCAGTTTTTAAAATACATAATGAAATATAACCAAGACCCAATATTTGGTTAGTAAACTCCATTCTAGGTTTTTATTTAAATTGAACCACTTTGTTTACTTTTAATAACAATTTACTAATAGTTAACAACATTCTAATTAATTATGATCTCCATCTGGTGTACTGAGAGAGGTTCCCCCAAAATGGTTTTCCACTCTTTCTCTCTATGCAAATGAAGTTACGCTTCTTTTAAATATAACCTTGCTAATCTCTAAAACCATTAGCATAATTAGTACAAAAACGTATTATCCCAACGGCCAATAAGACGCGATGCTAAAAAAATAATCATTCTTTGAAAGTAAGCTTTCATTATTCTATAGGAATATATCTCTAAGAAATTTTTAAATTGACAAATGAAACTAGGTACTTAGTAGTTAGCACCCGTCCGGGGTACTAATTACGCTAATGGGTTAGGAATCGGGATGTTTGGATATGAATGAGTGAACCCGTATTTGCGTGGAGGGAGATTGGAAAACCATTTAGGAAAAACATCCTCCAATCTACCCTAGCGAGATTCAAACCTCGATCTCCTTACCCTCAACAGTCTGGCTCAACACAAAACTAGCACGTTAGCTAACTACGCCACCGAGGTGGGTAGATGAAACCAGGACTAATAATTAAAATAAGTGTTTTTGTTTGTTCTAGCACCACGTTCTACTACCTGCTTATGTTCTAATCACGATAGGGGTTTTAGGGATGAGGAAGGTTATATTTCAAGAAAGTGTACCGGCATTCGCGGGGAGGGGAGTGGAAAACAATTTTGGAAAAAACACCCTCAGTACACCCAACCCCGATTTGAACCTCGATCCCGCCGTCATTGACAGTTTAGTCTATTGTGAGAGTATTAGCAACTTAGGCCATGCGGCCACCGAAGCGGGTAAAATCACAGTGTTCTGACCCAAAAAAAAGCATCCGTGCCCACCAGTTTTGCAACGCCATTTGGTTTCCAGAGTGATGTGTTTGTATTGCTCTTGTATATTAGGACACACCTCTTCTTTATTATGTCTAACAAATTATCGCACAGAAGTTGTTTCATTCGTCATTCTCTCTAAGACATTTTGTGACACGAACTGACTCTATCTAACTTGTAAGAAAAGCTCCAGTTTACATATCTAACAAGCATGGGAGGAATGAATATACAAGCGAGTGGCTTCTATTTATACCATTACAAACTTGTCTTTTGACATCTTAAATTTAAGAGGCATTGGGGATATCCACTTTGTCGCGAACTAATAAGGCGATGGTGGCGCTGAGGGCGGCAAATTAATAAGTGCTTACGTATAAGGTGGGCTCGTCCAACTGTGAAATCGGCACCGAAGGAAACTGACGAGGTAAACTTTGAAAGTTGAAGTTTCCACAACCACATGGGAAGTATACGCTTGTTTCGTGTTTTACTCGCTAGGAGCACTACCTGCTACAAAGACAATAAAGCAAGAACTTGAGAAGAAATATTCGTAACTTATAAAGATGGTAGCTCAAGAGTATAAGATACAGGAAAGGCCATGTTTTGTTGGGAAATAAAGGGCTTTGTGGGATTTCAAAACATACAAATGTGTTTGTAGTTTCTATAGGAATTTTCTATTTCGTTTGTTAATCTTTCGTGTTATGTGTTGCACATTGTAAGGTCCATAACGTTTATGTCCCAAGTCCATTCCCTCCATGGGAAAAGTGTATGCTATAAAGTATTTTGGATTTTTAAAATATAAATCAAGTAGAATAAATCTGTATAAATGCACATAATTTAATAATGTGTGTTAAAGAAATATACACTATTAAATCGTTTGGACCATCAATATGAATGATTAATTTTAATACTATTTTAACAAAGAAACAAATATTAATCAACCGTTTGGATCATCAATATGAATTATTGGCTTTAACACTATTTTAACAAGCTTTGATTCCATTTTAACATTTAATTCTGTGCAATCATTCGTTCGATTAGTTTACACCCGTTTTAATCTGGCATGATTTAGAATCATTATTTGTTTTTATACACTTTTATTTTGACAAACATCTCTTTTCTTTCAGATTATTGATATTCGACAACTTTTACTGCTATTTTAAAAGACAAGACAATAGAGTAAAGACACTCTTCGGTGGCCACCTGGTCTAAGGCGTCCCTCTTGTGTTAGACTGACCTGCTGATGATGGGAAGATCAGGGCTCACATTTCAGTCGGGTCTACTGGGGGGAGATTTTACCAAATGAATTTCACTCTCCTTCCACGTAAATGCGGTTAGACGACCTCTAAGATATACTTCGATCATCCCCACCACATTAGAGTAAATGTCATATATACGTACAGGCTGAACAGGTGACGTCATTACAAAAAATATAGAGTAAGAAGGTCAATATATCTCCGTATTTATATATAATCAAATGGCTTAGTTCATAGCTATATAAATGTCTATAACGATGAAAAAAAAATATTTTATTACAACTGTACAATTGACTGTTTAACACCCTCTTTTAAATTATTGATATAAGTAACAAACTATCAAGAAGCGTTTGTGCAAGTTTTTTTATCTACGGAATTTAAGTGAACTACATAAAAGAACGTCTTGAGAATAATAAATTACTAAACACATTTGATTATTCATTAGTAGATTGATTGAGAATACTCATCACTTAAGGTACAAAATATATAATATTCAGTCACACAACCGGAAATCGAATTCTAGCCTCTTAGGTAACTCGTCCAGCTTAGTGAGAAAATTAAACCATGGTCGTGAATTATAATTTATAAATATGAAATTATATATTTTATAGTTTCCAAATAAATTGACAGGAAAAATGTAATGGTGATTCGTATTCTTAGGAGCAATAAATGTACTATCAGTTAAATTTGTAAACTTTAAGTTTAACGAGACAATATTAGCAATTATATAGGCTTAACAGCTACGACTAAAACCCGCCTCGGTGGCGTAGTTAGCTAACGCGCTAGTCGTGTTGAGCTTGACTGCTGAGGATGGGAAGGTTGAGGTTCAAATCTCGGTCGGGTGAACTGGGGGTGATTTTTCCTAAATGGTTTTCCACTCTCCCTCCACACAAATTCGGATCCACTTCCTCTATATTCAACCTTCCCAATTCTTAACCCATTAGTGTAATTAGTACTTAAGCGTATAACCCGAACGGGTATTAAGACGCGGTGCTAAATAAAAAATTAAAAATAAGACTAAACGTTTTCTATTTTTAAAAAAAGTGTAAACGTTGCGTTTAGTGGCCAGGTTCTCATTTAGACTCTTGGTAAGATTTCAATCTCACATCAAATATTTAAATCATAAGGTTTTTCCTTTGTGTTAAACCTTAAGCGAATCTTGGAAATCCCACCCCTTCTTCCTCCCCCTCAGTTTTCCCTTTTCAAACCCCTCCTAGCCCTCACTCCCATCCCACAATCTTCGCCCGTTCAAAGATTTATCTACGGCATTTTCCTTTCGCACATGTAACATTGGCTCCCGCAAGCGTTACTTAATTTATTTAAAGCCACCATTACAAGGAAGTGATAGCCTTTCTCCTTCCACTCGCTTTGATTTGAATTAACAATGGGAGGAGTGTTAGGCCAGGGTGCTATTCAACAAACGGCTGTCATCCTGCATTGGTGGAAAAAGCTATTATCTCCCAGTTACGGACAGTTTTTGAAAACCCTCTTAAATTAAGAAGAAAAACCTAATATTTAAGGTTTTTACAAACAAAACATATGTCATGATTTTTTCAGGCTTATGATTGACATTGTTTTTACTTCTTATATGGCTGCATTTTTTCTTTCTCCCTCTCTCCCTATGCAAATATATTTCCTTGTTCCTCTTTCTTTCCATATTCAATATTTTGTTTCCTATCTTATTATTTTCCATCCTTTTCTATTACAATCTTTCTATAGCCCTATCACTAGCTAGTTCTTCTTTCTACTATCAAACTTTAATCGTCCCCCATCCCTCTCTCTTCCTTACTATTTTCCCTTCTCTTTGCCTTTCTTCGCTCTACCTTCACATATTAATTTCGCCTTCTCTTTTTTCTATATTTTGTTCATTTTTCTACTTATCCGTTTTCTTATCAAGCTATCTTCATTCTTTACTTCTCCTTTTCTCTTACTCTCTTTACCTCGTTATCCTTTTGTTTTCTCCATTACTTTATATTATTCTCCCTCCCTCTTTATTAGTCTCTTTTGCTCTATTCCTTTTCTACTTTTCTGTCCCCCTCTCTTCTCTAATTCCCCCATCTATCTTTATCTCTCGTCGTTTATTTCTCTCTACCTGCCACTGCATTTCATCTCTTCACTTTAGTACTAGGAATTAGAACATCGGTAAATTAGGACGTTTGTTGTTCTTCCATTCACAAATACTAAATTATTTTAACCCCTTCCTGGGATCAAACCAACAGGAGCTCCAACTCGATATAAATAGTACAGTATAGCGTTTATAGCAGTTTCCATTCGTTAAAGATAACGACCAGGTCAACGTGACCTGTCATTGATATAAAGCTAGCTGTCTTCAACGAGGTACTTCCCCAAACATGTTAAAAAAATACACTTTTACCAACTGGATGAAATCAATTTATAACTTGGGAAAATATTGAAATTTGTTATTTTATAATGTGTTGACTTTGATTATTTTTAAAGGATAAATTCAGTAAAGTTTAAAAATGTAAATAGTTTTATTAGTGGTGGGTTGTTATTGGAGAATTTAACTAAATAATTTTACCACGTATTTTACTTAAATAATATTTAACTTAAGATACAATCCGAACGAGTAATTATTTGAATATAATATTCACGTGGAGGCAAAACGTTATAATATTTTAATGGAAAATATAATTTTAGTATAATAGTAATAAAAGTGTAGACTAATATAAAGCTGATTTCTTACCAATTGTATCTTAATTATTTTAAAATAAGAGAAAATACACTATTAAAACTGTTTGTATTGAATCTCATTGATTATATGTATTAAGCAACCTCTAAATATACACCATGATTTTTTAAAGTCATTTAATAATATATTTGTGGATGCTTCCACCAATAAATAAAAGCAATTTCACTTTAAAACAACAGCTTTCAAATTTAATTTTAAACTAGGGCTATCCGATTTTATTTTAAAATCCAGTTCTCAAATTTCATATCAAACCTTCAGTTCTATAACTTAATTTTAAAACTACAATTCTAAAGTTTAATTTTAAAGCTACAGTAATTCTCCAATCTTTTTGTATTTCTGCTTCAGAAGGCGTCTGATACACAATAGTTAAGAGCACACTTCAGAAAATGAGCTTCCTTTTAACACTTATTTGAATAAAATTATTTTGAAAATGATTTTTAAAACTAGTAGCTAACCTCATTGATATAAAACACTGTTTAAAAGCTGACGTTGAAATACCTCATCACTGTCTTTGATTTCAGTGAGATTGAATATTTTCTTTTAAAACTCTTATTATTCATTATTATTATTATTATTATTATTATTATTATTATTATTATTATTATTATTATTATTAGTATAAGGCGTTTCGTCCTACGATAGGTCCATTCCTTTTGTCAGTGAACTTAAGACCACCAACGCGCCCTCTACTCAGCCTCCTCCTTCAGCTCCCAAGATTTTCTTCTTTCCTTCAAGTCAGTTAGTATTTGAATCCTCCTTCTTATTAAAATCCTCTTTCCCTCAACCTTTCCTCCCCTGACTTTGTGCATAAAACAGTTCCTTCTAAGGATATATCCGATCCTGTTTGCTTTGTACCAAATAATCACATCCAAAATGGTTCTCTTCTCACCACTCTTCTTAGGACTTGTTCATTTGCCCCCCTGTCTGTCCACCTGATCTTCTCACCCACTCTTCTTAGGACTTGTTCATTTGCCCCCGGTCTGTCCACCTGATCTTCTCACCCACTCTTCTTAGGACTTGTTCATTTGCCCCCCTGTCTGTCCACCTGATCTTCTCAAGTCTTCTCTAGCTCTACATTTCAAAGCTATCCAAGTATCTCTCTTTCATATTACTACTTTTTGATACTTTTTTTAAATTTGACTTTTTTCTTTCTTCGCCTGTTTGGATCTGTATACATCGATACGCCAGTGGGATAGGAAGTGTAAGGTAGATTTTAGGAAATGCACCTACATTTGCGTGGAATAGCAGTGGGAAACCCTCAGTACACCCACCGGGATTCTAAATTCAATAACCTAATACCGGGAATCAGTCGAGCACGAGAGTTACACTTTAGACCCTGTAACCCTCCCTGAGAGTTAAAATTAAATTTTACTCAAAAATAACAATTTACTTATTAACTTCCAGGGTTCGATCCCCAGCACTTCCAGAGTGTCTGTGAAGCAGTGGGTCTGTAACGGGTCGACAAGGGTCTCTTTGAAGACAAATGAGGAGTTAGTTGAATATAAAAGTAGTGGTCCTGGCTTAGAAAACTGAAATTAACGGATGGAGGGCACGTTATGCTGTCCATATGAAATTATCTACTCATAGAAGTTGGAACTAGCTTCAAAAAAAGATGGCCGCTGGTCAGTCGCTATGGTTCGACTACGGACTGACACCATGGAGTTTTTTTTAAAAATAAATAACACTTTTTCAAAATTGTCTGAGGGTACATTTTCCATGTTCTATCATAAATAACCAATTATGTTGATAAACATTGAAAACGGGTCCCTATTACCAATTTCTTACAAATATCGTGAAGACTTAATTTCGACCACATGGTAATTCTAACTAGACACGCAATCTCTTTCTGATACACAATTTGTTTCATAATTTTGTTCAACACCATGTTTATTAATAGCTTAACATTAGTGTGAGAAGAAGTTTGTAAAGCTAGTGTGAAAAATCACCCAAATAATATTTGAAACTTTTATCTTCCTGTCACTCGTAATCCAGCCTGTCCATTGCAAGACTGGCGGCTTAAACTGAGTGATCACCATGAACCGGATTTGGATAACCTAAAAATGATTTTAAGAAATGGCTAATGAAATTATCTAGAAATTAAAAAAAATAACATCAAATTTTTTTTTAAATACCTAAAAATATAATCAAATGTTTGTAATAAATGCACATGACTAAATCAAACGCACATTTTACAAAAATGTAAAATGCAACGAAACGTCTTTAACAACTAATCTCTTGGATTTTGCTGAGTATAATATTGATTTACAAATAAATGTTTGAGAAAAAATAGCTATCCCCTCTCAACGTAACCCTTTCCAGCCTAGTTGCAGTCTCATCAGGAATGTGCATTTTACATTCACACAAGCAAAGAGGGTATAAAGTTTATGGCCTACATTATCTTCTCATTACGACAATTGTGAGATGAAAAAAAATTATGTTTTTGTACTTATGCATTTGATATGGTGATTAGAAACATAATTAATCAATATGAATTCCTTAAAATATCTCACAAATGACTAAAATTGACGCAAAAATTCCTTGAAATGTCTAATAATGATTCAAAAACGAGACAAACAAAGAAAATATTACTTTAAATTCTAAAGTGACGAAAAATGACTAGAAAATGAGGTATCAAATATATATTTGTACAACCAGGGGAACATGAACAGAATTTATGTACTTATGAGCATTGTCTGTGATGAACCAATAAACAAAAATATGACATGTCATCTTGTGTATAACTCCATCTTTCCATCCCTTCTACTCACCTATACACAGTACCTAAACGATCTTGACCATGGCCCGATTTTTTTAATTATCTCGCAGTCTAATGGAGTAGCAGTGTAAACACTTGGGGATCTACCACTCATGATCAGAACAAATGAATAGTTTTGTCCATTAATTACTCGACGAGCTGTTTCTCTAGGAGGGTTTATTTGAACTGACAGGTGTTTACTAATCGATCACCCCCAGGATCAACATTAATTATTTTCCTATTTATAATACAAATATATATATGTATACTATATATATATATATATTTATAATAGTCTACATATATATATATATATATATATAGTGTGGCTAACGAAACTTAACAATGTATTGTGTTTAAGAACGGCAAATTGTTCTGTATTGTTGGGAGTGACAGAGTAGGTCCTCTATGGTAACAATACGGGGTCGTTAATATGACACTTTTTGAGACGAGAACACAATGAGGTAGTTAGTAAAGAGTCAAATGGGAGGCTTTGTAGTTGAAGTTATGAATCTTCTCCACTGAAGAAGGTGAATTTTATGAAAGCTATACTGTACTTCTAAAAACTACTTGTTATATGATTTGTTTCTTTTGATATATTTTTCAGTTTAATAACATATTATATAGGTAATTTAAATGTAGTTTATTTATTTACATTGGCAGAAGTGGATGCATTAACTAGACGTGTGAGAAAGGGAAATTATTTATTTTAGTTGTCGTTATACCTGGCCAGGGCTTGAACCCCGACCTTTCTTCAGATATTTCAGGTCAGGCAAGATTGATGCCTTATATTACGTGCACATTGACGTGGGTTATCATATAGCAGTGTCGTTTAGCACCACGTCTCACTACCTGTTTAGGGTACACGCATTTATATAATAATATATATTAATTACGCTAATGAGTTATGGTTGAGGAAGGTTGAATTTAGGGAAATTGTACCCAAACTAGCGTGGAGGGAGAATGGAAAAGTATTTGGGGAAACCCCTTTCAGTACATCCAACCGGGATTCAAACCCCGATCTCTCCATCATTCGCAGTCTAGTTTATTGGGAGAGCGACGCCTTAGACCATGCGGGCCGCCGAAGTAGGTTATAGCACTATTAGTTAATAGGTATGAAACACGTGGAAGTGAGATATAATAATTTTATTTATGTGACATCGTATGGGCATGAAACCGTCCCATTGGGCTTTTTGAGACTTTGAAGCCCTCTCTCTCATGTTTCCTTCCCCCTCAAGTCCAACTAATGTGAGTGGGCCGAGAGAGTCGGTCATCGCAAAACGTGCGCTATGTAATTAAATGAAGAGGACATTTAAATTAGTAGCCTAATTAGCACGTAGCATCCAATCCCCTGGAGGGACCTTCCCTTTTCAACAACACCGTGACGTAGAAGGTTTTATTCAAAGAGAGGTCAAACTCTAGCTGATATAAGGGGCTTGTTAAATAAACTTGGTGTAAGAAGCGTTTATTATAATAAAGTGAAGCCTTTCTCTAATGGATTAGAACTATATTAAAATAACGTGCAATTGGTGAACAATGATGTAATTTAATTTAAGTAATAGAGAAGAAATTCAAACTGAAAGGAGAGTTGGGTTAGGCTTTAAAAGAAATAAATATTTGTCATAACCGAAAAGGGCCACACATCTTTTTTGTATCTGTACAAAACTATTTTATAAAGAATATCTATATTTTAACAAAATTATATTTGCTGCCAAATTATCTTTATGTAGAATTTATACATTTAAAAATTAAGTTTGAGATCTACTTGGCAAAGTAATTTTGAAGTTAAAAATATAAAGAGCCAAAATCAACTTTAAATTTTACTAAATGAATTTATTACCCAACTATAAGTGATATTTTATTGTAAATTGATAGACAAGAAGTATTTTTAAAGTTAAAATAATACAAAATTTTCAAATTATTTGTATTATATAAAAGTAAAAATAAAGATCTTTTAGAAGTAGTCTAAAAGGTCACAAAAAATGAAAAAGTTATTATTGAGTTAAAAACTGTTTTTAACATTTTGACAAATGTGATGCCAGTAATTAATTTATTAAGATACTATACGAAAAGTATACAAACATATTCTGGTCAATTCGGTACTATTTTTGATCAGTAGAATGTTTGCGCTGTTGAATACAGGCCAGCGGACAACTGTACAGGAAATGCTTATTTTACCTTTATTGATGAGGTCCAACGATATCAAAATTTGATCAGCATGTAATCTCAGTCTGCACTTAGAGGAAATGTCAATGTTAATGTTAGTGTTAATGTTAGTGCGAACTGCAAGAGATATTTTATCAAATGACTTAGATTAGCAAGAATGTACTACGTTAGACTGGAGTACATCCACCCAAGCTAAAGAGAGGTGATAGGCGTGTACAATAAACATTTCTTCATTCGCACCTCTTTCTTTTCTTCATTCTTCATCCTGGAAAGAATAGTGTTTAGCCATGTAAAGAAAAATAGGGTTGAGAAGAAGAAAATGTGAAGAAATGAACAGAGAAGTGTAATAATTGTTTAGTCAAGGTTGACATCCTTCTCTCTAAATTACGTTACGATTTATTTTTTTGCACTGTTACCAAAATTGATTAAAAATTATATAGATAAACCTTAATCACTATTCATACTTTCTGAGAAGCTGTTTTTACTGTCTTAAGAAAGTTAAAAAGAGGTTCGTCGTACTAGTTTACTTTTGTTGCTGGTAGACTGTTCATTCACACTGTGACACTATCTTATAGGCTACTTCAGAGCGATACCCGTCAAGGTATATCTTACTGAGTAGACGGAGTTTACATGAATGAGGTCCATTGTATAGTTAGCTTTTGTTGGTTGAACTTGGTGGTCTTGAGATAAAGTGCTCGCCTCAGGACCCGAGCTCCGTGGGTTCGAGCCAAGTTGGGGTCGACGGATTTTTCTTGAGCAACAACAACTCGTAGCACAACTTATTTTGTAGGGGAAGTAAAGTGGTTGGCTACCATGTAGATTGTGGCATGTAAAAGAACCCTGGGAGGTATGTGAAAATACCTTTCTTGGTAAAATTGGTAGGTACTTTCACTCTCGCTCATAGAAATTCACGTGTGCTGATATAATCACCGTTGTTGGCTACACTATAAAAGTTTATTTTAATCTAATGGATATAATAAATAGACAATCATTAGAGGCGTGTTCTAGCCAAAATTGAGGTAAAACAAAGTAACAAAAATGTCATGGTTTGTTTTGATTGAATGTATTTTATAGAATACTCTTTAGGGTTTTAAAATTTTGAGTTATTTTTCTTAGTTAATTATAAATATAATTAATATAATATCTACCTAGGTGGTCTCATGGTCTAAGGTTCTACACTCGCAATAGGATGAAATACTGATGACGGGGAAATCGTGGTTAGAACTTGGTCGGGTCGGGTGTAGTGAGTGAGGTTTTTCATAAATGGTTTCTAACTCTCTATCCACGCAAATGTGGATACACTTCCCTATATTAACCTTCCTCATCCCTAATACATTATAATAATTAGTTCATAAGCATATAACCCGAATGAGTAGTAAGACACAATGCTAAAATAAATGAATACAATATTTTCATAAAAGTGATTTTAAAAGGTAAAGGTAAGAGGAGACAACTGCCCCTTCAATGTTCACAATGGTTTAAAATGTTTGTGACAACTTGGGGCCAAACAGTTAAAAATAGTTTCTTAATTCAGTATAGTTAGAATGATCCTACCTAGAAAAGGTTCTATATTAATAAAAGTCTAACAGATTCTGTATATATTAAATTTTTAGTATTTCTTAATCGGATACAAAGCTAAAATTTGGTGAAATTGTAAAGGAAGCACTCAAGAGGTGCACAAATTTCTCAAACTTGAAAATTGATCAACGATAGAAGTTACAATAAATAAAAACTTGATTTATTTAATCATTTTAATTCTTAGTCAGTCATGTTATTTCTATTTCAAAAGCCAGGATAACGAAGAATATAAACTACAGTCTCAAATCCAAAGATAATATTGCAGATTATAATACAGTGACCTGTTTTTATATTTTGGTTAGTTTGTATGAATATAATAATGGCTTAAATAGCCAATATATTATATTTGTTAATTACAGTTAGAGCCTATAGCCACATCTAATATATTATTTAAATTGAAAAATGAAACCTGGATACGGTAATCGAGCCCTGGACCTTTGGCTTAGTACGGCAATGTTCTAACCACTGAGCTATCCAGGATTATTTCCGTGCACAAGTTCATTCTTAGCTCATATTTTAAGACAGAGTCTGTTATGGACATGTAGAAATCGTCAACTACATACAAGTGATCAATCTGTATGACGTGTTTACACTAGAACTCCAAAACCTAAAAAGAAATATTACATTTTTTTTAATCCCCACGTTTTACTACTCGTTTGAGTAATACGTCTATGTACTTATTACGCTAATGTGTTAGAGATGAGTAGTGTTTTATTTTAGATGAAGTGTGCCTAAATTTGCTTGGAGGTAGAGTGGAAAACAATATAGGAAAAACCCCCTTCAGCACACCCGACCGGGACTCAAATCCCAATATCCTCGTATTCGACAGTCCAGTCTATTGCAAGCGTGATGCCTTAGACCATGTGGCCACCAAATCAGGTTATTTCAAATTGAAATACAAATATAAATTGCAGGAAATATATACAATAACCTAATTTTAGGGTTATTTTTAAATTTTCTTAAATTATTAATAAAAATAAAATTGATTTAGTTAATATTCACTTTATCCACCATTATTTAGTATAATTAAGTTACAGAACTATATTTTTATAACAAACTAGTCCAACCTAACAAAAACTAACTTTTCATTTATCTACAAATAAGGTTCGGTTTTGTTAGATTGGCTAATATTGACATCAGCCTGTCATATAAAGTCTTAAAAACTAGTTCATTATAAAAATGCATAAAGGATTTATATTTTGTGTTTTTATTTTTGTTAATTCGTAGAGTGTTAGTTAACTCAGTGTAATATTTTATCAGTGACACTTACGGTATGTCTCTTAATTTCAATTGTGGCTGGAATTGTTGTTCAGAGAGCTGTCAAGACACTAAAAATCCCTTCAAGATTTGTTGGTGGAAATAAAATGTATTTTTATTTCATTGAATAAATATATATATGTATTGTACTTGCTTGTTAATATGGTTTTACAATAAGTTTGTTACAAACTATCCGAAAATGATATTGATGAGTTAATGTATTTGAGCTGGCGTTTAAAGGTTGATGAAATTGTTAGTAACTTTTTTAAACTCTCTATGGATAGTATAGTTTAAATAAGGAGCATTTTTTGGTAGAATTAAATTTGTTTATTGCATGCGAGCCTTCAAAAATACACTCAAGTAATTGCAGAAATTTTTTGTTTTAAATGAATCAAAATAAGTTTTGCATTTGATCTTGGAACTGTTCGGATTATATTTTACAAGTGAATGAACTCAGCTTTTTGTGAATGGAAAATATACTATTTTCAATGACCCCCAAAATAACTGTCGTAACTTTAATGGGCAAGGGAAACTATCGGCTTCTACTCTGTTAGTAATCGAAAGAGATACTTCTGTTAGTATCGATAAAGTTTTAAGTGATTGAGTGAATTTATTTAGGGCGTAGTTGAAATGTTTCATAATAGTAATTTATAAACTTAAATTTGTTAAACTTGTTTTCCAAGCACTTAATTTGAAAATTTGAGTTTGTACTGCAAATATATAAATAATGTTGCACATAATAATTATTATTTTAAATATAAGAGAGGACACAAATTATTTTAATTGTTACCTTTCAAATTTGTTCGATCTAATTTTAGATTCATTAAAAGTTTTAAGGGAAAAACCTTTTAAATATTTGCTCATACCACCAATTAAAATTCTGAATTTTTACTACTTGACTATATATTTCAATAAACATTGTATATGAGATTTTATGAGTAGCTTTATAGTTTAATTTATGAAAGGGTTGTCCAAATGTTTCTTGGAAGTTTAAGTGTCCATAAAAACCAGGGCTCACCCAAGGCCCACGCAAATGTGGGTTCACTTCCTCTAAATTCAACCCTCCCAATTCCTAATCCATTAGCGTAATAAGTTGAATGTTTGGGTGTTTGTTCCACCCAATATTGCAAATATTGTTAGTAAAAACCAAAAAAGTATTAAATAAAAGTATAACATAGATGTGTTGAAAGCATGGGCTGAATTTAAAGGCCAACCTTACAACTTAATATTATATATATATTTATTAAAGTACTCTTAAAATTCCAAATTGGGAAATAAGTATAAATATAGAAGAGTCAATGCATTAAAGCCGCCGCCCCAAACACTATTTCATAAAAAGTAGGTTTGTGGGTCAGAGTGTTAGATTAATTTGTCATCCCGTAAGGTAGGGGTTTGACCCTCAATTTAAGACACTAATAGTGAATTTTTTGCACAAAATGGTTTTCTATTGTCTCCCTAAGATCTCTCCTTATGATAACTCTGAAAAACTAAGTTAAAATCCCCAAAACTTATTATGCTTAAATGTATCACAATATTGAAATATTTAATAATCAGGACGCCAGCATTAAAGTGTTGGTCACTAATTACAAATAAACTAAATTTAGGTTTATCCCCTAGCCCCTCTTTTATTTTATTTATAAAGTAGAAGAAAGTGAGACCATCGTTACACTTGACATTTTTATTCCATCCCATTCAAATGACACTTCTTCTGTTTCTGTTGATGAGTTTTTGTTGGTTTTCTGAGTGAAGGATCGTTTTGTAAGGTCTCATTTCTAATGAAGCATGAGACCTTCCTCGCCCTTCACTGTCCCTCTCTCGTTAAAGTCCTCTTTTGGTTGTGTTGAAGCCTAATGATGTGTAATACCAATTAGTCCTAGGAAGGGTGGAAGGCCTGGTTAAACCATGGCCTACCTCAAAATACCTCCCCTCCACCTTCACGTTTTTATCCCCTTCTCTCCCCATCTCTCTTTCCCTCTGTTCTACACTCATCATGCTTGTGATAAACTGCTCGCCAATTTGCGTAATCCATTTCGAGAATCGGAGGAGGCGAGAGAAAAGAACACTGGTCAAAAATTGGAAGGTAATTAAACAGTGCCCTCATATTCCCCGAGAGTCGTGTTCGCCAACCTTTAACCTCCCCCCTCCCCCCCTAAACCAACCTCTCCCTTAGTAGGAAGGTAGGATTTCCAACGGCCTGCTGGATGAGTTGTCATTGATTACTAATGACGTTTTCTACTCTACTATGGATATGAGTGTGCGTGGGTGATTAGCCTTTACTACGACATTCAATTAGACCGTTCGGTTCGGAAATTTCAGGTACATCAGAAGATTCACACGTATGTTTTTACTTGTAAGTATAAAAAGACGTATTATCAGAGATTTTAGTATTGATATTTATTTTATTATTACTGAAATGTGACTTTATATTGATTTTTGATTTTCATCTAACTCTATTTTATCGACGTAAAACCACCATATCTGATCAAATCCTCTAGGGCGTCACTCTCGTAAGAGATGAGATTGAAGGTGCCAATCAGTTTGAGGTTAGATTCTCAGATAAATTTCCCTAAGGTGTTTTTTTCCTTAAAAACCCTAACACTCCCCTTCCACACAAATGTGGGTGCATGCTTTCTAATTATATCTGCCTCACTCCTACATAACTTAGAATAAATATGTGGATTGTCCATACGTATAATAAGGTAGGTCCACGCACACACGCACGCGCACACACACACACACACACACACACACACACACAAAAACAGTAACGATAACATTAAACATAAACTTTAAATGTATTATTAATTAAATGTTAGATCAAATGTAAGCCTTTTACTGTGAATTCAATACAAACACACATTATAAATTAATTATTTGATATGTTTGAAAATAGAAGTAAATGATTCATTTGTAAATTAACGTAACTGTTCTCTCACTAAATCATGGAGGATTAAGGTGCGAATAAAAATCGTCAACTCACCACAATTTATTCCAAAATATTAGTATAATAGAAATTTTTAATTTATAATTTTACCTTCGTTTACAAGATTGAAAAATAATGTTTTAGTCACGTTTATTTTACGGTCACAAATTTTTAAGTCATATTTTTGATAATTTAGAGAATATCTAAATTATAAAGTTATATTTTAATTATATTAAATTTTTTATAGATAGCTTACTTAGTGATAAAGACTATCTAAGATTAAATATCTAATATCAAATTAAATATTTGTCAACTTATATTAACCATAAAATATTGATTTTAAAACTCTCGTAAAAATTATACATAAGTTCTCTGTTTATTTACTGTACAGTATGTTAACTCATTTTGGTAAATTGGGGAATTGTTGCAGAAATAATACGAAAAGTTGTGCATATAATGTACATGTGAATTCAATATAAATGTAGAGTATATACAGTTTTTATAGGTATTTGTTCTTTATTCTTATCTATGATTAATTTCGGAAAAATCATTACTGGGTTTAAGCATCCAGAATCAACACTCTACCTCATTGGGTGGGGCTAGTTATACACCTAATCAATATGTTATTGTGCAATTTTAAGATATTTTAATTCACTAATTTCTTTATACTTTAAATGCAAACATATGCTTTACAATAATTTCTGATATAATGGTTGTCGGTAAGTGTTAAAAATTATAAAAAATTAAACACAATACAGAGCTTAAAAGTAAAGAAAACATTCCTGTAATGATAGTTAATTTAAATCACTAATTGGGCATTGCATATTAGGAGCAATTTGATTATTAGTGCTTTTGTAGAGCAGCACAATGTATTATTGAATGTATACGATAAATTGTTGTGTAAAATATTAGTTTTATAACAAATTATTAAAGTATTTCAGAGCAAGAAAATTAATCAGCGTCTTTTGGAATTTGTCTCGCTTCGCTGCTGTGTAAAGAATAAAAGAGTAGCTTAGAAACTAGGCTATACTAAAATGTCTCTATCCCATTGATCCAGCACGTGTTCATTCAAGTTCAAGAACTCCTTGTCACGGTCGAAGAACCGGAAATTTTTATACAATAATACACTAGAACCAGAAATTGCATCTAGTTGTTGTTCTGTGGGTTCTTCACTTGATAACAGCGAGTTTGGGATCAGCTAAGAATGGATTTTATTATTTAAAATTCACTTATAATATCGTTGTATTTTCTAAAATATTAAAAAATAATTTTACTGGTATCAATTTCTCGTTTTTTTAAAGTATAATACATAAAATCCCATCATAATGTGAAGTCTGGTTAGATTGGTTAGGTGTTATCAGTGGGGGGGGGGGAGACAAGTCTTAAGGGTAGAGCACTTAAATGCGTTTTAGATATTAAAAAAGGGCTATGTGTTGGTTGCGCCTGTGTATTTGCGCCCTGGGAAAAATAGCCGTGTATGTTTGCGCCAACTTTATATTCAAATCATTCTTATTGTTCTAAGGGAGGTAAATGTTTGTATTTACAAAATTTGTTTATGTTATTTCCTTTCAAAAACATTTAATTTTTGTTTTATTTTCCCCTCGGCAGAATAGAGATAGCAGTTCAGTGACTAACCTAACCTAATATATCCAACAACATTCCTTTATACTAGTAATTCTGAAACAAGGTCGATCAAAAAATAAACGTCATATATATCCTCTTAGTGACTTACAGTTGCTATTATCAAGGCTTTGACCCACCAACGGGCGTGAACACTTACGGCTTATTTTAGGTGAGCGAAAAAGTCCATGTTTTTGTAAGGACGCTACCAACACGGGCGCATACAACAGGCTCCCAAAAAAATACCAAATTATTAAAGAAGTGGTTTTAATATTTTTTAAATCACTCACTTCAAAATGGAGGGGAAAGAAATCATCAACACTTCCTTTTAAAAATGAAAACCTTAAATGTTATTATTTTAAATAAACATAATTTAAAGGTCAATTTTAGCTTATTTTCAATGATGTTTCCCTGGATATTTCGCAATTATGAGATAGAATATAAAAATCAGAAACACACATCCAACCTTTGTCAAAAAACTATAGTTATTTTTAACAGGGTCACAACAGATATTTTAAGAGATTTGATGATTATTTTAGTGGTGTTAAGCCTTCAGAACTACAATCTCTAAAGGGCGTACTGTAATTTGAAGATATTTACCTTCAATTGGGTGGCACCCTTTTAAGAACTACTATGGTGTTAATATTTGTATTTGTTCGCCAGGACACATCCTACATTGTAATTCAAAGTAGTAAATGTTTACTCGTAAAAATTGATATAATTTTCCCATTAGTAGGGCCTACGTGGCAGTTTCACAGCACTCTAGATAATAACAGTGGTGCCATCTGATCTGTTTACTTTGAGATTTGGCTCTTGTATTGTTATTCTCCTTGGTAATAATGCAGGGAGTTTGTAAGAAATCCCAGCAAAGTTACGTTAAAATAGAAAGTGAGAGGTATGGGAAATAAGGGGAGGAGTTTACGCTTGTAACACCAAAACGAGTCATCCCATCCTAATTTTGTAGCTGACATAGTGAGGTCATCATAACTGAATTACGTCATGACGTTTTGACAAGAATGACGTACAACGATAACAGGGTTGCTACCGTTGCTCTAGTTTACATTTCAGTTAGGGCTGGTCGCCCGTCAACGGTTAAATGGATTAACGTTTGAGCATTAAGGGGTATAGGGGGATGGAGTAGATCAGAGATAGGTAGCCCTTGTACCTCTCAACCCAACCCCCTAGACAACCTGTCTCCCTGACCCTTCAGGTCCTAGCCCCCTTTTGGTCCACTCTCTCCTATGGTACATGGACATTTACAATGATGCCTCACGATTAACGATGGTGGCAAGCTGTTGATTACATGACGAGATGTGCATGATAGATGGATATTGAATACAAGTAGGCTTGGGAAGAAATGTTACTTTTAGAGTGTTCCTCTTGGCTAATTCTAGTCATGTACTGTGTTTTGCTAACCAGCATAGGTACCACTGTTATTTATATTACTATTAATATTATTTAACCCCCTGCTTCAATGGCCAAATGCTCTAAGCTTTGAGTTTAAGGCATCACTCTCTTGTTAGAGTGGGCTGCTGATGATAGGGAGGTTGGGTTCGAGTTCAAATCGGGTCTACTGAGTGTGGTTTTTGCTAAATGGTTTCTCACTCGACTACCACGAAAATGCGGGTAAATTACCTCTAAAATGCTTCATTTTTCATCCCAATTTCATTACCTACATGTCGGATGTATTCATTATAGTTTGCTGGTGACAATTAGGTCTGAGATCTAATCTCAACTGGATAAATTGAGGGAAGGGGAATTTCTAAATGGTTCTTTAATCTCCCTATATGAAAACTCGGGTACACTGCATCAAAATCTTAGCTTAGTCATCCTTAATCCATCAGATTATTTTAAAATCATATATCTCACATGGTTATTAAGCCACAGTGGGGAAGATATGTACATATTATTATAATTTAGTTTAAGTGCACCGCGTCTTAAGACCCTTCAGGAATATCTGTATATTATTATAATGGGGTAGGAATTAATATGATAGGATTTATAGGAAATGTACTATCATTGGCATGGAGGGGAGGTTGGAAACAATTTATCAAAAATAACATCAGTACAACCGGATAAGATTTGAACCCCAATTTTTCCAGTCAATGACAATCCAATCTATTCCAAACCTGATGCATTAGACCCCGTGACCCTTGGTGTAATATTTATAATTCCTACCACCACTGAGAATCAAGCACAATACGAGTCACACGGACGCAACTAGTTTTATGAAACTAGATTAAAAGCGTTTGAATTTATTAAATAGACTGTGCTACTTATTATAATTATTGGAAACCTAAATTGAGACTTTTTTCTTAAAGAAAATTGAGCTTTAATATTTAAAAAAATAACTGAAATTTCAAGTTCTTAACGACTTTTATTGCAGTTAAACTTGACCAGGTAGTTTCCGTTATTCCACTATTATCATTGAGATTTTAAAGCTGTATAGTTAGTGAGTTATCCACGTTTTCTAAGCTAAATTTTAGATTAATATATAAAACATATTGTTTATTTGACTTCCTTGTGTTGGAGACAGCTTTAAAAGCGCTGTCATTCTCCGTAAAGTAGTGCTCATTGAAATTCAATACAATGCTCCCCTGTAGAAGGAAAAGTTGATAGAGAAATGACGTTCTAACAGGTTTCAACATTCCGAAGCTTGAAACGCTGTTTTATTGAAGGAGCCTTTTACTTATTTCTACACATTCCATTCATTTTTGGACGTCTTCGCAAAGTCACATAACTCTAAGTCAGTTAAACTAGTAATATAATGGAATAAATCGAAAGTTTAGATAGCATAGAATAAAGACTTAGGATATGATAACGTGGAGATATTTTGTCTTATTATTTAAGGTATTGCAATCTGCTGCTAGGAGTAGGTTATATGATAAAGAAAATATACAAGTTATAGGACATAAGATTCTTTAAAACAATCATCAAGACATACGAATTCTAATTGGACAGTTTATTGGACACATAAATCATTAAATAAGCATATAAGGTTCAAATAAATAAATAAATAATTCTATATATCAAAGTGAGGTCCTTCCATGAATAGACTTTGACATAAAGAAATAGCATATTCTGAAAATTGAAAAATGACACCTGGACACGGAAATCGAACCCGGGACCTTTGGCGGGTTCTATTCCCGTGTCCAGGTGTAATTTTTTCAATTTTCAGAATATGATATCTAACTGAAGTAATTACCATTAATATAGCTTCAGCTATTTACTATTAATAAAGAAATAGGTTGATATCATTTGAGAAAAACCGATAATAATTGGAGATAATTTTATAAATACTAACTAGCATTGCACAGTATTTAACGTGCAATTTCTGAACAAACTGATAGTTCTAATCTAGAATAGACACAACATCCATTGCCTCGTTCATCACTCTGAAAGGGGAAGCCCAAATCTCACCATTATTTATAATCATTTTTTCTAGACATGAAAAAAATTGAATACATAGTGAATAAAAAGATACGTAATTAACTGAGCTAAGTTTTTCAGACAGGAAAATAATAAATAATTATATGAAAAATATTTATTTTTAAGTATCAAATAACATAGAATTTCAATAGAACAAAATATTTCTAAGTATTTTTTTAATATTTGCTGAGGATCAAATAGCTAAGACATAATAATATAAATATTAAAATACACATTTTTAAACTATTTATTTTGAGTTTTAAATAAAACATTCTAATTTTTTGAATTGGTACGTTCAACACCAAAGTTATTAAATACTTAATCAAAGAGGTATGTATTTATAAGGTGGCTTAGAGGAAATTTAATCTCTTTAGCACCGAGGGTGGATGGAAAACTGCAGTGATAAACCACATGTGTGGAAAACCACCCCTAGTACACCAATATGAGATTATTATCTAAAGTACAACGTTAGTAGCAATATATTTTATAGTGATATAACACAATAGGCATGTGTATAGCCTGAACAGGTAGTAGGACGCGGTGCTAAAAACAACACTTTCACACCATAGACATGGATTGTGTATAATTGAACAGGTAGTAAGAGGTGCTAAAAACACACCATATACCATGTAACCGCTGGTTTAGTATTTATTATTATATTTTATGGATCCAATTGATGTGTTATTTAATTCAAATAATAAATATTTACACACAAAACCTACAATGCTGCCAAAGTTTCAAGACAAATGAATTAATTACTAAAATACCATATGTATCTTCTTAGGCTATCGGACAATCAATTTTTCATGGGAAGAGCCTCTTACAGAATTCAAACAGATTTTATATTTTTACCATGGCATTGGTGTTATTTTATTGGTATTGGTAATACGCATCAAAAATGACAGCTACAAATCAAACGTTTAAATGTCAGATAAGGCCCTTTTTATGAAAATGTCACTATATGAGAAAGTAAGCACATTAAATTAAACTTACGCACTTCGGTGGCTACATGGTCTAGGGCGTTGCTTTCGCAAAAGACTAAACGCATATTAATAAGCGTATTAATTATTATAAATTGGTAAAATATAGGAGGCATAATTCAGAGGAAGTGTACCTAAATTTGCGGTAAGGGATGTTGCGAAATTGTTTAAGAAAACCACCTAGGTACACCCGGTTAACATCTTAACCCCCAATTCCAGTTCCGGTGAAGAACCACGCCATATGAACCTGACCTCTCGTCCAAGGGTCCATCTATGTGGGGTCTTGTTTTGATTGGATGATCATTTCAATAAATGGTTCAAAAGAAAAGCACGCTTGCCTCCTAGCTCCTGAGCTCTCTCGACCAAGACTCCAATTGACGGGCCACATTTGTCAGCTGAGTTTTGGATGAGTACTCCCTCACCCGTCAACCCCTGTTCGACGCGCACCTCGACGCCGTTCAGCTGAGTGACGGGAAGCCGCTATTTCAACTGCTCTTACAAGTTCACAGAGAGGAGACAGCGACGTTGGGGTTTGAACCGAATGTGCATCAACGGGTGATTTATATTGCCATTTCCTAGTGTAATCGAAACTTGGTCGTCGGAAGTGAACCGGTCCGTCGCAGTCGCTTGGTCCTCCCTCCTCCCCTTGCACCCCAATACCGTCTGTCAACCGTCCGTAGAAAGATTCCCTTCACCCTTTCCTTTTCCATCTCTCTCTATCCCCACCTCTTCTACATCCAACGTTTCATCCTCTCTTGACTTTGGACTTTCACAGAAAGTTGGTCCGGAAATTGAGTAATGTCTTCTACTGATCAAAGCAAGTGAAGTTCTTCTGCCCTTTGTGAGGGGACCAGGGTGCAGGGCACCAAAAATCCACTCACTGAGCACTCAAAACACTTTTATCTTATTGTCTTTTTGCTTTCTAAAGACAAAAAATGGTAGAACCATATATTTCAGCTTTCTATCTGAATGTATTTCCCCAAAAGAGAAATGGAAATAAGAAATATAAGCTATGGAATCAAGAGTGATATTTATATATCACTTTTACTTCAACGTCCAGGACATAATATATATAAATAAATTGATTAAGGACTTATCAAGAAATGTGTTATCAAATGCTTGAACTCAATTTGATTAAACACCCATTAATTAATTCTAATGTTGATAGTTTTTATGGTAGCTTAAAACTAAAAGGGCTAAATGAACACATCTTGTGACAAGCATGAGGTGTATTAAATAATTCAATAGAGTTAAATGAAAGTTATGTCTACAAATAGATTTTTACGCTCCTTGCAATGCCAGTTTGTCATTTTCTAAACGTATTTACAAAACATGCTTTGTATACATATAATGACACTCTAAGGTATATTCGACTGTCTTATTTTTCGCCATTAAACTCAAAAAGCACTCATTGGATAAGGATGGGACGCATTCTGTTGTACTTCTTATTTTTCATGGAACACGGTAAGCTTTACATCATCACGCTATTTCAACATTGAGCGAATCAGTATCAGATAAATTACTGTAAGTGTGGTTAAATTTGCATCTTAAATTTGTAAAAGTTCAAATATATTAACATTTAATCTATAAAATATCTTCTTTGTATATCTCCTTGCCATCGATGGGTTCGGAAGGATCAACAAATCCGTTGTAAGTCTCCTAGGCAACGATGGCTTTGGAAATATCAACAAACCAATTATAAATATCCTTGGCGAAGATTGTTTTGAAATAGAAACAAACATTAAGAATAAATAATAATAATAATATGTGTTGTGTGCCTCTTTGGCATTATTAATGTCAGCTAATGATCCGAAGTCACATGATAGGTTTTCAGTAAGTGTATGTCAATGCGGGTGAATTAGCTTTATTTAAATTGGTTTCTTGATATTAAGTCACACCACACATTCATTCACAACCATACAGTGAGGTACAACACCTTATTCTGAAAACACCGGTAGATTTGCCTCTTTTTTAGCATTTTATGATTTATTAACTTCATTTTTCTAACCTATATTTCTATATCGGGTATTTTTATATTTATCACTCCATTGATACTATAACAACTTGCATTGTAATTTAACCATAGTTTGTGTGTGTTTTTCTCTATTAAATACCATAGAATGATGTATAATTACATCGAAACTAGTCGTCAAATGGTGGTTTTTTATGCAGCGTCAAAACTTAAGGAGAAAGGAACTAGAATCTTCAATCAGAAAACTTCAATTTTTCATAAGTTCTATATTTATTTATTAATTTTTCACCAGTTTTTGCAATAAATTTTCTAAAACTAATTTTTTAGTCGTTCTGTAATAATTAATTTATAAAATATAATATATCACCATCAGTGATAAATATTATAATATTGAGTGAATAACATAAATTGTATTTACAATAAAAATATTTAATTATTGCTCTTGTGGCAACTGAGGTGGGTTTATACCATTGTTGAAATCTCTAATCATTTGAGCACTTTTTTTCCCTGCTGTTGATTAACACCTATTTGGGATATGCGCATTTCAAATACGCTAAAGGGGTAGGGATTATGAATATATAATTCAGGGTAAATGTACCAACATTGGCGAATAAGGAGATTGGAAGATAATTACGGAATCAATATTTGTAAATGTGACTATGATTCGAGCACCAACCTCCCCACCACTGGTAAAACACACTAGATTACCCTGTCATATAGGCTGCATGCCCATTGATGCGAGTAACATAATATCAAGTGATTCATATTAATTTTGTCAACATTAAAATATTCAAAAAAAGGAGGACAAATTTCAGCCTTCTTTTAAATAACCACCCATTTGTGTTTTTTTTTGTTGAAATAAAATGATCTTCTCCTATTATAAAATAAATGTTGAGGTAAGCTAATAAAGCAGTTCACCGACCACAATGGTTGAGTGATCTAAAACGTTGGACTTAGTGTAATTGCTCATCGTTGATAGGATGTGAATTACGGATAGAGAAATGGATTGTTTTATTCCACGCGTAATTTTCACTGTAGTTTAAATATACTCTCTTCTTGCTCATTTATTATGGTGGTATTAAACCAAATCCCAATCTTTCAAATCTTAATATACCTTTTCCCTCTCACTATCAATGCGTCAACCCTTTTAAACACTTTCAACTTAAATGAATCCGTGTTTATTATATAATAGGCCACTGTCTGGATTTTTAAAATCATTCTCAGAAAAATTAAAAAAAGATTGCATTAGATTAAAAATATATAAAAATAGTGTGTCTATTTATGTTATAAAAGTTGTCTTGATAATATTAATTTATCATATTTCTAAAAAAAGTTAATTTTTGTTATAAGTTGCAGCACAGCTATTTTAATATTCTGTTTTAGAATTGGCTATAGTGACATTTCGCCTAAAAATTAAGATCTTTATTAAATTCAGCTTAAATAACGACTTTTATATTTAAGACCATGCTTCATCAGATAGGATTCATTGTCACATTTAATTTTATCAAAACCCGCCTCAGTGGCGTAGTTGGCTAACGCGCCAGTCATGTTGAGCTAGACCACCAAGGACGGGAGATCAAGGTTCGAATATGGGTCGGGTGAACTGGGGGTCGTTTTTCATAAATGGTTTTCCACTCTCCCTCCACGCACATGCGGGCTCACTTCCTCTAAATTCAACTTTTCCAATTCCTAATCCATTAGTGTAATTAGTACTTGAGCGTATAAACCGAACGGGGACGGGGGGACGCAGTGCTAAATAAAATAAAAATTATAAAAGTTTATTTGAAACTAAATTATTTTTAAAATGAACAACGCTAATAAGTATAAAATAAAAAATATATAATAATATAAATTAAAGCGTTTTTATTTGCAATCTTTTAGCTCTAGCTTATTTATAACAATGTTTCAAACAATTATGTCTAGCCAAATTTTTTAACTATGTTTTCCCACGAATTTTATTCAAATAATTTAGTAGAGTTGATGAATTTAAAATTTAGAGGGGATATTTCCAAATTTGCTTGGAGGAAGAGTCAAAAACCACCACACATTCAGCTACTCAGCCAGGATTCACACTACCTTTCTGTCAACAACAAACTAAACTTTATGAGCATGACAGATAGACCACGTACTTACAGATGCTGGTAATATATTATTTTTTTAAATAATAAATTATTTAAAGATAGATAAAAATGGTCAATTTGGCGCTGAAACGACACATTCAGGGTTACTGAGAACTCCACGGACAACGTTATAGAAGTTGTATGGGGTGATAAGACAAGTACTTCAACGTAAAGAACTTGGGGACAGTGATGCTAAATAGCGGTGCTAAGAGACGTCAAAGTTGTCACATGTACCTGGGGGGAATGGGGTAGGTAACACATATAGAGTGGAGTGTGGAGTAAATTGTGACTACTAACAACCATTGAATTGACTGATAACAGGTACCAATCAGGAATTGCTGATTCTTTCTAAGATATGGTTACTGGTTCTGATAGGGCAGATATTCTTGACTGAGGAAATGGAAGTGTTATTATGGACACATCATGTGTGTCATGGACGTGAGGGGTGAGGTTGCATATGTGGCCCATCCCCCAGGTGTATGACACTGCCATTCTCCGTCGCTGATCTCAAGTTCATTACGTGGAAGTACTTGTCTTGTTGGAGTATTGCCTTACCGACGTGGTGCTAAGCACATACTTGTCCTGTCACCTAGTACAAACGGTATATTGCTGTCCGTGGAGTTATGAATGATACTGTATGGATATATTTGTGTCCTCATTCTTGTAACCATTTTCCATTTGGAAGGGGGAGGAGGTATCTGGTGTAAGTATATGCAAGAGGTACTGAAGAAAATAGACCAAAAGTAAATTACAAAACTTTTAACTCAACAAGCAGATGTAGGTGCTCGGTTAGTGTGTTGACAAAGAGTTTTAAGTAACTTTGCGAAAGTGTCCCGAATTGTCAAATTACAGAATTAAGTGTATTACAAAATACAATAGCTTTCCATCTGTCTTTGCGATTGTTTTTTAAATCGTGTGCAAGTAGAAATGAAATGCACACACGAAGTTCATTCTAGGTCACACAAGTTTATAGAGACAGAAAAGGATTAAGTAATTAGATTGAAAACTAAAGATACACAAAGGAGTATATAATGATAAATGACTAATAAAAATTCGAAACTTTCAAATAGATAGCTTCACTTTTGTTTAACTCAATTAAAAAACAATTAAACATGACTTGTGAATACTAAATATTAATTTAGAAACATTATAATGTCAATATTTTCATTTCAACTTTTTCCAAGCTTTGAAAATATGACTATTAAATTTCAAATTATTTTACTAGCTATAATATAATAATTAAAAAAACATTGTATAGAACTGTATCTCTGGCAGAAAGAAAGGCGTAAACCTTCATTGGCCCGCTCACTTTTGTAATCAGTATTAAATAACGGCAAAAAAAATTGCAATTTTTATTAAATATAGTGCTAACAATATTGGTTTAAGTTGATTGCCTTGATATTAAATAGTTTTATTTACATCTAAATGCTTAGTAAAACATTTAAAGTTAGCTTTAAAATAATTATTAAAGTACGATAAACTTAGTCTACACTTTAAATTCCATCCAACTCACTTTTTTTTATGTATCAACTAAGCTCCCTTAAAAAACGAAAATATTACTTATGATTGATCTATCTTATTTCACTAAACCGTTCGGCAACAGAAGCAGGTCAAGGTATATTTTTTAATACTAATTTTAATAAATAAATTCCTTAGTTTTGGAATCGCTTAGCTTTTACTATTAAGCATACAAGCGGGTTAAGAACTAAGTACTATTTTATAAAGATATTTTAGGTATAGTCAAAATAAAACAGATTTCCTGTTTAAATATTTTCTAAATGAAAAAGATTCTCCTTACCTTACAATGATCATTATTAAACCCGAAGGCTTATTTCTCACTGATACATTACACTTGGTTGATTTTTAGAATCCATCTGGACTGTGACTAACGTGAGGTCTGAAAAAGGAAGGTAAAGCATAAGAGGACTCATTAAATTATCATTTAAAATAAAGAAATATTGTGTCACAAGACTTTCATCTCTTTTGTGGATGATACACTGAAACTCACAACAAACGTTTTATGTTTGGTGTATTTAAAAGTGTATCGATGTATGAACGATATCACACAATTAATTATGGTTTATGGTACTTTCTTTAGCCTATTTCTTTGAAAAAAAAGGTATTGTGGCTTGGCAGTTGGGACATAGTGAATTCTTTTAAAGGTCATGAAATAAACCTTAAAAGTGATTTGGGGCTTTGAAAGTTTCGCATGTCTTGCAACAGAGTTGAGGTATTGTGATTTATACTTTGTATAACAGCCTTTAAGAGACTTTGTTTCACTTCCACAATTCCAAGGATGGGGAAGGGATGGCAGCACAGATTTAGCCTTTGCATTATGGACAAGCAATGAGTGGTAATAAATCGTAGGTTACTAATCCCAGGCACTCATAGACCTATTTATTTGTGTGTTTATATAAGCCATGATTCAAATAGTATAACTGTTTGATGAATGTATTTTCATCTGAAATATTTTCGACACTTTTATTTGGAATATTTAAATTAAACTTTGTAAGTACCTAGTTATTTAAAAATATGACTTACAACTTATGACTTACTACAACCAAAGAGAATAATTTTAATGTCATGCTGATATGTATTATTTTATAAACAAATATTGAATTTAGTATGCTCTCATTAAATGAATGAATCAGTTTCCCCTGGTTCCTTAAATGTATTTCCTAAAAATATCTCACCAATAATTATATATACTATAGTCATATACATAGATATATTTAACTATAAAAATATAATTATATTTATATGTAATTATGTAGTCGGTATTAAAATACTATTTTGCTTCGTGAAATAAATAAATACTTGTTGGAAAATTGTATTCATGAATGTTGTGTAAATTTTTAAACTAACACTTTATATAAGAACTTAACTTACAAACTAAATTAATTTATGTAATTTTGTTTATTACCAAACACCTGGTTCTATCTACTAGATATTTATTAATCATTTTTAAGCAGGATGAACCCGTATACAAAAGTCAGGCTTACCTATCTATACTTGTGGTCAAACACTAAAACCAATTAAAAACGGGAATGTTACACAATAAATACTTTTACAACAACACGTATTACTACTTGTGTGGATCATACGCTTATGTTCTAGCAAGGTTACTAAGTTAGAGCTGAGAACGGTTGAATTTAGAAGAAGTGTATACGTAATTGCGTGAAGGGAGAGGGAAATTGTTTTGGTAAAATCACCCTCAGTTCACCCGTCCAGAATTTGAACCCCAATCTCCCTGTTATCGGCAGTCCAGTCTAACACAAGAGTGACGCATTTACCATAAAGCCACCGAAGCAGGTCACAATAAATATAAATATTAATTTGTGCGTTGAATCGTTAAATTAACTGTAATTAAAATTTTATTTCACGCTAACAACCAACCAATGGTTTTCCTTGTAGCAATATGAATACGATACAATGATTGTTTTTTAATTGGTTTCACGTCTACCTACTGATTTAAGGGTTCGAGACTAGACTTAAAACTGTATTGCTGGTTAATTCGGAGCAACAATTTTCACTAGGATATTCTGAGGGCTGTTTGCTGTGTCTGCTCTTGAGTTAAGCTAATTTGCAGGTCATGTGATGATATAATCAATAGTTGGTTTAGAAGTCGCACGTTAAAGATGTCACGAGTTTCCGGAAAGTGTGAGCGACGTACACTATTCATGGTTTGGCAATGAAACGATTGAAGGCGTCGATAGGACTTGACGTGCTCAGAGGCAGGTGGAACTTTCCTTTCCGCCCACTCGCGTTCCGTCACGATAACCTCTCCTTTCTACCCCCTTCTTCCTAGTGACGTCATTTATGGTTCAGCTCTAGTGGAACATTGAACAGGAGGGTAATAATTCCTCAACTCCCTTCTCTTGGGAGGAGTTTACGCCTGGTATATTACCGTGCTATGGTATTATAAACTTGGAGGTCGTCGAGTCTGAGGACGTCCAAACTGTTCTCGCTTGCACCTTCTCAGGATCTGAGTCAGTTGGAACCAGAAATAGAGGACTCATTTGAGGACAGACACGGTTCGTTTCATTGTTTTATTCGTTTTTCTCCCGTGTCGTTGGAACATTAGAGGATATAAACTGTTTTATCTCTTGAAACGGAACGAGGAAGAGAAATTTGAAGGAAACGCATCCCAATATATTTTTATTTTAGGAAGGGCTTAATTTGAAATTTAGGAAAGTTACAAGATATATTTCCACTGATGAATGCGTAAATTCTTGTAATCAGCAGTGTTAGATAAATAATATATTTTTAATACCTGATAATGCAGTAAAATGTTATCAATTTTGGTCGCAAACAAATGTGTTTTCATTTTAAGACCTTACTTATGATAATTGGGCTGTACCTTTACTTGAAAATAATATATAAAAACAATTTGTGGTGAGGGGATTCACCTTCAATTCACTTGGCTGAGGATAAAACCCATCCATCTCTCAGGGTAAAGTCAATAGCACTAGTGCACACCTAACTGTAACAGTATCCGCATTGATGGGCACGCGTGCCAAGGCATCATACTATTCTGGTATAGTTTTCCGTTAATGGGGAGATCTAGGCTCGAATTATATTTTATTTATTTATTTGAAGTATTTATGTCCAATCTCTGAACTGTCAGCATATGAGAGTTTCTATGAGGAAGAGTCGGGAGAGTTATTTTAACATATTTTACAGGGTTCTTTTGCATGTCAGAATTGACATGGGACCGAGGGCTATACTTCCCCTCCGAAGGAAGTTGTGCTACGGATTTTTATCGCTCAATAAAAACCCGTCAACCCAAACTGGGATTTAACCCACGACCATAGGGTCCTGGGGCAATCTCTTTACCCCAAGACCAGTGAGATCGACTTAGAATTATAGACGCGTATACTTAGGGTGGCCATCTCTAAAATATGGTTTTTAAATTGCCTCTCCCCCTCTCTCCCTCTATCCTACGCAAATGTTAATATATTTACTATAAACTATACATTTCTCAGGGCTACCATATTAGTGTAAATATGTGAACAACCCAAACGAGGTGATCACACTCGTGCATGGAACTATATCGTTTGGAGAAGGGATTATATTTCAATCCGAGACCACGCGTGGACCAGAAATTCCAATATTTAATAACCCACGCGTGTTTTTTTACTTACTTTTGTTTTTTTCACACTTTCTAAAAAAACAAACACGAATGTTTAGTAATAGGTGTGGCATTAAATAAATTGTACAGAGTCTAACTACAAGAATCAAGTGGTCAAGTGGATAGTTTTAATACAGACATACAATTTCAGTGAAAATTATGTCCTATTTTATAGTCCTAGAATAATATTACAAAATAAAAAACGTTATGTCAGCCTATAAAACAATAGTTTCAAATAAACAGGAAACAAATCTCCACTGTATTTATATCCTTAAATGAATAGTGATACTGCCCGCATTACACAAGTGTATTAAATATAGTATGATTTCTCTCTCACGGCGTCAGAAAATACAAGAACTTAATATTGGAGATAATAACACTTATTATATTATAAGCTCCAGGTCTTCTGATTAAAATTAAAATTAAAGTCCTCTTCTGATGTAAATATAATTGGTACTCTGATTACAATAACGCAAAGATCGCTTATTGAAATTATTTCTAATTATTGAATTAATTTTAAATATTAGGGACTTTGGCAAGCTAATATAATATAAATAATAAATACCTTATAAAATATTATGAACTACTTTACAGTTTGCACAACATAATATTTTATATAACTGAGAGTGGTTTTAGAAGATTTGAAACTTGATAACTACCGTTTTAATCATAAACACACTAGGGTGTGGATATCTCCCTTCGAATAGACGGATCTTGTATATTATTATATTTCACAATCTTTTATAAATTAAATATTAATTTTTGTTTTCTATAAACTTAATTTGTCATACATTCCCATTCATGTTATAAACTTTATATCGTTCAGTAATGAATCTTCTTCAAATACAAGGAGCCCTGCTTTGATTCCTGTAGCGGGCCCAAAATACATGACTTTAAAATTTGATATGCTACATCTATTATTTTATGATAAAAAGAATATTTTTTTTACAAAAATTAAATAAAATATTGCTTCAACAGGAACATAGAATTTAATTTTCTTCACATAGTGATATTACTATATCTAAAGTTGATGAATATATGTCATGAGCATAGCGGTATTTGACGACAAACTATTTAACGAAGAGAAAAAGTTGTCAATAAATTCCAGGACATCCTTGACAGATATTCAACCAATGTTGACAGATTCAATATCCCCATCATGAGCAATCCAATCTAAAGCAAGAGTGACGCCAGTGACCATGCGAACACCAATGTGGGTCAGTCGATTTTCTACATGGTAAATTAATGGTATGTGGTCTTGTTCCTTTGTTTTTCTTAAAAATTGTTGGAATTAATCGTTTTATAGCTTGCATATATATATTATTTTCACAAAAAAAGTTTTGTTTTATTTGTCCATACTGACATTAAGGTATTTAAAAAGGTTTGCTAAAATATGTTGTGATATTTCTTCTTGTTCATCCTATACGCGTCCTCACCTTCATCTACTCCTTGCGTCTTGCAATAAAAGAAACAAACCTTGTCTCCTCCCTACAACCACCCCCTCTTTCCTAACCAGAAACATGGCACAAACTTCCTCGCAACATCCTCCTCTTCTTTCGAACCATTTTTCTACTTGTTGTTTTCTCTCAAGTCAAACTTTATAAAGTTTTCCCTTTTTCATTCTTACTTCTGTTTCTTTACTCCCTACTCCTTTTTTACATCCCATTTCTCCAAACTGAAGTAGGATTTTGTTTTTAAAGAAAAAAACCTATTTAAATATATTGCACGTTTCACAGTACGTACAATATATTCATTATTTCAAACCAGCAACTTTTTTGGTCATCATTTATTTATTACTAGCAAAACTATCCGATATTGTCTACAGTTTGTATAGTTTAGTTAATTTTCCCAATTATTGTTTTGAAAATTCCAATGTGATTCCCACCAAAACGGAATTACCAGAGGATTTTTCTATTAAAATGAATTTCTATCGACTTTCATTGCAATGAATTGTGTTTTTGTTTAATATTATTATTACTGCTACATCAATTTTATTTTTCGTTTCTTATATTCCAACAGTTCTTCACTTAATATCCTGAATAGATTCTTGTTAAAGATATAAAATACTCTTAGTGAATATGCCCTTAAAATAAAAGTTATCTAATTGACAAAAATAAATATAGTCTGATTTAAATAGGAAGAAACATTTGTGAAACAACTGTTACTTACCAAAGATTATTATTATTATTATTATTATTATTATTATTATTATTATTATTATTATTATTATTATTATTATTACTATTATTACTATTACATGTGACTGATGGCCTCACTCCCCCCAAAGAAAGTTGTGCTACAGATTTTTATCTCCCAAGAAAAATACGTCGATACCATCTGGGTTTGAAACAACGAAATTCTGTTTCCAAGGGGAGAACTTTACCCCAAGACCACCGAGGTTGACCTTTCCGTTGTTAATATCAATATAAGATATGAAGATTCGTTATTGATACGGGTAAGTGGGTAAGCCTCATCAGAACGGTATCAAACAAAGACGTTCAACCTCTAGCGAACAATATTTTTAAAGTTCCTCTTTGTACAATAATTGTGAATTATTCTGAAAATTGAAAAATGACATCTGGACACGGTGATCCTCATTAACCGCATAAATAATAGCTTTGGATATTTGATTCTTAAATACCCAATCCCTTACAATTATAATAATTGTAAGAGTGGCAGCAATAAGCCAACTACCGAGTCGCAGATGGCTGCGTTATCTGATAGCTCGTGATATTAATATATTCACACATTTGTAGCCGACGATTTTCGCACGTCCATCATAGGCTCTGCCTTAAAATATGAGTGAAGAATGATCCTGGGCATGGGATGAATCCTGGATAGCTCAGTGGTTAGAGCATTGGCGTACCAAGTCAAAGGCCCGAGTTCGATTCCCGTGTCCAGGTGTCATTTTTCGATTTCAAGAATAATAAATCTAGATGGAGTATTCCTCACTAAAAGTATAAATAATAGCTTCGGCTATTTGATTCTTAATTGTGAGCTAGCTATGTCAATCCCAAGGAAATTAATAAAAATAAATATTCAAAAAAGATCTCACCTAACACCCAAACAAATGAACGCTATATTTGCCTTAGAACTATAAAGTTGTAATCTAATAATTTATCAATTTAAAATCCACACCAACCACTCCTCTCACAAATTTCATACATTTCTTTGACCCCTAGTGTTAAATTCAATGCTTTCAAATTGTTATGTCATCTTGGGCAGGGGCAGGTCCAGATCATTTTCATAGGGAGCTCATAATTATAAATAACATAAAGTAGCTACTTACTATGTTATATTCCTGTTTAAAGCCACTTAATAATTTCTCATTCATATTTGATCTTATGCATGTTTTAAAGCATGGTCATCCTCGCCAATTTTTTTTAAATCAGATAGTTTTTATAAATTATTTGGAGTGGCCCTCCTTCAATCATGTTTTGAACAATGGTTCACTCTAGAAGCTATGAATAGTCTTCGCCTTGATTTTTTTTAGTTAGATTCTTTTATAAGCCATTTAAAATGTTCTTCACCAAGAAATTTTTGAAATTTGGATGCCCCTAGATGCTATTTAGAGTATCCTTACTTACAATTTTTAAGATAATTAGATACCTCTAGAAGATAATCTTTGAACTGGTTCTTCAACAGACAAAGTTTTGAAGATGGAATTATTTTATAAACTAGGCTATTTAGAATCCCTCCCCTGAAAATTTCTCACCTGAAAATTCTTCAAAATGACATGCATCTAGAAGCTATTTGGAATTGTCCCTCCCTAAACATTTTTGACATTTGGATGACCTTGGAAACTATTTAGAGCTTCCCTCCCTGATTTTTGCTGCTAGTTAGATGACTCTAGTATTGTAGTTATTTGACTTGGTCATCTACGGAAAATTTTTGACAGTAAAATGCATCTAGAAGTAATTTAGAGTTTGATTTAAGGGCATCTTTAAGCTTCATATTTGATAATATCAGAGGATTTAAAATATATCTAGGGGGGTATTTGTTCCAGGTAGGGTCAAATTATTTCCAGGGGGGCAGAGTCCCCCACATTTCCACCGCTCCTGCCGTCCACACATACTCTATATTCGGTATTCGTGAATGAACTGTTCTCAGTAGATTATTAGTCTTCTTTGATGTGTGGTAGTTTACCGTCTCTATGCGGAACAATGTTCGTTACTCGCTATGAACGACAAATATTCGTACATGAAAACGAATATTTTTCCACACTTACCTGAGTCATGTCGAAAATGAATAGACATGGACCAATAACGCATGTATGGACCCGGCCTAAGAGGTGCCTGCACGTAAAAAGATACAAAATTGTATAATTTATCTGTGTTGTATTTTCCTTCTAAAATTTGAACATTCATTTGGATTTTTATATTAATTTTCTAACTTTCACAGGGAGATCAACTGATCCTTTGATCCCCCTCTGAATTCTTGGGTGAGCTTTTTACAAATTTGTAAAATTTAAGTTTTCTTCCAACCTATAAGATATTTTTAGAGGGATTTCAATATCCTATATCCTCCTAAAACACCAAACCTTTTTGGGTTCCCACATTCTAATTTTGAAATTTCTAAGACTTATTTTGCTAGCTTATATGATTCTAAATTTCAATTTTCAACTACACCAAATATATTTTTTTAGCACCACGTCTTACTTTCCATTCGGACTATGAATGTAAATACTAATTACGCTAGTGGGTTAAGAATAAGGAAGCTTGAAATTAGAGGAAGTGTACTTGAACTTACGTTGAGAGTGTTGGAAACTATTTAGGAAAATAATTATCTGTACACCAAACTGGAATTGAACCACGATCTCCCCATCATCAGTAGTCTAGCATATTTTGAGAGTAGTGCCTTAGACCATGTGGTCACCGAAGCGGGTCCGAAAATATTTATATTAATTTCAATCTCTTAAATTTCTCGTTTACAATCTTGAAATACCATTTATTGAAACATAATTCTCTTATCCGGTAAGGTATATTTATTATTTACCTACACGACAAAGTTATATTTTATTCCATATCAGGTAGGTTTATCTCTATAATATTATTTTATTGTGGCTTGGGTCTAAGTTTATCAAATATAGTGAAAACAACAAACTATTTTTATCCGGTGGAGCCAAATTCAAAAATTGGCTAGTCTTTTTTCATAAAAGGTGCTATAGCCAAGGACAATTATATTCCAACAAAGGATTGGTAGTCCAGTACAAATCAACGAAACAATTTTAATAGATTTAGCCATTTGCACAGCATTGGTATCATTGCGAAACATAATTGACTAAAAGCTTGGCAAAACTAATCCACCACACTCCATCAGCCACGCATGTGTCTCCTGTTCCGCAGTTAAGAGATTTGCTCGGCTTACAGAGCCCTTCTCTGTTTGTATTGGTTCCACTGTTTAACCCCCCTATCCCATTTGCCCACATTTTTCCCATTGTGTACGGTCTCCTATCTGACCAGCCAATGAGGTAGCTATGTTAATGATCACGGGGTGCTAAGGTGATTAGAGTCACAAAGGACTCTATAATAGTGTCCTGTTGATGATAATTGGTAGGCAAGGTTTTGGATGCGTCTCTAAGGGTATTTGGTACTGGTGATGTATGTACTTTAACACCAGATGAGAGGGGTAAACTCCAGATAGGTGTACACTGGTGAATATTGTTGAGAAATTTCAACCAGAGAATCCAACCACTATATTGCCTTTCATAGCTCACAACTTTCCAAATGAAGAAAGTATTATCAAATAAAATTGTTCCTGCACATCATATAAAAATACATACCTATACTCGTTCATTTTTAAATTCGTTATTGTTATCAATAAAATATATCCTACACATCATATAAAAATAAATATCTAAACTTGCCCAATGTTTTTATATTCGTTATTATTATCGATAAAATGATTCCTGCACATCATAAAATAAATGGTTAGGAAATCTGAATCAACTTTCTCAATTTATTGTTTAAAAATGGATATATTTACTCAAAACTCATAAAATATGTGAAACGAAATAATATACACTAGCAAACCCAAGCATAAATTGTGCTATAATTACTTAAAACATTTTCTAACCCTCCGTTTTAAATTTTATCATTTTATTTTTAAGGAACTTGAAATTCATCAAAATCTTCAGGTTTTTTTTATGATCACAAAACTATCTCTACCAGTAAGTTAGCGAGAAAGTAAAAATTAATATTTATAATCGCCAATAATTTTTAAATTCGTTTAAAATGTGGCTGTAATATAAACATTTCAAGTAAAAGTGGCCGGTCTGACTTTGAAAATACTTCCGCAACCATTTTCTTGGGGCATTCGGTTACAAAATATTAATTTGATCGCGTCATAAACGTGCGTAGTGATAAACCTAAAACCAATCATCTAATGCCGTTTGCCTTTAAAGGATAGCTTAATACAACGTTATCAGATAGTCATTCAAATTACATGAAATGGTAAGCAATTTGATTAGAAATCCAGTCCATTAGTAAACAGGAAATAGCTTTGACAAACAAGCGGGAGTATTAATCCAAAAACTTAATGGGTTTAACTTTGTAGGAGTATTAACATATTTGGTATAATTGGACTTTACTACTGTTTTAATTAGTCTTATTAATATTGTTATCAGTATTATGATCATATTTAATATGATAATTACTCGCTTCAGTGATCAGATGGTCTAAAGCGTTACTCTCGCAACAGAGTGAGTGGACTGCCGTTGATGGGGAGCTCAGGACTCTCCCAGCCGTCTGTACTGAGGGAAATAACTGTACAACTTTCCTCCCGTGAATTCTGGTACACTTTCTTTAAATTTAGCTTTACTAGCCCTTAGCACACATTAGGGTAGTTGGTTCATATGAGGATAGCCTGATTTGGTAGGGAGATTTGGAGACTTTGTGATTTGATTAGATATGTATTATTTATGTAATTTATTGGTACTTTCATCGCAACTGAAATTAACTACCAAATATAAGTGATAGAGTTGAGGAGATAACATAGTAAGATTAATTTCATTGCCATGGAAGAGGATGGGAAAATCAAATGTTGTAAACCATACCAGTATAAATTCGGACACTAAACTCCTCATCACCTCATCAATGGTGACCAAGCACAATCCGAGTCTGACACCTTCTGCCTCTAGGCCACCTTCATGGATTGTCTGGCCTGTTAAAGAGTTCCTTCCAAAATGCCAAACAACCTTTTCAAAAATTAAAATTAAAGTAAATCTGATTTTTTTTAAAAATGGCGTACTACTTGTTGGTTGGTACGTTTAATGCAGGTGTAGTTGAATAACTCATTTAAATGAGTAGATACCAAGATGAAATGTACCTTGACCTTTAATAATTTACGTGAATAAGTTAGTTGGTAGCCTCAAGGGCACCCGATGAGTGGGCTTAACCAATGAAAACCCGACGAAACACTTACGACTGTACAGAAACTGAGAGCCTTGAGGTCACCGTGAGGAGACCCGATTTGGTTTCTGGTCAGTCGGTGTTTTCCCATCTGGTCACAGAGCACGCATGCGCAGAAAGAGATTCCTGCAACTTTTCCCCTTTCACCAGCAAACCAAGCATGTTATATCTTCTGTGTTTTTACTCTACAACTAATCACTCTATCTTATATAATCACACTCTGTGTACCAATCCGTCAAGTTATAGGTCTAGCCTCAACTCGTGTTTAATCTTATAGAACTGTAAAAGAATGATACGTTCCTCTGGGAAGTAAATGTTTCAGACCATATTAACAAAGTTAAAAAAATAACATATCGCCCAGTATATTTTGGTTGAAAACATTGCAGTTATCCAAGTTACAACGTTATCTATTTTTAAAATAAAATAGCTCCCATCCATCCACAAACAATTAAAAAAATTATAATTGTGGAGAAAAGAGTAGAATGTTCATTAGGTCGCCGTAAGGTTACGTTGAGGATACCTACCATGTGTGTGCTCTTTGTATTTTTAATGAATCAGGAGGCATACAGAGACTGCTATGTATGTGGTATGTGGTATGTGGTATGTGGTATGTGGTATGTGGTATGTGGTATGTGTGCTTAGCGAAGGGTCACACCTGTACAACAAGAGAAAGAGATGGATAGACAAATAGAAAGAGAGGTGGATGATTAGAGAAAGGTGGATTGATACAGATGGATGCAGATAGAGAGAGAAAGAAATGTATGGATAAAAAAGAGGTATATGTATATGGATAGAGAAAGGTGGATTGATAGATAAGGATGGATAAAAAAGAGGTAGATAGATGTATATAGATGGATATAGATAGAGAGAAATGTATGGATAAAAAAGAGGTAGATAGATGGATAGAGAGGTGAATGGATATAGATGGGTGGATAAAGAGATCGATATATATAATATATAAATATATATAAAGGTGGATTTAAAGAAAGAGGTAGATAGAGGTAGTCTCTGGTCTGACACCTTATAAGTGTCGTAGACCTTACAAAGTGGAAACTCACTTGCCGTATTGGGTCAGGCAGTCTGGGAAACAAACTGATATTTTGAGGCTTCTCCAACTCATCATGGCTGTGTCCTCCGAACATAGCCACGCACGTAAAACGCTCACCGGACAATTATTTAGGGACCGATGAGCATGTGCTTGACATCAATACCTGTCGTCACCGGACAGCTAGGAAAAATATCTCCGCCTCGGCCAAACATGCATCGGTGGGAGGAGTTGAATTCTCCTTCCATGTGTGCTGGGAGTACACGTTAGGGAGTTAAGACAAAACAAAGAGGGATTTAACTTATATTTCCCTACTGGGAGTCAAAACTTGATAATAGGTGTCATCCTAAAAAGGGCTTTTACCCCAAGTTTCCCAGCGGGGACCTCGTAGAAGTGGCCTGAACAGCTTTCCTAGAAGGTACTAGCTACCAACCAAGTAATGTGTGGCAGGTAAAGTGTCCTTTCACCCCCCCCCCCCCCCTCATTCTCTCCCAAACAGATGATCTCGACAGAGATTTATCAACTCATCAGATAAACCCTCTGGACGTTGCCACCACGAGGAGGCACTCTGTATGTATTTCCAGAGGAGGAACATCCCACAGATAGGGTCAGGATGCTCTTGTCCCGAGTGGGTAAGGGCATTCGCCCCGAAGGCGAGAATTAATTTCAAACCCATAAGCTTCCAGCCCCAACACGGTGCTAAATCCCCCTCAATGCGGGTGCACTAAATCTAATTTCAACTTTACTCATCTCTTACTTATTAGCATAATTAGTACATAAACTTCCAACCCTAATGGGTAGTGTTACGTGCCACTAAAATATATAATATTGGTTTTCGATTTGTTTTTGTTTTTTTATGTATTTCATATTATACGATAGAATCAATAAGCACTACACTCAACTTGTATATTGATACGTGCGTGTATAGTTACTCTAACTTTTTAAAACATGTGACGAGACTTCACATTTTTTTTTTGATTGATGGCCTTGTAGAGTTGGCAGTTAAAATTCAATCATCGAATGATTTTATAATGAGTTATGCAAAGTAGTTGATTTTTTCTCTCGCAAGTTTTATTCAGCAGACATTACGGTTTTATAACGTGTATTATCAAATGTCAGACTAAATATTTCAATATTTTAAAATAACAATTCAAATCTAGTTAAGGTCACAATTTACGTGAAGATGAGAGTAATGTTTTATTACAACTGGAAATATATAATATGTATGCTAATCAGTATAGCTTCCTCTCGTAAGTAAGATCTTGAAGGAATGAGTGTGAGTGTTATATTTAAAACAGTCAAATACATGTCACATTATTAGAATATATTTAAATTAACTGAAACATACACAAAAGATCATACGTATTTGGTTCATACGGATTAACACAAGAATTATTTAACTAATGGCATATTGTTTTAAATTGGAAAAGGAATATAATTAGATAAAATGAGCGTGGACCGTGAATGAAAGAAAGATAAAATTTGGACATACCCCAGCTCATATGGACAAGATTCTGACCTCAACGTTCCCGTCATAAGCAATCCAGTCTAAGGCGAAACTGATTATCAATACTGTGTGATCACTATTTCGTTTAGAAATTAGTGGAAATTAATTCCTTTTTTTTAAGGATATATTTTAAAACTAGTTTAAAAGAGTTTGATAAAGTTTAAAGTTTTGTCAAAACAAATTAAAGAAACTTATTGTGTTTAGAATTATAATATAAAATTAAAAAAGGTTTTAGATAATTTAGTACAAGTTTCAAGGTAAAATTATTTTACCCTCAATGATGGACAGGACCATATTTTGGTGCTCTTAGGGCTTATAAACTTTTATTACAAATATTCTAAAAAAAAAGGGTACATGCTAATTATATCTTAACACTTTGACATTTAATTTAAATAGACTCAAGTTTCAACCAAAATAAATTATGTACCATATCAATTGACAGAATGACCATTACTTTTGTAATTTCAATTTTTATAACAATCTCTAGATAAGGTAGATTTACTGCATTGAAGTTCGTAGTGTCGATTGCACTGCATATATCTTGTTTATTTTCATTAGTAACCAAGCAATGAAGAGATTGAAGCGGGTTTATCTTGGTTCAAATCAGTTGTGCATGTGTATGTCTCATTAAAAAAACATAAAATTTTAAATAAAGACTTTAGAATACAAATTAATAGTTTGTTATTATAATTTACTATGTTGACCGAAATTGAACTAACCTAAAATGTATTATGGATACTAGCGAAAACACAAAATGGTTAGTAAAAAAAAAAAAGTTACGGAACTCTGCACGGACTTTCTCCCGCCATTGTTTAAAAATAGGATTATTTACTCAAAACTTGTAATATATGTGAAACTAAATAATATACACTAGCAAACCCAATCACAAATTATACTATACTTACGTAAAACATGCTTTGACTCTCGGTTTTAAATTTTATAGTTTCATTTTTAAAGAATTAAAGTCCTCATTTTTATATTTAGACCAATAAAAAATATTGATATTTGCTCCACAAGGGTCAATACTTAGTATTCAAATTTAGACCTCCAGTTAAAATAGTCGACATTTTATTATGGGTTGCACATCTAATGGTTTTTGTGTTGCTATTAAATTACCCATTTATAAAAAAATGTAGACCAATAAAAAAGGTAATTATTTACAATCAAGTCTAAAATGGAGATATATCGTTGTTGTACCAACATTTCCCCTAAGAGGTTAAAGGAAAAAAAAACATACACTTTTTGAGAGAATTACTTATTTAATTACTCTATGGAATTAGAGAATTATTGCGTTAAGACTTTAGTATATGTTTACAGCTAAAGCTCACAAAATTGTATTGATATATTTGCCAATATCTCAGAAAACTTTGGTTTTATAAAAATATATTTCAAATAGAAGTGTTTTATTTTAATGGTACTACAGTTTCGCAATGTCAAGTCATTTAGTATCTCAAATAGTTGTGGAGATGCGGAAATTTCTGCTTCTGTAAAGTACCCTAAATTTCATTTTCATAGGAAAATGAAAATATCCATTTTATTTATAATCTTAATCAATGCCTAGATACGAATTTTAATCGAAATCGTTAGAGCCGATTTTGATAAAATCGAATTCTCTTCTTTTCGTAATTTACTAAACCACTCTTAATTTTAGGGTTTAATAGACACACAGACAGACGGCATTGCAAAAACCACGGGTTTGGGAGGTCATGAAACGTTGATATTCATCAACATCTCGGGTTAGATTTTTTCTTACGGCCGCAATTATTTATCTTTAGTTTTAAAACGTTAAAAAATAATGTAAGAAAAGACTGTGAGTGTGAGAAAGTGAATGTAAGAGATTGAGAGTGAGCAATTGAGAGAGATCGATTGAGTGTGAGCGATTGATAGTGAAAGTATGTGTACGTGTTAGAGAAAGAAATACTTGGAGAAATGAAAACGAGTGTGTGAGCTAGGAGAAAGAATGTGTATGAGGGATAGTGAAAGAGAGTGTGTGAGAGTAAGATAATATGTTTGGGAGAATGCGTGATAAAGTGTGAGATAGTGTGTGTGTTAAAGAGAGAGTGTAAAATTTTGGGACAGATATTGTGTGACCGAGAGAGAAAATGTGAGGGCGTGTGAGAGAGAGTTTGAGAGAGAAAGTTAGAGAGGGAGAGATTAGTTTAGAGAGAGAAAATTAGATTGAGAGAGTTAGAAAGAGAAAGTTTAAGAGAGAGAGTGTTTGAGAGAAGAGTTAGAGAAAGAAATTGAGAAAGTAAATTTGAGAGAGAGAGAGAGATTGGATTTGAGAGGGAGAGTGGATTTGAGAAAGGGGGATTTTGAGATACAAATAGTTTGAGAAATTGAGATGGAGAGGGAGGGAGATTGAGAGAGAGAGTTTGAGATAGAAGGAATTTGAGAGAAATAGTTTGATAGAAAGCGTTTGTGAGAAAGCGCCCAAGAGATAGAACGTTCGAGAGAGAGAGAGTGTGTTTGAGAGATAAGAGAGCGTTTGAGAAAGATAGAGTGGCTGAGAGAGTGACCATGTTAGACAGAGTTTAAAAGAGAGAGAATAATAAATATAATAATGTGAGATAAATTGTGTGATAGAGAGTGTATGGGAGGGTAGAGAGAAACAAAGTGAGAGAGAGAGAAAAGATTATATTATATAGAGTGTGTTTGTGTGTGTGTGTGTGGGAGAGAGAGAGAGAGGGGAGAGAGTGAGAGAGTGGTGAGAGAGCGTGAAAAGATAGATGTGGTACACAAAACAATTCGGTTATTTGAAATATATTAAGTATCCAAATGGAAACTTAACTGAACTTACTGTATTTGTAAGAATTTGGAAAGATAGATGGGGTACAAAAATATTACTTCTAAATATCATATCCTCAAAATTAAGTGGTAAAATGAAAAAATAGCTTAAATTATGCATTTATATTGTGTTACTATTTGCTAAAATGAACATCAAACCCTTTTTTAAAAAAAAATATAGTACCAAAACTCATACTTGGATAGTTAAAATGGCTATTTTTTTTTAAATTATTCAAGATAATTTTTTTTTAGTTTATAAATTATAATACATATCAAAACATATCCAAATATTATTTTATCAGCACGAAACAAAACGTAGACAATATTTTCACGTAATTAACAACTTAACTTTAATTTTTGAATTATGCTCAATATTATTGATTTAAATGCGAATTAACGACAACAACATTCCAATAAAAATAAATATTTTCCCAGTTTAGACATCTCAATTTAGATGTGCTATGACCAGCATCCAAAGAGAGAATTGTGATGTGCTCGCACCAACAAATAAAGATTGAGTTATTATTTTTAGCCAGAGAGATATATTTTATTTAGAGATTTACAGCCACGCAGCTAATAACGGTTCCCATGGTGATTAAACAAATAATGAAAAACTGAAACTTATTTGTGAAAATCGGGTTTTCGTGGAGAACTACTATTTATCCCGGCATCCTGGACTCCTAACCGTTAAAATGAGTGGTCGTTTGTCAAAATCTGTTCAGCCATTTCCTCGTAATTTCTATTACCGGAAAAAGGATTATCAAATTATATACATAAGTAGGATATATTTGTAATATATAAATGTTCCACAGCAGTTAAATAGTACCACTATCCAAAGAGAAAATTTGTCAGCACTCTACAATCACCTTACACACTATTTGTAATACAACAATGTTACGAGATCATTGATAATAAATTACACTTAAATCCGTTCAGTAAGGGCTGATATTTTAAAATGTGAAGAATTTAAAATAACAGTGGCTTATGCATCAAAAGCTTTGCAAAAAAACAACTGAATAGTTTGTAAATTGAATTAATGACAGGCAATTGGGAAAATTTGTTGAAAAATATTGGTATATAAAATATATCCCTCCAAGAATATGGAATTAAGATGTAATTGCGAAGTTATATGATGCCTTTATGAATTTTGGTTGACAAAAAACATATGTTTTGAAATATAAATAAAATGCTTCAAATTCTGATTACAGACAATGCAACGGCTGAAAGTCGAACAGGATGAGACTGTATGACGAAACATCATAGGAACTGGCACCAGAATTGAGTGCAAAATATGCGTTTTGAATTAAGTTTGTGTTATTGTGTTGTAGACGTATTTTCTTGGATAAGGATAAAATGTTTGTAGGAGAAAATATAATATTCCAAATAAAATATAAACTTGTTATAAGTTTTCCAAACGTGCATATTACTTTGAGGATTTATCTTTCAATAATTAGATCAAATGCAAGAGAGAGACAGTCTTATATATTTAAGCAAATTGATAACTGTATGGGCTCATCTATAAGCCAAGATCGTATATTGATATGGACTTGAATTTGTTTTTGTTGCAACGAGAGGCTCAAAAAAACAAAAGGAAACTTTCTTTCTATGAGTTCAGTGCTCAAACTGCGGCTGTGTGTACTGAGAGAATTTTACAAAAGTTGTTTCCCACATTACCTCCACGAAGATGCGGGTACACTTCCACTAAATTCTACCTTCCTCATACCCACCCTATTAGGGTCAATATATGGATATCCTGGACTGGTAGTAATGCATGGAGCACTGAACACGATTTCCAATAACAAACATGACAGCGGTGAAGATGTTTTCTTGTTTGTTGGATCTCTCTTCTAAAAGGTTGAAACTTTATAATATGAGCTCAGCCATAAACTGTTTCAAATTTAGGCATGAAATGGCGGAGGAGGGGGGGGGGGGTCTGAGCCTGTAAACATCTTGAAAATATAACCACCTCTATTTTCACATAATATCTTGCGTGCTTTACGTGTTACTGGAAGCATTGTTATCCGCCTTGCATGTTTGCTGTGCGCTTTCCACGAAAGTGGTCCCAAAGGGCTAACCACGGGTTTCTGTAGAGAATTTTTTTTTTGAGAAGGGGTATGGAAGGAAGGGCTAACAGGAAGAGCAAGCGGTTGCTTGATCCAAGAAGAGGAAATATGGCACGTAGGGTACATCGCATGTCGTGAGTTAGATTTATTCCTCAAGCTTAAGGAATCAACTTCTTTCTTGAGCAAAACCCCCAACCGCCCATCTAACATCACCCACTACCCCTCAACCCCGAGATATGTTGGTTATTATAAAGGTTTAGGGGTTGGGTAGAAGTTGGAGGGTGGATGGTTGTTTGGGGGAGGGGGGGAGAAAGTGGTGTGTGGCTATGAACCCCTATTCACTGATCCAGGGCCGGGTCTAGAATCAATGAGGTTAAGGGTGAGCAGGGATTTTGGACGCGTGGAAAGTTGGAGGTGTTGGGGTAAGGGGGGATTTAAGGAGAGGGGAAGGGCTGCTAGTATTAGGAGTGTGTTTACTGGACTACGGACTAGATCGATATTCTGGCTATATCCTCACGTTAACTTAATTATATTTAGAGGCAAGAAGTGATAAAATTTTGGAGATTTTTTCATTTTTTTTTTCTTTAGGGGCCATGAAGCAATATTATGCTCCTAAAAAAAGAAGATAAATGGCTTTGTTTACAGTATGGACATAAAATAGTTCGTTAAGCTTCCTAATATAGTTTATTGTCTCTAAAAATTAAATTAAAAGAAAATGCCAAAGTCTTATAAAAAAACAGGATAATGTTTTACAGGATAAATAGCAAATGTGTCAATAATGTTAATATATCTTAGATAAAAGGTATACTACTTCAAAATAATTGGGAGCCTACAATAGTACACACTAACGTATTCTATACATTGGCTTATATATACCAGGTTTTAATAAGTTTATATTATTATATAAAAATAAATATAACTCACACAGACATATTCACTGTTATTTAACAGAGTTCAAATATACCTTGATATTCTTACTTATCTAATGTAGAGCCCCTTTTAGGAAATACAGACATATTTTTGTAGACAGTATTGATAATATTTATATCTTATTAATATTATCTTGTCGATTTTATTAGAATATATTTTCAACATCTATAGCTGCAACTCACAAGACCTGTCATAAAGGCCGTATCCAGGCCAACATTTCAGGCGGAGGAGGACTGAAGGGCTTCGCCCTCTAAAAGCCATGGTCAGTGGTATGTTTGTATGGTAGCTAAGAGTAGGTATTTTAAGTGCTAAAATTTGGTTAGCTTCTAAGGGCACTAAGTTAAAATTTAAAAATTCAGGCGAGGACCGTTATAAATATCATCTAAAGGCAAGAACATTTCAAAAAATTCTGAAAGAAGACTATTTTAAATATTTTCTAGAGGAAAGTAGTTTAGAAAAACTATATGCGAGGATCACACCTAGTGATTTTCATAGCAGCTAAAGCTATCGGTTCTCTAAGATACTAGCGCGCGTGAACTGGTCCACGATGGCCGATAAAATGAACCGCTATTAAGATTTGTTGCCTGACTAAGGAACACAATCATAAATTTAAAAATATATATATTCAAACATTAGAATGGTAGCGACAGCTTAACTCATATTTTTTTCTTAAAATTGAAAAATGTTACCTGGATACGGAAATCGAACCCAGGACTGTGGCTTAATACGCCAATGCTCTAACCACTGAGTCATTCAGGAATAGCCCCGTGCCCCTCTCATATTAATTTACGGCAGAGTCTGTGATGAACGTGTGGAAATCGTCGGCTACAAATGTGTGATCAATATTAAGATCACGAGCTATCAGATAACGCATGTATCATCGACTCGGTGGTTGGATTTTTGCTGCCAATAGTACAATTATAACTCTGAAAATTAAAAAATGACACCTGGACACGGGAATCGAACCCGGGACCTCTTTTATCAATTCCCGTGTCCAGGAGTAATTTTTCCATTTTCAGAATATGATATCCAGATGGAGTAATCCACCCTAAAAAGCATAAATAATAGCTTTGGTTATTTGATTCACAATTATAATTGTACAAATGCGTATTTCATGATGAATTAAATAGCTAAACTATACGTCCTTCATAGATCCTGCCTTTATATATGAGTTAGAACGAGTCTGGGCACTGGACGACTCCTGGATAGCTCAGTGGATAGAACATTGGCGTACTAAACCAAAGGTCTCGGATTCTATTCCCGTGACCAGGTGTCATTTTTTGATTTAAAGAATATGATACTCGTATTTAGATGCGGGTATACTAGTAACTAACAAAAATAATAGCTTATTTATTTAATTCATCTTTTTTTTTTGTTCATTTTGAGCCGTAAATAAGGCAGGTTTTCCTTGTCAACTTTGGAGGTGGAGGGAGGCTTGAGGCCACCACCGCTTCCACCCCCACCCCCTCAGCTATGCCCTTGCCTGTCATTTGAAACAGTAAAAGTAGATCTAGTAGATTTTTATGTCAGGTAAGAAAATTGATGTCTATGTAAACCTCTGTTCTGATAAAATTAATTTTTTTTTAGGGCCCCAATAGTTTATGTGTCAAAAGTTGCTGAGTCTCAGAGCTCCTCTCCTGTGTTCAAAATATCTTAAATGAGTTCTAGAGCTTTATATTTGTGCAAAAATTACAAAAAGATTGAGTTATCACTGTGACTTACTACAAACCGTGTGATTTGCTCGAGCAAGGAGATTGACCCAAGTGGTTTTTCCCTGGGTCCGAACGACTACTAATATTATATGTTAAATACGAGAAGGACTAGATCTTTCACAAGAGAAAGTACTTTTCCAGAGAATTCAATGTTCCAACTAATAAATTATTTACTTAATGCGATGTAAAATTTAATGTAGGGGCATACCCTCTATGTACACAAAAAATAAATATGTTCCACATATTTGATGTGGATTTGTAAATAAATAACGAATAGTTTAAATGCCATTTTCAGGATTTGTGAAAGTTTTCAAATGTTAATTATTTCAAATTTAAGAACCGATGGATGGTTTTAAAAATAGAATGAAGGAGATAATTATTGCGTTTACTGGCCTTAAACATATATTTTCTTCACCTTCAAACATGGTTTTAAAATTCTCATTCTGAAATCATTAAACTGCTGTGTTTTCTTATTTATTTACTTATTTAATTAGCTAATAAAGAAATTATCCAAATATTTTTATTTAAAAGAATCTGTGGTCACTTGGTATATTCGTAATATTCGAGACAAACTGGATTACCAGTGACAATGAGGTCTACCTTCAAAAAGCAGCCTGACACACTAGATATAAAGTTTTCACACATGTGATAAAACACCTGTGTTTTCCCCTCCTCTTTCTATGCTAATACTGGTGAACTCCCTCTAAACTTAATCCCCACTTCATTCCCACCCTCAGCTTAAGCCGTTAATATCAATGGGGGTGTTAAACGTTACAACTAATTAAATACCAAATAGTGAACATTATAAATACATTTTAGAATTTCACTGTAAAAATACTATTTTCCATAATTAACAATACCATATAGCAATTTTAACTGTTTCTTTAAAGATTAAAGGCATTTATTCTAATAAATTAGTCTATTAACACAATAAATAACCCTATGTGGCCTGGTTCGATGGCCACGTAGTCTAAGGCACTACTAGTAGACTACTAGTAGACTGCCAATGACAGGGAAATCGAGGTTCAGATCTCGGTCGAGTGTACTGGAGGGTGTTTTTCAAAATGGTTTTCTACTCTTCCTCCACTAAAATGCCAGTAAACTGCTACAATTCCTCTAAATATAACCTCACTAGCCTCTATTACCACTAGCCTAATTAGTAGATTATTTAAGCGTACAACCCGTACGGGTAATAAGACGCATTGCTAAAAAGATATATGTGAATCATATTTTAAATGTTTACATTTACTTAGTACGCAGTATGCAGTTACAAAAGTGTAAAAAAACTATGCATGAATCCCTTACAAATTTCATCAAGTTACAAACAATATACCACAAAATAGATCCAAAACTAAAAATTGTAAACCGTAAAAAAATCCAAGTAATTATTTATTTTAAATAAATGTTTTCCAACCATGAGGCAAATTTGTAAGTTTTGAGAATCAAGTGTTTTTTCTACGAGTTTTCATGAGTCATCTTTTTGGACAACCGTTTTCCCCTTACCCCATCTTCAAAAACCACCGGGCAAGGCGCATTTTCTAGCCACGGAAAACCAAATGTTGGTGAGCTAGAGGAATGTTGTTTGTCAGCTGAGACCCGGAGATGTTCAGACTCCGTTGTGAAGTTGTTACTCTGCTCAAAGTTTCCTTTCAAAGGATACCAACTACTTTGAGGGAAGTAATAAACGTCTAATATTTCAAACGTATAGACAAAAGATACATGTTAACCTATTTCCTCAATCTCACCACAAAAAGCGGTTTAGTCTCTGACACCTCATCTTAGTCGGTAAACAGAATTCAAGGTTTTCGGTTCGTTGGATAAGTTTCCTTTACTAATGTTTAATCGACGGCCATGGGACTCGGTGTTGTGTTTGTTCTAGAGTTAACTTAGTTTTTATAAGTTATGTGCTGATATAATCAATTGCCTCGGCTAGGGAGTTTTAAATAACCCTAATAAATACTATAAAAATAAGAAAATATAAACTCGCATAGATGACCACATAGTTTAAGGTAGAGCTGGCGAAAATTTTCCGACCAGTGTGCCACTTGAGGACTAGATGAATTTAATTCTACTCTAGTATACTACCTCATATTTACTGTTTTAATTAGTATTTACAAATAAAAACTGGTTAAATATTATTAAATATAATAAATAACTCAAATAAATTTGTCAATATTTTAATAATGCGTTGACTTCAAATAATTAATATTTATTACACAGTCAAAGAGAGAGTCTTGGACAGTATCCAAATAAAAACATTGAAAGTAATACCGTCAATGAAAAAAGAAACAAATATATATATACATTTATATAATTATTAATATTTTAGTCATAATAGTCCATATTTACATTTTTATTGGTCAATCTATATAAATAAGGAATTTAATAGCAATGTGATGACCTGGAGATGTGCAAAACCTAATAAAATGTCGAAAATTTTAATTAAAGGTGGAAATTTTAATACGAAGTGTTTGTTGACCCTTGTGGACTCCATATCAATTTTTTTTATTGGTACAAATATACAAATGAGGACTTTAATTCCCCAAATTAAAATTATAAAATTTAAAACCGGGAGTCAAAAATGTTTTACGTAAGTACAGGGCAATTTTTTCTCGGGTTTGTTAGTGTATATTATTTCATTTCGCACATTATTACGAGTTTTGAGTAAATATCTCCATTTTTAAACAATGGAGCGAGAAAGTCCATGTGGGATTCCGTACAATTTTTTTTTCTTTGATTTTACATTGGTTTATTATGTGAAAAAAATCATAGAAAAATTTCAAATTTATTTTTGAAAAAACCAAGGAGTCAATATCGACGCCCATTTATTTGTGGTTGTGTTTTGAAGTTGCAGACTGGTAAACATGACTTACATTCTGGTCGGACTTGAATAGCACAGCACAACTAAACAGTTGTGAGGTTAAAAACTGAAGTTATGTCAGCTCATCCCATTCACATAAAAATTGATATTTATTAATAAGCTGAATTTTGTTGCCGTTGCCGAGACAATGTTAAATATTTTAAAATGTACAACAACAATGTAGTATACCATAATATACTTTCGGGTGAAGAAACCATCTAACCACAAATGTGATCTTAGTACTCTGTCATTGTTAGTGATCAGGTAGAAATTAGAATTTTGGCTGAATTCCACAGCATATATCAAACAACTTACCACAGTTGGTAGCACGTGTTCTCAATGAGCTTGGGGTCCCGGGTTCAATTTCTGGCATAGTCAAAGCTTTATCATTGATAAAGTAAGTACTGTTTAGTAATAAACTAGTTTGTAAGTTGCTTGTTGCTATAATCAGGGTTTTAGAAATGTATACGTAAAATATACCGAAAAAAATGTATCCTCCAGAATAGATTTTATAAAGTGATTTTTTCTTAGATCCATTTCACTTACTCTCGGCAACTTTTCTCATACTTATGACGTATTTTTGATTTAAATCATTATTAAGTTGCAGATAGCCAAAACCCAGGCACCAGACGTAGCACTACGTGTAAATAGGGGAGCTTAGCACCAATACTGAAAGCAGTCGGAAATGGTACCTAATAAGTCTGTCAACAATTTGTGAGCTATCAGTGTTGTGATTCGGTAAGTATTCTGGTGCAAGCCTACATGGGGTTTGGTTATTTAATCTTAACTATTATTGAACGTAACCGGCCTCCTGGTGTATTGATCAGTGCACCTGGCTACACACCTAGGTGTTCCAAGTTAGATTCCCGAATGGTACCATGGGTAATTTTCCCGTAAGGAGAGTTATCCCAACGGTCACCAGGATTCGGTTGGTTAGGCTCAAGTCAGCTAAGAGTTTCCACTTGTTTTACACTCTCATATTTACTATCATTGTTCTCCATTTTATCTGGACATGAAAAGAGCATTCACGGAAAAATGTAAGATTATTACATTCGGGCGTTCCCTGGGCAACGGTATGTTATTACTGGCCAATATTTCCATGAATTGAGTTACAGATTGATTTAACCCAGACACGCCATTATTATGATTAATATCGCATGGTTGATATATTTTTTGTATTTATATTTCTAAATAAAATATGGTCACCAAACCATTAGTCCATTAGTATAAACATTCGGATATCCCGAATGGGTAGTAGGACATGTAACACTGTAGCATGTATTTGATCGAAACAACATTTGCTTTTAATGTAGCGCTATGACTTCACTTTTATGTGCCATGGAAGATGTAGTTGTACCTTAAAACATGCTGGTTGTATTAAATTATTATTAAATAATGTATTTCTTGAGTATATTATCCACTAGCAGAAGAACACAGAGTTTTCTGTGGTAGCCACACAGTGGATTGCGTTGCGACCCATGGCAGCGCTTTTGATTTGCTTCAAACGGAGCGAAAAATAAATTGTACGGCGCACCGCACAGACTTTCTCCCAATTTTATTTTAAAATAAAAATCTACCCAAAACTCGTAAGATTTGTGAAACGAAATAAAAGGTATTTACATTGTTGTAAAAACGCTACACGAACGCTCATAAATGAAATAATATACACTGTTACTTACTCTATGGCATTAGGAACTAGGAACACTGGTACAGAAAAATTGAGAGAGAGCTTAAAAATCAAATTCATTTTCAAAGACCCGAATTAAGACGTATGTATATGAAGCGATTATTTGTTTAATAAATGTACATTTCTATTATAAATGTTATCTTTAATAGTGTTAAAACTTTACAGCGATAAGTTATTTCGTATCTTAAATATTTGCGGAGAAATTATGAAAACTGGAAAATTTCCCCTATTAAATTATCCTCAAAATCATTCTCATGGGAAAATTAGAATTTTTATCTTATCAAACAGTGTCTATATATAAAATTTAATAAAAATCGTTAGAGCGAATTTTAAGAAAAAATTATTTTTTCTCTTTTTGCCTTCAGTAAACTACCCTTAATTCTAGGGTTGGATATCTAATTCAACAAAACCCCTCACAGGGCCCTTATAAAAAGCCCAGATATCAAGTTTTAACCCAATCGGTAAAATAGTTTCGGCTCTAGCCCAAGGTAATGACAAAAGGACAGACAGACATACGGCGTTATGAAAACCACTTTTTTTGTTTCAGGGCGTCATGAAAAGTCGACATTCATCAAAATCTTGAATTCGAATTTTTTGACAAATCACAATACTTTCTCTACAAGAGGTGGAGAGAAAGTAAAAATATCTTCATTTTATTTCTTCCAACTAATTTTTTAATATATATTTTTTAAAAATCCAAAATTGAAAATCCGGATTCAAGGTGTAAATGTTTGAACAGAAGGGTTACTTATTTTAAAATTTCATACCTATGCGTGCGATATATATTATGAAATTCTCATGACAAACACAAACACACACACTCTTCATTTTATTAATATAGATTATAAAAACAAGCCCATCCATGTTAAATTTAAAATAAAAGTGATTTATTTGTTTTTGGCATAATTTGCCTTGTCCTCAAGTTATGTGGCCTTTTCTATTATGTTTTATCCCGCTGTGTGGGTACTGCCAATTTTTCTATATAATCCAAGGGAGAAGAATAGAGATGATCATTTTCTATAGAACCCTATTGTGGTGAATACTCATCCTCTGGAACAAGTATTCACAACATTAGTACACACCTAACTTGGCTGGCTACGTTACAACAATTTTAAAAGGTGTAGAGAATAGTTGTATGTGTTTTTTACGTTAATTTTGACATTAATTTTGAGTTAAATGTAGCAAATTTGGTTATTTTCTTGAAATGAATACATTTTTAATGTGGTTGTAAAAAGTTTTATGATTCCTCTCAAATATAATCTACTTAATATGGTAAAATATTCAAATTAAATGTATTTTTACAAAAATAAAATGTTATACTGCAGTGTTCCAAGAAAGCACGTAACGATAATGCCTCAGCCATTTCACACAATTTGTTTTTTTAATTATTAACATTTTATATTGTAACTATTACTAAACTAAGAGCATAGCAATAACATTTGGATAATTGTTTCAAAATTTATATAAAAAAATCAATTATATGAAGCAGCGAACTCAAATTATAGTAAGTTATTGGCGTTAAGTTTTTATTTTAGTTACATTTTTAATAGCAAATTGTTTAATTTTTTCTTCCTAGGTTGTCTTGTTTATAGTAAATGTAATATTATTCATTGTCACTATTCGTAAGGTTTTGTATCATGGTAATTATTAAGTAAATGATCTCTCTTTGTATTCTAATATATTTATTAGCACAGGCCTGTCAAAGATCCTTTTGACTGTCAGCCAGCTTTATAATAAAGGAAAAGAAAAGGATTATTATAGTTGATTTTAAAATATGTGATTACTATATTTAGTTTTTAATAGAAAATTGCAAAAATTAGTAAATATTACAATCACGTAAATACTTTAGGGTACATCTCAAGGTCTAACATTTAAATATTTAAAGTAAAAACTGAAAACATACATAAACATAGCATTATTATGTTTGTATTTGTTGACGTAACCCTCTTTAATCATTTTATTTTTTCCTATACCTATTTTTCCAAAGTCAAGTATTTTACCTCGCATCGCACTACACGTTTAGGCTGTACGCTTATGTACTAAACCATTTTAATGTGGTAGAGATGAGGAGGAAATATGGAGGAAATATAAATACTTCTACGTGGAAAACAGATGGGAAACTTTAGTACACCCGAAATAGGTTTGAACACCGTCCTCCCCGTTACAGGTGAATATGACTAAATAAACTTGAGATTTAGAGTCATCAATTGTGTTAGGATAGTGCATTAAATTAACTTAAATTAGTTGAAAAAGACACTTGAACACGGGAATCGAACCCGGGACCTTGCCTTAGCGCATCAATGCTCTACCATTGAGCTATCAAGGATTCGTTCCATACTTAGGGTCATACGTCCCACATATATTAAGGCTGAATCTGTGATGAACGCCAGAAATCGACAGTTACATAATGAGCGACCAATAGTATCGATAGTTATCTGATACCATAGTCAACTGCAGCTCGGGAAAGCTGTTATGCTGCCAAGTATAAAATACAAAATTGTAATCTAAGAAAATTTTTAATGAAAATCAACACACAGTCTGCAAATCACTGTAGTTACACCACAGTGCATCTCAGTTTTTGCTTGATGATTATGATAATGATAATAATAATATTGTATTTAACAAGGACATAGTAATAAATTATTGACTCAGCAAAATATGAAATACAAACTACTAGTAAATTAACATTGAACATCACACTTGAGCCTATATTCTCACCTCAGTTTCAGAAGTTTGGGTCTATTTGGGTATAAAACCAAATTCAAACAAACAATATTAAAACGTTTGGTATCGCTTATCTCAAACAATTTTCCATTAAATTTGTAAATGAACCATCCTCCGACTACTCGACCATATGGACGAAGGCTTGGTACACCTAACTAAAACACTTGATATTTTTATAAGTAGTTTTTTTACTCGAACATAGCTCCTTGATTAATGTAGAGATGTAGTTACATATGTGTTCCATTATATAAAGAGGGTAAACGTGGTGCAAAAGCTGTGTGCATTTTGGTGTATCCTTCTAATTTACTCTTGTCAAAGAACATTGGAGAGTCTTAAAAGAGGCCGTTCTGTGATTGTTTGTAGTAAAGCTGATTTTCAGTTGCGGAGAAAAGGGTTGGTGGTTGGCTAGGGTATAAATTAACATGTAACTACTTACAGCTAATAGCATTACATCTTGGTCATCTTAATTATGTAAACATGCCTGCACATAACTGTAATACCAGAGGCTCAAAAAGGATCAAATAAAAGCCTGTGCATTTTAGAAGAGAGACTTTAAATGAATATCATGATCACAGATACTAACGGTGTTTCCCCTTCCCCCCTCCTGGTTCTAATAAAGCTCACCAGGCTACATGGATCGTGTGCCTGAATGGTTCGGGAAACCGGAACTTAATACCAGACAAGGTGCCTTTGGGCTATTTATTTTTTCCACAAAGGGTTCTTTTCATCATTTTTCCTCCTGCTGAATCCTTGGAGCAGTTCAGTTTTACCTACCCTAGTCATCTATTTTCTTTTAATCAATGTACTTAGTTAATATTATGACCAGCTGAGTTAATGGCTTCCCATTCACAAACATTATTGCTTTAAACCATAGTTTTTCTGCACCCAAAGTAGATAAATATTATTTTGTCAGCAACTAATAGTTTATTTATTTCATTTTTACTTGAGTCGAAGTATCCTAAGACCTGTTAAAGAAAGCTCATGCTAAATGGCATATTTAGTTTTAATAAAACTTCTTCGTAAGATTAAAATAAATATAGATATTTCCAGCTAGTGGAAATTTCTTAATGAATCATCGGATAGACCTTTGGATAAAACATTTTTGGAACAGGCACAAACTAAAATTTCTTTAACTAAAGTAAGTGTGAACATTTTATCGTCTCGCTATAGAGGATCGACAATGACTAGGTCGATCAGCTATACTTCTTGGCTATTCCCTAGTGATAATGCCCCTCTTCCGTCTTTTCATACACACAACGCTCGTTTACACCGCACAACTTTGATTTTTTTTAAACTTGGATTAGGATGGTTGTCCCTACCAGTGATTACACCGTCTAAAGCGTCAAGTAACTGGATTGATAGTGACAGGTCGATTGAAATTTACACGTGCTGGAGTTCGAACATTCTCTTTATTTTATTTATTTGTAATCTTAATTTATTCAGTAGCACTTATTAACCCCATATCTGTTTATAATTCAAATAGCTCAAGCTTTAGACTTTTTACGGAATAAAACACAAACCATTATATAGTTTGCGTTTGACGCCGGTAGGGGGGCAGGGAGGCAACACCATGATGCTGCTTCACAATCTCCCTTCAATCAAACTCCTGAATATCCTGTTATTTACCCTATCAACTCATTCCCCACAATTCCTAGTGAGCTTATAATGGTGATATGTTAGAGCATATACATTCTTTAACAAAAATGGCAAATCTATATCCTAGAAATAGTCATTGTTTTTTGTATGTAGTTGTAAACAAAGCGATCTTATCTACCATAAAGTGGTTATCTCATTAGAAATGAACACTGATTCGTAAAATAGAACCATCTTTCTTAGGATGTTTGTTAGGCCAGCATAAATTTAGGGAAATTAATAACAAAACTCGTTAAAACAATAGATTACATAAACAAAGCGTGGCAACGTCATACTCATGTGATGTTTTAGAGTTGAATAAAAATGTTGTTTTTCTTACAGGTAGAGAAAGTATGGTGATCGCCAAAAAAATCTAACTCGATATTTTGATGAATCTTGACGTTTCATGACTCCCTGAATCCGAAAAAGTTGTTTTTGAATTTCCGTCTGTCTGTTTGTCTGTCTGTCTGTCTGTCTGTACCTCCAACTAGAGCCTAAACTATTTTACCGATTGAACTAAAACTTGATATCTAGGGTTTTCATAGGGTCCGAGGTTTTTTTGTAATTGGATATCTACCCCTAAAATTAAGGTTAGTTTACTGTAGGGCAAAAAGAGAAAAAATCGATTTTCTCAAAATCGGATCTAACGATTTTGATTAAATTTCATTTATAAAACATTAATAAATATTCCAAACCAAATGGCTACTCTCAATATATCGGCAAAATGGCTTTAAGGGCTCCAGTCTGAGGCGTAAATTAACATTTTTTATAATAGCTCCGAAACTATTTGAGATATGAAATTACTTAGCATTACAAATATGTATATATATTTATAATACAAATATTTTATCCGAAACATATTTTTATAAAATCAATAACTTTCAATCTATACGCAATTATATATATTTTTTAACTTTATGGACATTAAAGTTCAAGTATTGCGACCGTAAAAAAAAAACTAACCTGAAATGTTGATGGATGTCGACGTCTCATGACCCCCCGAACCCTAAAAAATAGTCTTTGCAACGCCGTCTGTCTGTGTGTCTATTAAAACTTAAAATTAAGAGTAGTTTTATAAAGGGCGAAAAGAGAAAGAATAGGTTTTCTCAAAATCTGCTCAAATGATTTTGATTAAAATTCGTATCTAGGCGTTGTTTAAGATTATAAATAAACTGGCTATTTTCATTTTCCTATGAAAATGATTTTTAGGGTACTTTACAGAAGCGTTAATTTCCGTATCTCCACAACTATTTGAGAAACTAAACAACTTATCATTGCAAAATTGTAGGACTATTAGAAATAAAGAACTTTTAATTGACATATATTTTTATAAAAGCAACAGTTTCTGAAATATTTGCAAATATATTAATACAATTTTGTGAGCTTTAGTTGTAAACATATACTACTTAAGTCTTAACGCAATAATTCTCCAATGCCATAGAGTAATTAAATATAAGTATCTAAAAAAGTATGTTATTTTTCCTTAAAGCTCTTAGGAGAAATGTTTGCATAGCAATGATCTATCTCCATTTTAGACTCAATAGTCAATATTTACATTTTGTATTGGTCAAAATGTATAAATGAATAATTAAATATCAATGCGATGACTTGAAGATGTGCAACACATTATAAAATGTTAAAATTTTAACCAGAAATCGAAATTTTAATACGAAGTGTGGACCCTCGTGGACCCAATATTAATCTTTTTTATTTCATTATTTTGTAACCCCCTTTTCTCCAAATCTCCCTTCGTAAGGGATAGTAAGACAAAGGAGAGAGAAAGTCTGTGTGGTGCACCATAACATTTATTTATTTTATAGAGGATGGATTGAAAGAAAACGGGGATATTGCTGTAATATTCAAAACAAAGTTAAAATATTAGAAATGACTAAAATCAGAAATGAGTAATTAGATTTTCAACTAGTTTTAAGGTAGGCCTATAGTAAGTAGGGTATACTGTGTATTTTATAGTGAGGGGTTGAATTCACCTTTTCTCTTATCTGAATATTCATTTTATCTACAAATCCCGAATCTTGAATTTTAATCCTAGTATAAGAAACGATGGGTCAACGTGTCATAATCAACGCGAGTGACATTTTAAGAGGGCTGCGTACCGGAGTGCTGAGATGCCTTGCAGACGTCCACAAACCCTGCGTTATTTAAGGAGTTTATTATATCAAAATGTGGTTCAAGTTCAAATGGAGGAGAAATCTATCAAAATGTCTCTTTAGAGTCATAAAAGTTATATTTAAACTTTTATAATTCTAAAATAACAAGAAATGGTGAAATCAGCTCCGGTTTAAACGTTACAATAATATGGTTTCAAACAAATTTTTCCAAATCCGTAAATTTTAAGGCCCGCACCGATAGACGCACGCACTGACCCAGATATTACATGGTGCTGGTAACGAGGATATCGGAAGTTGAAACCTGATCGGGCATTTTGAGGGAGTTTTTTTCCTTATATCGTTCTCCACTCTCCCTCAAAGCAAATACGTTTACATTTCTTCTTAGATTTTAGCCATTCATACCTTATTAGTGTAAATATGAGAATAGACAGGATGGTCAGTAAAACTGAGTCAAACAGATGTGACGTTTCATTTACACTCCTGTTCTTAAATTGTCACACTGACCCAAGCTTTCAAGTGACGTCACGGGTGAGAGAGAAGAGCGTGTTTCGAGGACTGCGCCGCTGATGACGTGAGAACTAAGGTCAAGTTATGGCGTAAACAACGGAGGAGATGTAGTTACAACTTGGGCTGGCTAGAGTGCGTCAAGTGCCCCCCCCCCCCTATCATTTGTCTGAGCTTATGACTAGTTGTAAGCTCCCGGATACCACTCCGTGGGGCAGCTTTGGGTCGACTGAACGGATGGGAGGGTAAGGCCACATGACCAACTTGGGAACCATAAACAACCCTTTGGTAGTAGCTAGGGCGTGTTAGGGGTTGAGGGGTGGGCGTCTCGGCTTTGCGGTTTTGTTTTAAGCCCTGAGGGTGCAAACGCTTCGTCGGCCCCTCTCCAATACAATCTGAGGGACGCGAGATTCAGTTCCAGCGTGTAGTGGACCACAAGTGTAATATGTGCATGCGACAGATTCACACTGCAAACGCAATTAAATAGAAGTAGATTTTGCAAGATTTGTATCTCCATGTTCTACATCCAAATATTGACACAACTAGGGTAGGAGATGGGGAAGATAGAATTTATAAGAATCGTCCTCACATTTGAGTGTAGGGCGAGCGGTAGACCATTCATTTAAAACCCTCTCTTTACACCCAGCTGGAGTTCTAACCCTTATCTTACTCGCTTCCAACAACCCAGACATGAGTACCTTGACATTTATTCCGCGTACCCACTGAAGTGGGTTACGCCCATTATCCCCATCAAACGTTCGGGGTATCCACATATTTACACTAATCAGGTAAGGGATGATGAAGGTAATATTAGAGCGAAATGTACCAGCATAGGAAAAAAAACATTCGTTAAAAGCCTTGTGCAGTATACCTGGCCTAGTAAAGAAGCCCCAACCTCACCGTCACTGGTGAACTATACCAGTCACCGTTGGTCATATATCCATTGGTGTTATTGTATTTGTCTTCAGTTTTCTTCTGACCCAGTCTGGCATCGAGCAAGAACTATCATGATATCTCCCTATTGAATTAGTGAAGCGCGTCTTAATGTTAATCCATACTCTCTGCAACGTACTCTAACTAATTTCAGGACATAGTATTAAGATAGTGAATTGTAAAGAAATTCACCTTTGAAGAAAATAATAAACTTTTTAGTTTTGATCTGTTTATGAGTTTTAAAATTACATTTTTCTCTCAATTTACACTAAAAATGACTTGGTTCCACAATGGTATAGCTAATAAGATAGGGCCATAGAGTTGGCAGAAAAGGTAAGAGTGATTGATACCTTTCAGTGCAGTGACAGTGAAACCTCATTTGTGTAGGATGTAAGAGTGCTTGATACCTTTCAGTGCAGGAACAGTGAAACCTCATTTGTGTAGGATGTAAGAGTGCTTGATACCTTTCAGTGCAGGGACAGTGAAACATTATTTATGTAGGATGGGGGCAATTAAAAAAAAAGTGGTATTTGAGTGCCTGAGCCCACTGCCCACCATTCAAAAGAGTTTTCCGGGGTGAATGTTTGAAAATTGGATGCCACTGTTAGTTATATGGAATGGCTCTTATCCCGAAATATTTGGATATTTTAACTTTTCTACGAGCTATTTGTAATGCTTATCCCCAAAATTTGATTCTCTTAAAAATTATTTAAAGAGGTTCCCCTTGTCTAAAAATCTTTTTTGAAAATTATCCTTATTTATAAACCATTTGGAGTGGTAATCTAACGGCAAATTTTGGAAAGCTGTATACCTCTAGAAACTATTAAGAGTTTGATGGAAGGTCAGCTTTCAGTTTCATATTAGAGAATATCAAAGGGGTGTGAAATATTTCCAGAAAAGAGGGAGGGGTGAACTATTTTCATAGGGGACTGCTCGTCTGAAATCTCACCCCTTATATTCCAGCACCTCTTTTTCAGTTTTCCTTTAAAATATCTGTGTAAACGGAGAGAGAACCATTAATTTGATAATAAGTATCAAATTAGAAAAACTAATAGTTTTATTTTTCTGGCGTTCACGACATAGTGTTGGTACACTCTCTACATTAAATAAACAAATTCAAGCGACAATGGCCGCTATACACGGATCTTAATAAACAGCCTTGAGATGAACATTTTCAACGTAACCCATCCTTACGGCAGACTAAGAAAACGTTACAAAGGCAATTTACACTGCCATCCTTAGGGCCAGAAACAAATTATTGGTGTCCTGCGTTTTCCGTTACATAGCAGTGAAATCCACTACCAACCTTCCGCGCGTCTCCTCGTCCAAACGGTAGGAACGGATTTGCATTCAATTGCCCATTGCTAGTGTAAAAACGACTCATGTACTATAAAATAAAAGAGTTTTATGTACGAAGCTGAAATTGTATGGCCTGCCAGCTAGGCTGTAAAAGTAAATGCTACTTTTATTATCCAGACATTTCTTGCGTAAGTAAAATTTATTTCAAAGTCCTTTTGGATTTGTTACTGACATAAAACATAATAACGGTAATCTGTTTTATATTTTTACATACTAGCTTCAGGGGCCGTAGCTCTAAGGCGCCTCTCTCACAATAGAGTGGACTGCCAATGACGAGGAGATTAGGGTTCTAATCTTGGACGGGTCTATACTGAAGGTGCCTTTATCTTACATGTTTTTCCACTCTCCCGTCATTAACATTCTGCTACATTTCCTCTAAATTCAACCTTTCTCATTCCTAATACATTAGCTTTATTAGTAAATACGCGTATAACGTGAGCGGGTAGTAAGACGTAGTGTTAAATTAAATATTTATACATATACAGTATATATCGTAACATTTGGGATCCACTTCAATTGTGGGCAGGGGCACAAAAACAATTAAACTAGCCTCGGTTGGCGTAGTTAGCTAACGTGCAAGGTTCGTGTTGAGCTAGACTCCCGAGGACGGGGAGATATAGGTTCGAGCCTCACTTGGGTGAAATGGGGGTGGTTTTTCCTAAATGGTTTTCCACTCTCCCTCCACGCAAATGCGTGTTCACTTCCTCTATATTCAACCTTCCCAATTCCTAACCCATTAGAAATAATTATTACGTAAGCATATAACCCGAACGGGTAGTAAGACAAGGTGCTCAGTATTAATAGTATTAGTTAATATAAGCACGTGTGACTTATCCCATTATTCTTTGTTTCCTAGTTATAGTATTATTTGTACTCCCGTAATGTGGAGCTGCCTAGCATTATAGGAACCTGATTCGGTGGCTACATGGTATAAGGCAGTGTTTCTCTATATTTTCCCAATGTTGACCGCTTGATAAGGGTTCGATGTACACGTGTACTACCCACCTTAATATACTACCTATCTGTCACTTGCCGGAGCAGGAAATGTTCTAATAAAACTTTATAACTTTGTTTCATAAACACATTTTACTGTCCAATTTTCATAGAAGAGCCTTATCTAATAGCTAGAAATGACACTAAGTTTACTTTCAAGTTAATTCATGTGATATATCACTTTTTATTTATATTATTAATAAAATAACACTAATAATGTAGTAACATTTCTGTTAACGTCAGCTTTTACTATGAAAATTGGACTACACTTGTGGAATAAAGTATAGCTAACTTAATGGTTTTGGCCGGTCAATAGAGTAGGCTTTTAAGTTATATAACTTTTTTAATAATTTCTAGCAAAGAGAAAAAATATTGTAAGGGTAATGAATTTAGACTCCGAGGTTATGATGAATCCCTAGGCTTTATGCGTCCCATAATTACGTTTGTCTTTGGGATTTTGATTGAAGCCCTCAATAGTTTAATCCTGGGTAGTTTTTGAAAACTGACACAATTATTTGGTTTAAAATGTATATCTGGGAAGTCTCTTATACTATACTACATGATTGTATAGTTAATATCATTAAACCAGTGGTCCATGGAACACAGTGTTAGAGCCACTAAATTAATATATATTATCGACATAGACTAGACTGCCAAAGACAGGGAGATTGGAGTTTAAATCCTGGTTGAGAGTACTGATGGTGGTTTTCCCTAAATGGTTTTACACTCTTTCCCTACGCAAATGTGGGTGCACCTCATCTAAATTAAGTCTTCCTCATCCATAACCTATTAGAATAATTAGTATATTTACGTATAACCTAAACAGGTAGGTATCAAGACTCGGTGCTTAGGAACAAAAACATTTTAGTAAGTGCTCAAAATTGCCACTTTCGGCCTGAATCTAAGACTCCAGTCGTCGTGTCGTAAAGTGCCACTCTTTCGAAAATATATTGCATAACAATATAAAATGTGCCCACATCTGCATAGAGGGGGATTATAAAAATTCGCAGTAGACCCTAAATTGATTTGAGCCACGACCTCACCGCTGACCCAGCAATCCAGTCTAGTGCGAGAAGTGTGTTTAGACGATGCAAACACTGACACTCTTAAATTTTACTAACATTTTAAATATGAAGGTATCATTTGCCCTTTTAATTTCTCATACAAAGAGAAATTATTGTGTTTTTAATCATTTTTGACCTCGAAATTATGATGAAGTTCCTCGCTTTATGTGCCCCTGAACCCCAAAAAAGTTGATTTTACAATTTTGTGTCCGTCCGTTTGTCAGTCTGTCTAACCGTCCCTGGGTTTAAAACCAAAATGGTTTGATAGATAAAACTTGATGTGTGTGTGTGTGTGTGTATGTATATATAGATATATATATGTATATATAGATATATATGTATACATATAGATATATATGTATATATATAGATATATATGTATATATATAGATATATATGTATATATATAGATATATATGTATATATATAGATACATATGTATATATATATATATAGATATATATGTATATATATAGACATATATGTATATATATAGATATATATGTATATATATGTATAATATATATGTTAAATTGCTATTCCTCGGTCCCTTTTTAACTCTTACTCTTACCCTTAAATTAAGGGTATTTTACTAATGAGGGTTTTTGATGATTCAAAATATTTTAATAAATGGCTGTAATAATTTGGTTTTAAAATTATTTTAGAGGATTGTTTGGACAAAATTACAAAATAAATAATTTTATATATTTACTTATCTCAAACAAATTCAATTAATATCAGTTTAATAATAACGGATTTTTTTAGTTTGAGATTTTTTTAAATAGCTCCAACGAATTTGTTCACAATTGGTATATGGAGAATGATAAATAATAACAAATGTTTATTTTTTCAAAATAAACTTAATGCAGGGTAGTTTACATTGACTTTTTTTTTAATTTGAAATTATTTGAAAATAGCCTTTTAGACTTATTTCGAAATGAGTATCTGTGAATAATTTTTCATGATAAGTAAGAATATAGTTCTATTTTTATACACACACACACACACACACACACACACAATATATATATATAACATATATATATACCTCCAATATATATATATATACATATATATACCCCCAACCGCCGTAGGCGAGATAATTGCTCAAAAATAAGTGCCTCTAGAAGTTATTTGGAGCATCTTTTAATGATTACTAAGGCAGAAACTTACTTAACGCACTTCCCCTAAAATTCCAGGAATTCGCATTCGCACTCGTAAATTTCATCAGAATGTATTGATTAATAGTATGAAAAACTCTTTAATATAATAATGATATAAAATCAATTAGTTAACTTGGAATTGCAAAGTATAAAACTTAACTAAAAAACTTTTTTAAAATATTTTGCCACGAAAAGCAGTGCCAGAATGGCGTTCACCGCCGTTCCCACTTCACTACACCCCTGATTAAAAAGTATATATATATATATTTGTTTATAGCTCAAAACTTATTGGTTTTATATATAAAAAAAGATTTTTACATTTCATAGTACTACAACTTTAAAATGATAAGCTATTACGAGTCTCAAATAGTTAAGGAGAAATGATGAAAATTTGAAAATCTCCCCAATGTAAATTACCCTCAAAGTCATGTTCACGAGAAAATGAAAATGTCCATCTTGTTTATAATGATAAACTGTGTTTTGATATCAAATTTAATCAAAATCATTAGAGCGAATTTCGATAAAATAGATTTATTCTCTTTTTACCTTTCAATAAACTAGCCTTAAATTTAGGGTTAGATATCTAATTCCAAAAACCCCGTGAGGGGGGGGGGCGCTTATGTAAACCCCAGGTACAAAGTTTTAGCCCAAACCGTAAAATGGTTTCAGTTCTAGCCCAAACTAAGGTACAAACAGTCAGATGGCATTGGAGGAAACAACTTTTTTTGTTTCAGGGGGCTATGAAACGTCATCATTTTTCAAAATCTCGGTTTCGAATTTTTTACGATCACAATATTTTCACTCCGAGGTGTCGAGAAAAAGTAAATATTAAGAATCAAATAGCCAAAGCTATTATTTATGCTTTTAGTGAAAAATACTCCATCTATATATCATATTCTGAAAATTGAAAAATGAAAACTGGACACGGGAATCGAACCCGGGACCTTTGGCTTAGTACCCCCAAAGGGGTATGTTGATTAGACGATAGCTCCGAAATTAGTACACGTCTTAGGATACATTTCTTTGGGGTGATGAAGTAGCTCTAGTCTTTAGGGAGGAGGTGAAATCACATTTGAGGGGGAGGGGGGTTGGAGAAACCCCCACGTCCAATACTGGTGAGAATGCGATCAAATGCATATGTCCTATCTACTCTGGTGATGTAGAGATTGGTTGATTCTTTGACGAGTTTACTGAAGGTGATATTTCTCTGAATGGCTTCAGACTCTACCCCCACTAGAATACGCGTACTCTTCCACAAAATTCCCCCTTCCTCCTTCCTCCCCCTCTGGTGTAGATATTCTTACTGCCCAGATGGGAAGTGAGAGACTGAGCAATATTAAATGCTACGGCCTAAACGGTCGGTTTTTCCTTTCCCGACCTTTTCCCTTGAAAAGTAAACGTAAGTTAATGCGCCAGGAAGAGTAGTACCTAGTCAACATAGACTCATTTCATGGTCGAGCGGGCTTCCTGATCAAGGCATAGATGTGGGAGAAGGGGGGGAGGGAAGGGTAGATGTTACATCCCCCCTCTAAAGCCCACCAAACTCAAGGATGTATTTCGCTATCTTGGCAAAACGCCCAGGTTGTGCACCAGACACGAACGAATCACGTCGAACCACGGATTAGCGAGAAGAGGATGACAAGACCTGGGGGATGAACCATGAAAGTGACACTTGAGAGCCATTACTACCCTCCCCACCAACCCATACACCCCAACCCCCAGATTGCACTTAGCTTTGGTGGGTAATACAGCTTGAACTAGAGGTCGCATCAGGGTGTAGTGTTTTGTAATCTATTTTGTTTGCACCGCATCTTACTACCCATCTGTGTTAAAGGCTTATGTAATAAATAGGCCTACGCTAATGTGTTAGGGTAGAGGATGGTTGAATTTTAGAAGAAGCATAGCCGCTTTTGCGTAGAGGGATAGTAAAAAACCATTTATTAAAAACCACCTTCAGTAAACCAGAGTAGGGTTTGAATCCCGGTCTCCTCTATCATCATCAACACAGTATATTGCAAGAGTGACGCTTAGGAACATTCAGTCACCTAAGTGTGTTTATACTTTAAAAAATATTTTAATTTAGACAAGTGAAAGTGTTTAACCTTATTTAATAAATATATATATATTTGAAAATGAAAACCCCCAATTTAACTGTTTTTAGGTGAAAAATTCGGAACACTCTCCTTTGACACCATTTTTTCTTTCTTTTTATCTCTCTCTATCTGAGATGTAAATTATAGAATATGTATGGTTTACATTATGTAACAAAATCTTTGGGTACGCGAGCAAAAATTTTTAATACCATTGACCTATTTCTCCTGACCCCTACCCCTGAAATTAATATTGATAATTTATTTTTGTAATAAAATGTATCTATGCGCCGCACCTTACTACCCGTTCGGGATTTACACATATGAACTAATTACATTAATTTGCTATAAATTAGAAAGATATAATTTAGAGAAAGTGTACCTGCTTTTGCTTGGAGGGAGACTGTAAAACCATTTTGGTAAAATAACCCTCAGTACACCCGATTGGGAGTGGACCCTAATCTTTCCGTCTATTGCGAGAGTAGCATCCTAAGCCATGCAGCCACCATAGCTTAATATAACCGTATATAATTTATATTTCAGTTATTTTAACCTTCACTCTCTGATCTCACAAATTAGTTTAATTCTAGTACAAATTTATCACCCAGTACTCGTTTTAAGAGTGGAAATCCCTCCCCCACTCCCTTTATTTTCCATGTATATATTTTTTTACTATAGCAGAAAACAAGCCTGGGAACCTCAGTGTGAGACAGCTAAGGTGTCGGTTTGTAACATTTATAAGACCTAGACTCACAACTATGTTTTAAAACACCTAAAATGTCTTCAATAGGAATTAAATATCCAAAGAGAAAATCATTGTTTTCTGGAGGACATCACTGTGAGTCACCACAAGCCCCGCTCAAAAAAACATCCGAGAAGGGTTTGTAGTTTTGGGAGGACCTTTTGTGGTAGATCACATTCATTGTCTCTCTCTAAATGAAACAATTGGTGGAATTCTTCACCTTATCATAGAGAGATTACCGAGGCTCCCCTAATGCTCCTTTCCACACGATATCTCCCCGTCTCAGCTACAAGGAGATAAGAGTGGATTTGAAACGACCACTTTACTTTACAACCTGTTTCCAAAATGTACACTCCATTTGCCCTGAAAGATAGCAAGATTACCTAGATGGATTACAATAGCGATTTTGTACCTTTTTCAACTCAGAGCACACAGAACAATGCGCTAGAATTGCTAAGGCACACCTTCAGTTTCTTAACGAGATATTTTGTCATCTAGGAAAGTATTCGATTGTGTGACGTTTTTGTCGCATTTTGGTCGCTGCGACACGAACGCCGCGACCCGGTCGCTCTAGTGTATCGCATGTTTCATATGAGAGGGGTCAGACTAGCGACACGAACGCCGCGACCCGGTCACTCTAGTGTATCGCATGTTTCATATGAGAGGGGTCAGACTAGCGACACGAACGCCGCGACCCGGTCACTCTAGTGTATCGCATGTTTCATATGAGAGGGGTCAGACTAGCGACACGAACGCCGCGACCCGGTCACTCTAGTGTATCGCATGTTTCATATGAGAGGGGTCAGACTAGCGACACGAACGCCGCGACCCGGTCACTCTAGTGTATCGCATGTTTCATATGAGAGGGGTCAGACTAGCGACACGAACGCCGCGACAGAGTATAAAACGTCGAGGTGAGCGTTTCTTGGACGTAGCGACCCCTCTCATATGAAACAATGCAATACACTAGTGACCTGGTCAAGTATTTTGTGTTACAGCGACCAAAACATCAGTCTGTCACCGGCTTTTTAGAGTTCAACCACTAGAATTTTGATAATTGTGTGTTTTTTATAAAAAATATCACGAGCTATCAGATAACGCAGCCATCTTCGACATGGTAGTTGGCTTATTGCTGCCATTTGTACAATTATGGCTGCATTATCTGATAGCTCGTGATATTAATATAATCACATACTTTTAGCCGATGATTTTCCGCACGTCCATCATAGACTCTGCCTTAAAATATGAGTGAAGAATGACTCTGGGCACGGGATGAATCCTGGATACCTCAGTGGTCAGAGCATTGGCGTACTAAGTCAAAGGTCCTGGGTTATATTCCTGTGTCTAGGTGTCATTTTTCAATTTTCAGAATATGATATCTAAATGGAGTAGTCCTCACTAAAAGCATAAATAATAGCGTTGGCTATTTAATTTCTAAATTTGTTTACCCTGGCATCACTCCATGAAACACCACTCACCAGTCACAAGTCATTGTGAAATTACTTACGGCTCCCCCTTAATAAAGCTAAGGTCAATTATTGGCATGTAAATTAAAGAGGTAAGAGTTCCCTTTTTCCTTACTCTGAAACCACATCTCCCCCACGTGTTTTTGCCAATCTGAGTTTGTTTGAGTCTAATTGCAGCTAAATTAAATGAAGCTTCTTCGGGAAGAAATAAAATTATATTCCGACTTTCATCCATGCTAATATCATAGCGTAATTTCAAAATGTATGCCCTTAATTATTGTAATCGACCCGCATCTAAACTTACTTGTGTGATTTTAAAAATAATGAATTACAATTTTTGAAAAGTTAAAACATGTCAGTTAAAGGATTCTCTAAGTAAATTGTATCAAATCTCGGTCGGATATACTGAGGTTTTTTTTCATAAATGGTTTTCCATTTTCCCTCCACACTAATGCGGGTACACTTCCTTTAAATATAGCCTTCCTCATCCCTAAAACAACTAGGGTAGTTAGTACTCAAGCATATAAGCCGGATGAGTAGTTAGACGTGGTGTGAAAGAACTAATGACATATGAAACTAAGTACAACACTATCAGAGTGATATACAGACATGATAATGGGTAGATAACTCTTAATACTTGATGAGCTTAAAACCATGTAGAGATCCTATTTAAACTACATTCATTAATGAACTACCGGACTAAGCTGAATTGCTATTCAGTCAGTTTGTCCTTTGAAAACTCTGGGTCATGAACCAGCCGTTCATCCCTACTTGGAATTTGCATGTTCACAGAACAGAATCCATTGTTGCCCGACTAGGAATATCATCTTAATCTTGGTAATACTTCCAATAATAATTCCTAGTTGCAACGATGTGCTTCCGTATTTGAGCACTCTTCATTTTAAAGATATCCTGTTAAATCTGTTTGGTCACCTTGGGCTCCCAACACTTGTGTGAAAAGGTATATTTAAATTTGATTTTCCTAGACATAAAAATCTATGCCTATATTTTCCTTCAATAATTCACCTAATAATGTAGATTATAATTATTAAATTTTTTACACATAGCTGTATCTTCCTACATACATAGTATGTGCCAGAAATATCAATAAAATATCAATATCGATTCCCAAAATGGCCGAAAATTTGACATTGGTGAATTTTAGGCAGCGTGGTTTGGGGTTGTGTCGTTTCTAACATTAGGTTATTTATAGTCGTTTGCCAAAATAATTAATGTTCAGAAAGTGCATTTTAACTAACGTTTATTAAAATATATTTCGTAATTGGGGGGCACATAAAAATGTAATTTGTTACAAAATCGGGAGGGAGAGATAGAGAAATATATTTATTTTAGCATTACAATACTATCTCTTTACTTTGTATATAAAAGATTATAACTAAATACATATATTCATGTTTGATAAAAAAATTAATTAAGCCCTTACAAAGCACCGCCATCCCCTAAAACCCGTTTAACAAATCCCTAGAAGCTACATCTACGATCCTGATCCCAATTTAATTACCTATGAAATCCCTTACAATAATTAAAATGGAAACGTCTCATTATTATTCTTACTGGTGCGAGTAACGATTGTAATATTTTCAGAGGGTCCTCCTATTTAACCTCTTCTTATCTTGTTATTGCACCCGTCATATTCTCTAATTAATACCGCAGGAACATTCCACCAACTTAAACTTGAGAGAGAGGGCTGACTTGGAGTCTGCACATTCAATTTGAGAGATGGGGGCTAAGGGATAATAGGGTGGGGGTAAAGGGGGGTCTTGGTTTGTGGGGGGATGACGTAGGGCTTGGGGAGAAAGGAGGGGAAGCTGTACCAATGATAGTGTAGTGAAGGTTTGCTAATGAGTGACCTCCCTACTGGATTGAAACTTTTGAAGAGGGATGAGGAATACGGTGAACCAAATAAAAGGAGAAGGGAGCATTTCTGGATGACATGGGTAGCGCGTGGACCCTATTAAGCCGTCGAGTGACCGCGATATTGCCGAGCACTCGCAGTATGCCATTGTGTAGGTAGCTTTGACGTCATGGTCTACAGTAGGACACCAAATCCCTGATTAACTCACACGACTTAGTATTGTCTCGTTAATAAACAATTGGTCATCTCATGTACAAACGTGGCTTCCTTTGAAAAGGTTTTTAAAATGAGTAAAGGTTTATTTTTTCAACAATCGTGTTTGATACAAAACGAATGAAGAGCTCAATCTAATCTAGTATAGAGTAGAAGCAACTTGTGTATTTAATGAATAATCAAAGAGCATGCTAGGAAATGAACAAAGGTATATACGGTTATTTGAAATTTAAACATTAGTTCCATATTTCACCATTAAAAAGCACTAGTACGATGTCATGATTAAGGAGAAAGGAGTTAGAATTTATTATATCTATCCTTCCCTTCAAGGTCATTGTTGGCTGGGGGTGGAAATAAAAAACATAGGAAAAGCTAAGTGACAGTTAAAATCATATTTACAAGGGTGGGAGAACACTAGCAATCCTGTTGAAGAGCTGTTCGATATTAATAAAAAATCATCAACTTTATTCACTTAGCTGGGTTACTTCTTGGTTTATATTAATTATATTCAACGGTTAGTAGGTTGTTGCCATGAAATGCTCCAATTTACGGAACTGTACTAGTAAACTGTCCTCTCAGCCTCAATATCAATTTGACCAGCCAAAAACATAATAATAGCGAAACTTATTGTGTGTTCATTGGGCTTAAAGTGCAAGTTTGTTATAGAAAGGGAGAAAACCATTTTTACAAGTAATGTCCCGTCCAGCGGAAATAGCTGGTCCTGGTGTGCCTAGGTCTCATAGAAAGCTGGCCTGGTCACCTCTATGAGTTGGGTAACTTAGGGTCCTGCATATGGTATACTTAATCATCCCTGAGACTGAAAGAATAATTCTCCCGAAATATCCGATGTGAAGGTCAGTCTCATATCGGTCGATGTCCCACCATTCCTGAAGATACATTCCCTACAATAGGATAATCAATGGTTCCTGAAATTTGGGCTCCATCCACATATCCCCAAGGGGCACGAGGTTTTCTCGAGTAGGGCGCCCAAAGGCTTATTTTAATTTAAAGCTATCATCGGTTCTTGAACGATTATTTCGAAATAAACAATTAATAAATATTGTGTATTGAGCTCACAGCTTCTGGAAGATTCTGTCGTTGTGAGGATAAAACACATAGTAAGTGCGTCCACCTCCGTGGTCGAGTGGTTGTTGTGCCTCACTGTTCGGCCCTTGCACCTTTTCTACGCACTTTAACCGACCGCGCCAACCACCCTCTATACTGCCTGTGCCGCTCCACACGTCATGTTCTCTGAGCCGTCCGTGATGAGTTGCCCACTCTACTCAGCGCCAATAAGAAATCCTTCCTCGTGGAGTTATTCAACGCCGTCCTGCTCCTGAGTCACTTCCCAGAGCTCTGGAAGCCCGCCAACGTCCTCTGCTTTCATAAACCGGGTAAGGACCCGGCCCTAACTTCGTCTTACCGACCGATCAGCTTGCTCGACTGTTTGGGCAAGCTGTTCGAAAGACTACTACTGACGAGACTGACCCGACATGTTCGCGAGGCGGGCATCTTGGTGGACGAGCAGTTCGGCTTTCGGGCGGGACACGCTACGTCTCATCAACTTGTCCGGCTCGTGGAGCAGGTTACGAGGAACTTCAACATCAACAGGCTGACTGGTGCTGTCTTTCTCGACGTGGCAAAGGCCTTCGACCGTGTTTGGCACGAAGGTCTCCTTTTCAAACTCCTCTCCTTGAACCTTCCCTTCTACTTAGTTAAGATTGTTCAATCTTATCTATCCAACCGGACCTTCTCCACTACCTTTGGGAACGCCACATCCCAGGTCAGAAGCATCCGGGCTGGAGTGCCACAGGGTTCCCTCGTGGGCCCGGTGCTCTTCAGTCTGTATGTGAACGACATTCCGAAATCCCCAGACACCAAGTTAGCACTGTATGCGGACGACACGGCCCTAGTAGCGGAGTCGTGGCGAGGGCAGCTGGTGGAAGGCGACTCCAGACGCACCTGACGCAGTTGGAAGGGTGGCTGACTACCTGGAGAACGAGTATTAACGTGGAGAAGAGTACAGCAGTGCTCTTCACATGGAAAAGAAAGTTCTACAGGCCGGCCCCACTCCGGCTGTTCGGAGAACAGATCAGATGGGCGGACAGTGCTAAGTACTTAGGACTTACGCTGGACACCAAGCTGACCTGGCGACTTCACTGCACAGAGAGACTGACCAAGGCGAAGCAAAGGCTGGGAATCCTAGGCCCACTGCTTAACAGGCGTAGCGCCCTGTCCACAAGGAACGGTCTGACACTGTACAAGCAGCTGCTCAGACCGATCCTCGACTATGCGTGTCCCGCTTGGGGCCACCTGGCGGACACGTATATGAGGAGGATGCAAGCATTCCAGAGTAGGTGTCTGAGGATCATTGTGGACGCACCTTGGTACGTTCGGAATGTGAATCTGCACCGAGACCTGGATATGCCGACCATCAAGGACCACTTCCGGAAGCTGGCGCAGTCCTTCTACGCCAGACTCCCCGGTGCCACCAATCCTCTTATCCAGGGGCTTGGGAATTACGTCATCGAACCTGGGGGGTGCCACCGACGTCCCAAAGCCCTGCTCGGATAAGCGAGAAGTGACAAACGTGGTTTGGGAGGCTCTCACACAGCCCCCCATAGAGTAGTGTCTCCGCACGTAACTCTAAAAACCTCTTAGTCGGTTCCCAAAATTTTCTTTTCCCTAATAATATTAATTATAATATGCTTTTTGTTAGTTTCAGTTAACTTCGCGAAATGCGACAACCCGTCAGCTAATTATCCGAAAACCACACGGTGTGACCAATTGGTCGGTACGTGTTGGAATTTGCTCCCGTGCACCCCTTCAGGGTGCATTAGAGCATGCATAATGAGTCTGGAGTCTGGAAGAAATCCTCTTTCAATTGGCTCGTTTGGCAGCCACTGTCTCTCACGCTCTCACGCTCCAATGAGAACTCCCATTTTCTCCCATTGGACAAGGCCAGGCAGCAGTGGAGGGCATTTAACACGGTGGTTCCTTGCTCAGAGTTGGCCCTGTCTACTAGTAACGGACTGATACTGTACAAGCAGTTGCTCAGACCTATCCTCGACTATGCGTGTCCCGCTTGGGGCCACCTGGAGGACACATATATGAGGAGGATGCAGGCGTTCCAGAGCGTGTGTCTGAGGATCATTGTGATCGCACCTTGGTATGTTCGGAATGTGACTCTGCACCGTGACCTGGATATGCCTACCATCAAGGACCACTTCCGAAAGCTGGCGCAGTCCTTTTACGACATACTTCCCGGTGCCACCAATCCTCTTATCCAGGGGCTTGTGAATTACGTCATCGACCCTGGAGGATGTCATCGACGTCCCAAAGCCCTGCTCGGATAAGCGAGATGTTTCAACAGGGGTTTGGGAGGCTTTCACCCAGCCTCCCATAGAGTAGTGTCTCCACACGTAACTCTAAAAACCATTATTCCATTTCCCAATATACTTTTTCCCCCATTAATATTAATAATATATTTTTCCTTTGTTTCAGAACCTTCGCGAACGCAACAATCCGTTTTGTTTTAGTATTCGAAACTACACGGTGTGACCAATTAGTCGGTACCTGTTGGAATTTGCTCTCGTGCTCCTCTTCAGGGTGCATCATAGCATGCTAATATGTGACTGCAACTGCAGCTCAGAGTGAGTCGAAGAGTGGTTACCCAACACGGATGTGCCACCTGTTTGAAAGAGCTAATAAATTCTCTGATGCTACGAAGGAGCAGTATTGTCTAATATTCACGCACTCTCTACCTCCCACCACGACTCACGAGACAAACACCCTACCTCCCACCTTGACTTACATTGCCAGGACAATCACTCTACCTACCCCAGTACAACTCACGTTGCCGGGACCATCACCCTACCCCCCCCCCCCCACCGCAACTCACGTTGCCGGGACCATCATCCTACCTCCCCACCGCAACTCACGTTGCCGGGACCATCACCCTACCTCCCCACCGTGACTAACTTTGCCGGGACATCCTTCTGTCCCACTGCGACTAACGTTGCCGGGACACTCTCGCCAACCTTTCTTCTACCCCTACCCACACGTGTCCGAACACAACGTCACCCAGAGACGACACTTCATCACGACATCAACCAGCTACCCCCGAAGCCGCAAACTAGGGATAGCATGGTTAAGATGTTGGCCCACAGTGAATAAACCTTATCAAGTTACACACACCCTGATTAAGAAACTATACGCCATGATACAGTCACATGTTCTCCTTAATGTAGGTGCATGCTATTTTTTATTTCTCATATTAACAGAAAATATTGTAATCATTAAAAAATTTTAACTCAAAATTATGATGAATCTTTACGTTATATGTGTGTCTGAACCCAAAAAAAGTGAATTATACAATATCCGTTCCCGTATTTGTTTGCCTGCCTGTCTGTCCCTAGCCAAAGATTTGAAACGGTTTGATGGATTTTGTTCAAATATGATATTTAGAAGTTTTAGGACAGTACCTCAGGATATATTTTTGATTTGGCCCTAGCCCTCAAATTTAGGGTAGTTAAAGATAAGTGATTTTTCTGAATTCCATAATTTTTGAAAATTGTTAAAGATTTGGTTTGATAACCCAACCCAACTGATAAGCACGCAAAGTAATGTTGGGTGCGTCTTATTTGGTTTGTCATTGATGGTGATGGTTAAGGTGGCTCGAATCCCTGCTGGATTTCCTGAGGGTATTTTTTCCTGAATAACTTACTAGCCTTCATTCATTTAAATTTGGGTGTATTTCCTCTCAATTCCACCCTTCTACTCTAAATTTAAATATGATAGTTGCATGGATCCCCCAAAAAATAAAAAATAGCTTTGCTACTAAACGATATAATTATAAAGTTAATTTCAACTATGTCAGCGCATCTAACACTATAAAAACCTGATGATAGGAATAATAATCTAATATATGTGTAATTTGTTTTCTTTCTTAGCACAGCGTCTTATTAGCCGTTTGGGTTGTACATCTGTGTAATATTTACGCTAATGTGTTAGGAATGAGGAATGTTGTTTTAGAGGAAGTGTACCTTCATTTGCGTGGAGGGAGAGTAGAAAACAATTTATAGGAAACCACTATTGTACACTCGACGGGGATTTAAGCCCCTATCTTCTGTTATTGACAAGCTAGTCTATTTTGAGAGTAATTCATTAGACCATGCATCCACTGAAGTGGGTTGTATATAGTACTCAACGAACCTAAGTAAAAAAAGTTCAACAATTTTAAGCCCAACCTAGACTCAAAACAAGGCTCTCTAACCTGTAACAAACCTCTCCAACCCCTTCCTGACAAGAGGAAAATTTTAAATTTAAAAATGAGGAGTTTTGACAGAGAGGGTAAAGTGAGGCACATGTACAACCCACACATTGGTCCTATTCGTCTTGTAAGTAGCCAACTTGTTGGCGGGGGAGGGTTGACAGTATAGGATATGGCAGGGGAAGAACAGAGGATGAGGGGTGCTATGGGTGAAGGGGGTCTGGTTACAGCTCAAAACCACACAAAGCAAACCTCTGAGTGTGTCGGCGTGTTTGTGTCAACAGCGCGGCAGTGACAACTTGTCAATCGATGTCAGTTGGCGTGAATCTATAGTCAAGCAATGGCTAGCTACTCACGGGGCCTACACACAATGAACAATCTGTAATTACGTCCTCTATAGGTGTGTGTTGACATAAGGGAGGGACTCAGGAGGCTTTCAATCCGCTTTACGGAGGTTACTAAACGTTTCACTCCAACTTTCACATTTTTTTTTGTTGCGTTCAACACCAAGGTTATTTACGACTTAATCTAGTGGCTAGGGGGATGAGAAGGAAATATCAGAGAAAATGCATCTGCATTAGTAAGGATAAGTGATTGGGAAACTACACAGTGATAAATCATACGAAGAAAATCACCCTCCAGCAGCACAGATGAAATTAGAAACTCGATATATTACGTCACTACATATTGCGAACTTTTTATTTAAGGACAAAAATTACATCATAAAGGCAGCTATTGAATTAATACGGTATACAATGTATAGTTTACCAAATATAAACTAAACGGTGCCCCACAACACCTAACTTTCTAATTTATCTTAAAAGAGAGACATTAACTCAAACCTCATATAATTTATGAAACAAAATAATATACAATGTTACAGAAACACTTCGCCTAAAAAGAGTAATTTCCTTGTACACCAAAGGATAACAATGAGTTATTTCCTTTTCATAGTGTTCCATAAAAAAATATGTATATATATTTTTATGGAACACTATGAAATGGAAATAACATATATATTTATGGAACATTATGAAGTGGAAATAACTCATTGTTATCCTTTGGTGTACAAAGAAATTACTCTTCTTAGGTAAAGAGTTTCTGTAACATTGTATATTATATTATATATATATATATATATATATGCTTATAGCTCAGAAAATATTGGTCTTATAAAAGTATATTTCAAATAAAAGATTCTTTTATTTATTAGTACTACATTTTTAAAATAACAAGTTATTTCGTATCTCAAATAGTTGCGGATAGTGTGATCAAAATGGAAACGTTCTGGTATGTAAAGTACCCTCAAAGTGATTTTCATGAGGAAAAGAAAACTACCATTTTGTTAAAAAAAAATTACAGAATAAATACTAACTTTAATCAAAATCATTATAGTGGATCTAAAGAAAAGCAATTTCTCTTTGTTTGCCCTTCAGTAAACTGCCGTTAGTTTCTGGGTTAGATATCTGATTCTATAAACCCCTCGGGGAGACTTTATGAAAATCCTAGATAGCAAGTTTTAGCCCTATCGGTAAAATTGTTTCAGCTTTAGACCAAGATACACACAGATGGATAGACAGACAGACAACAAAGCGAAAATGTATTTTTCTGTTTCAGAAGGTCATGAAATATTTATCAAAATCTCAAGTTTGAATTTTTGATGATTACGATATTTCTCTATTAGAAGGATCGAGAGAGAGTGAAGAAGTATAAATAGAGTTTGTATAGATAATGGAGGGAGAGAGAAAATAAATAAATGGTATTAAACAATCTTGAAAATTTTCTAATATTGTGTATTATGTATTGGAATAAAATTTTCAAAAATAGATGTTCAGTAAGTAACCCTTAAGTATGATTTTCTTATAAAACAAACACAACAATCACAATAAACACTCTTTATATAAAAACTGTATACCAAATTGTTCACATACTTTTATCAAACTTTAAATTATCAAAATTAAGTTATTTGTAGACTACTATAAAATTATGTTTAATTTGTAGTAATAAAAAGATATTCTTGTTTATCATAAAATATTATTCCCATATATATATTTTGAGCTCATCTTCCAGACTAATTTCGAATAATTTTAATTTGTTTTATAATTTCTTGTAAGTAGACTACTCTTAGATTAATTTACTTTAGAAAAACAAAAATACCTTAAAATTGATTTTGTAAAATAGTTATTGGATATCCATTTTGGAGAAAATCGCTAGAGATATTTAAATATATTATATTTTACAAAGTTCTTTTTTCAGTAAACTACCATTAAATAATTTATTTAGAAAATCAAATATAAATGTAGTTATGTAGTATTTTTACCGTTAAACCAAATATACAGTGTTATTTTGGATGTCAAGTAGGCCTACATATTCATTATAAACCATATCACTAGTTCCATTATCAAAAAATTTAGAATCAAGAAAATCGTTCACCTGTAAACTTCCCTTTATTTGAAAGCTACATTCATAATCAGAAAAACATCCTGAGTTAACATCCTAGAACATCTATATATCAAGTTTGAACAAAATCCATTAAACCGTTTCAGATCTGTGACCAGATAAAGACAGACAAACAGTCATGGGGCCAGACATAGTTGTAAGATCCACTTTTTGGGTTCAAACACACATTAAACGTAAAGATTCATCATAATCTCGAGGTCAAAAATGTACACAATTATAATAATTTCACTTGATATGAGAGACTAATAATTAGTTGAAACACAAAACTTTTTATTAAAACTCACTTTTCATTGCTATCAAGGTAACAATGTCCCATCAAGACAGTGAAGTGAATAAAAGATAGTCTACTTAGTAGAATCTAGAGCTTAGACTTAGCGCCAACTAATGTCGAAATGAGTAATTAGAAGCTAAGTCTAGGTAGATGTATCCTGCCCAGACCGGAAATAAGAGTAGATTCTACAGTGGTAGATACAACCCAAGAGCTAGATACATCTTGTTTTGTACTATGAATCAACGTCCGTGTGAAGGGAAAGTTGAAAAACATTGTTAAAAAAAACTTTCAGTACAGCTGGTGTGACAGGACATATTTAGACTGGGACATTTTTAGGTAGTGGTTCTTTGTCAATGCCATATTTTTTAAAAATCTCTTTGTCAACGCCGCTATGTAGTTCTTAGGAAATCTTTAGACAAGGAAATTTTTAGGTAGTGGTTCTTTGTTAATGCTGCCCTTAGTAATTGTAGTTGTGTGTTTGTGCGTGTGCGTGTGTGTGTGAGTGTGTGTGTGCGTGTGTGTTTGTGCGTGTGCGTGTGCGTGTGCGTGTGTGTGTGAGTGTGTGTGTGAGTGTGTGTGTGCGTGTGTGTGTGTGCGTGTGTGTGTGCGTGTGTGAACAAAAGATATGATCAAAAAAACACTGGTGTTGATGCGGTGAAGGCTTTGGTAAATAACTAAAGTGTGAGAGGTATCGCCATCCATTTTCGGGAAGTCAAGGCTCCTCCACGTGTTTCGTCAGTTACTGGCAAAAACTCCGCAGTTAAAATGTTGACATTTTCACTTTCAAATCGTAACAGATATTTACATCTATTAACATCCCTTCGAACAGAATAAATTTTATCACGTCTGACTGGCAGGAACATCGCCATGATCAAACTGATGGATACTGCTGAAAAGCTAGCTTGCCTCTTCCAAGACTTAATGTAACATTGTGTTACTATATGACTCGCCCCCATGTTAACCTTCACACGTAACTCGAATTTGGATTCATACTACCCGCTCCAAATATTATCGAATCTAATAAAACCCCTACAATAGTACTCTTCTCTATTGTAGTTCTCGTAGTTTGGTACAATATAATAGACAATTCAGAACAATATTCAATAACAATTCAATGGGATGATATTCAATATATAAATAACACTGTTCATGTACTTACCTAATGTATCTTCTGGGTAGAGCAACCACCAAGACGGACCAACACCTATAGAAGCCTAGTATGGGGAGTTGACCAAGCGAGCTATGAGGTTCCAACAGCTGATGTCCACACCGATTTGACCCAAGCAACACTAAAATGGGCCAAGCAGAATTTGCCTCGACTGGAGGAAGACTGCTTACCTGCCCTCTGATGGGAGAAACGTGAACTACGAAAACAACATCAGGTGATAGAAGAAATGTTCTATAAGGCGGATGAAGCTAAAACAACAAATGGGCTACGTGACTATCGAATGCTTCGAGAAGGACGTCACCGACAAGTGTTCTTTTCCCCCACCTTACGTCCCTAGCAATGAAAACCCTATATAGAGTGATGTACGTGTATTCTAAAATGACTATTCAATTGACAGTTGATGGAGGAGTGCTGTCCTGGACCTGGACAATGTCAGGATAAACTTTCATATTCTACGGACTTAAACTATGGCAACTTATATATTGAACTCTAATTTAAATTTAACTTTTAGTGTTAGCCAAGTTGGGCGTCGTAATTTTTCTCTTTAATATTTTTTTTTTACCCTGAACATTTTTTTATATGAGACTCTATATTTTGTCTGTCGACACTTGGGTGCTAGAGTCTGCTGTATTTCTTTAACTTTTAGATAGCCACAAGTATTAGTTAATTTTGTGTTGGACACGTAAAAATAATTCTTTTTGAAATTGTGGTTACTAGTAATTGTTTTGATTTTTTGTGATTCATATTTATATATATGAATTTTTGTAACGTAACATGTTTGACTTATAAAATTAATATTGAGATTAATTTTATATTAGAACATTTTCAAATCTTTTTGCTATGCATTGTTTCTAGTAGTGTATTTTCTTTAAATTCACAATTAAGTAAACTTTTCCAAATTGTGGGTTGAGATCAGATAGTCCAGCGGAAGTTTGACTAAAGTCTGTTAGCCAAACTCTCGTGAGTTTTAAAATGTCTAATAAATATTTAATATTTAGTACTAATTTTTTTGAAGTCTGCATTCATTGGTGTGAATCAGACACTCTTGGAACAGTGTAATAAGGCCCATAAGGACCTTATATGAATATTACTTGCTTTAATTTATGTACTTTAATCAACTTTATGGATTGTTCTGTCTCTTCAATACTGACCCATTTGATTGTAAGATATATTAAGTATGAGGGAATTCTCACTCAACTTAACTGCGCGAAATAATTGTTTATGTTTTTGATTTTCAACATAACTCAGTTTGATTTTTGACACCATTTAAAGATTTCTGCTCTGCTGTTATTACTTTGAATAAACCATTCATATTGTTGTTATTAAACTTGCATATGATTTCCCTTTTTGTATGTTTTGAAGATTACTCCCACTCCCTTTTATATAATTTGTGGTCGTAAATAAAAGGAAGTAGAGTGGGGTGTAACATTATAAAAACCTAAATGTATCTCAGCGAAATAGATAGATTCTACTCTTTATTCACCCAATAAATCTAGCCCATCCAGAAAAATCAAGATACATCTAGGCATACTAGAGTCTACAATTTTTATTTACATAAAACTTAGATACAGCTTAAAAACTTCCAAGACCTAGCTACATCTAGTTTTTATTCACATTGCTCACAGTGATACATTAACGTCTGAGGACTGGATGTTGTGCCTGACTTGTTCTTAGGTTAGTTTATAAGGTATATGAAGCTACGACAGGCCTTGCAAGCCGGTAGTAGAAAATATATGTCATGAATAAAAATCTGACCAAGACCACCAGCTGGAAAGAGAACTGTGTGGAAAATAGTATCTTTAACTGTCATTGAAAGTGTACATACATAACTTTTGGTAAATATAACTTTTAAATAAAACTTTTCAAAAAGATAAAGCTCAAGATTGAAGTTACTTAAAATAGCGTCGTTCAATTCCAAACATTGGCTCCTCTAATTACAAAAATAAATACTTTTGAAAGTACTTGGTTAAAAATCAGTACCCCAAAAAGGAATGAGGATACTGGGGAGCGGAGGAGGTGCCATGATGAAGAGTTACATACCCTGTACTCATCACAAGACATTGTTAGGATAATCAAGTCTTGCATATTACAGTGGGCAGGACAGGCAGCGTGAATGGGAGATTCTAGAATCTTGTTCATGGTTCTGACTGGCAAACCCAATTGGAAGAGACCATTGGAAAGACCTAGACGCAGATGGGAGGATAATATTAGAATGGACCTGAAAGAGATAGGGTGTAGTGAGTTGGACTGGATAGAACTAGCTCAAGATAGGGGTGTCATATTCTAGTCGTGTAACAATGAACTATCGAGTTCTGAATGAGAGAGAGTAGATAAGTAGTAAGAGTTACACCATTGCCTGTTTAATAGGATGACAGGACATCACCCCCAAAAACAGAATTGTTCTGCAAAAAAAAAAATATATGTTTAGTTATCCTTCTTAAACTACGTATATATTATATCTACTTCCTATTATGTCTTTGATATTTGCTCTTTTTATGTAATTTATGTAATGTTTAGTCTTTTTGGCTTTGTATAACACCCTCTCTCTCTCTCTCTCTCTCTCTCGCAATAATAAGTATGGCTGTGTTATAAATAGTACAACTGGTCTTCCAGATTTTTTATTACTTTTTTTGAAGTTATGTATAGCTTTAAGTAGGGTTACATAGATCAGGTAAACAATCTTTTGCTTAGCAATGATCTGAATAATAATGTGATGATTAAGAAGGAAATGGTGCGGAAAATTTGACAACACATACAAGACAACTTCTTGAATGTGATGTTTTAGATTTAAAGGAAACTCAATAATTGATTAGGAGGAATAAATAATGTTAGGATACACAAAATAATACTCAAGTGTAAAACAGAATACACTTGATAATATTTTTTATTTAAATAGTAATAAAAATGAATGTATATATAATAATTTTACGAAATAAGTTTTTGGCCGGGTACAGTACTTAAAAAATACATACCCCTTTTTAAACTTAAAATCAAGTGGGTATTATCTATTATATCGCCCTATGCTATGTAATTTGAGTTCCCGGTATTTTGAAGTGAGCCTTGTCCCGTTCGATTCAAAACATCTTAATTAATATATTTTAATAATTTTTTGTTTATTACAAATTGTAAATAAGTAATGTATTTTATCACCATTCTGGTTCTGCGGATGAAACAGTAAAGGTGCCTTCCAAACTTTGTAGGCTCTAATCCTGGTGGATTCAAAGTAGCTTTATTTTATTTTTATTTTACCACCATGTTTTCACACCTGTTTAGATTATACGCAAACAGCATTTTTACGAGATAAAAAAGAAGATAAAAAGGGATTCAAAAATCTGTTTTATAGAGGAGGTACGCTCAAAAATTTTACAGTTAATTTTCGTAAAACTTCCACGACATTAAATTTTATATTTAATAAATGTCCTCGGGTATAGATTCCGACTTCAGAACCTTTAACATGGTAAGTAATGCCAAATGTCTAGGGTTTAAATCTTTGTATAGGTATGGTTTCAAAAATATAGCTTATTAGAGTAAGGAGAGAATGTTAAAATGACAGAAAAAAAATATATACATAATTCCTGGGCGAGATTTGAACCCAAAACTTACCATCAACGGTGAGTAAGCCCAATGCGAGGGGGATTCATTAGACCTCTCGGCCTTCACTTTGGTCATATTATTCATAAATCAAGTAAGCTGGGCCCCAGGTGCTAATGACTCTCATTGTGTGCTGTTTACGAAATTGCTAGCGATGATAAAAGTATCTTAGATTAAATGCACTTGCATTTGCAAGTAGAGAGAATAATAAACTCACCATTAAAATCACATATTAAGGACACAGTGGAATAAGAGGGAAAGTCACATTATACACATTTCCCAGGACATCAACTTTTATATCTCAAACCCCTTAAGGACTCAAATGAATACTTTTTTAACTAATTTAATTGTAACAGAGACTTTTTAATCATATGTGCACTAGAAAGTTATCATGATTGTCGAACAGATTGCAGCACTAACTCAATTTGTGTTCAAATTGAACATTCCCCCCCTTTTCCCTCTGTACTCTTTAACTGTAAAACAACATTCCAGTACGCCTAGCTTAGAAACGATCCTCGACCTCTCCATCAATGGCGATCAAGTTCAATGAAAGACTAACTGTGGATTCACACTTTCACCGATAAACAAGTGTAGAACAGAAGTGTGGTCACGTGATGAGATATAAACCAACCACAAGATTTCCGCCTCATCAGTGTAAGCTGTTAGGTTTAAAGCTCAGTTTATCTACACTTCTGCTCTGCCTGGGATGTTCGGCAAAGGGGAGAACCAATTAAATGTCAAAACCAACCATCTCAAATGATTGCGCATGCCCATCTGAAAGCGCATGTATTGAGGAACTATAAGCAAGCAGACAGCTTAGTGGGTTGTTGTGAAGAGATTTGAAATAACCCTTTAATGGAAAACGTTGCATTGGATTGTGCTATAGCACTATAGTTAGGAAACATCAATCAGGACCATGAACTAAAATATAAGTTTATCCACTAGAAATTAAAATATGTTTACAATCAGCTGTTTTACGTTTGGGTTGCAATGCATCATGGGTCGACATACAACGTGTGAATTCCTGCACCACTCACGCAGATTCTACTCTTTAATTTCAGCAAAGTGTGATTAAAGCTTTACTCCTTATAATAGAGTTTTTCAACCGGTGTGCCACAAAGGGTCAGCAGGTGAGCCGCAGGAAATTGTGGCAAGATAAAAAAAGCGAAAAAATCATAAGAATAAAAGCACATCTTTTTAAATCCATGATCAACATTATTTTTAGAATTAACATAATTATTACCATTTTAGCTATGGAACATTTACAAAAAATTTACTTATAATATCACTCATTAAAAACCTGATAATATGCCTTTACAAATTTAGTGCCTTTTAAGTGTGCCGTGAGTAGAAAAATGTTGAAAATCACTGCCTTAAATTGTTTGGTTGCGAGCGTGAGTTTAGTAAGTATTTTAATATTTCTCATATATATATTTGGTTTATTCCCCTCAACCCCAACTATCCCGCCCAAACCCCCTTTTCCTATTCTTCAATCCCGTTTTCTCATGCCAGGGTCACGAATATAATTAATTAATGGGGAAACTATGTCGTCATTCTAAAAGATCTAGGTTGCCCGGTTGCTACCCATTTAAAAGTTGGTCCCAACCTATCAATTGGTTTGCCTGCGGGCCGTTTCATGTCTCCTAATTAAAAGTTTAATCAACAATTTTAACTCGGAAATAGAGACCTCTCCCGAACCTGCGCCAAGACTAACTTCTGGTCAATATGCTTCCCCTGCGGCATTCCCGTCAGGGGGGATTTTCCTATAGGCCTTCCTGTGTTTGGCCTGTAGTTCAGAGAAGAGAGAGAAGGAAGAAGTATAGGGGAACATTTTTAATACTTAGCGTTTGTTTTACAACTTGGGCTTAATTTTCTCTCAAGTAATATTATCGAGTGGTTGCAGAACTTTATAATCTGCTAATGAGGTATTGACCGGCAAGGTTTGACGAGGGGCTAACTCTGACCCGCCAGGGCCTGGTCTAATTCAAACCCGATTCGATGCACTGTTTTATTTTCTCTCTTCAATCAAACATATAAACGTTTTTTCTGCTCTCATAACAACTCGCAATGGGAGACAAATGATCTAACGTTTCACTCTCGCAACAGACCGAATTGCTGGTGATGATGAGTTTGGGGGAAAATCTCATCCGAATAAACATAAGATATTTTTTTCTAAAATGGCCTACTACTCTCTTCACACTAATATAGCTACATTTTCTCCAATCTCTACATTCTCAGTCTTACCCCACTGGTGTAAATAAATAAGCGGAGGGCCTTTACGGTTAGTAAGACGTGAAAATATAGGATGTGCCAATCTTTTAGTCAAGTATTTCGTGCATTTGCGTTCTGGTATTGTGATCTCAAATTTGAGTACCAGTGTGGCTGAAAAATGTGTCAATTATTAAAATGGGACTTCCGCTTTTCCTGAGGATAAATTAATAGTCTGGGTACCAGAAGTTGTGTCTGTTTTAGATTATTTTTATCGCCACATCTTATTATCTGCCCAGGCCACCTGTATTTAATCACAATCATTATGTAGGGGGTTGGGAAGTTAACATTTTGAGGAAATAAACACGCTTTTGATTGTGTCAATATTGAAAAATAATTTGTGAATAAACTAAGTGGGCTTTGATCTTACTACCGTTTTACAAGAATCTCAATTTCCTTCAGGGTTATAAATACATCTATAAACTATGCAAATGTATTAGAGATGAATAAAGTAGTATTTAGAATAAATTTTCCCACATTTGCGTGGATAGAGAGAGAGATTGTGTAAAAACACGTAGAAAAAACTACCCTCAATAATCCCAGTCGAGATTATAACCCCGACCTTCTCATCACCCTCAAACCAGACTAAATAAACTTGACTTTCAGTCCGCGCAGCCACCAATGCGGGTTGTTTTAAGAACCAAACTAGTTTGTAAGTAGATTGTTGATATAATAATTTGGTTCAGAAAAGTGCATTAAATATCCCTAATGAGGGGCGGGGGGGGGGGAGAAACCCCGCCTCAAAGCAGCCAAAACATTGTTTCAATGAAACCTCTACCTTAAGCATAGCTCGCAGCGTCGTAGGAACCAGCTAACAGATGTTGGCAATTACAGATGTTCCTATTTAGTAACTCCTTCCGCCCCTTCTTACCTAGAATCACACCCCCACACACCCATACTAGCACCAACTAAATGGTAAGTTCAGAGGTTGGGTCAGGCTTGCTTATCTCTTACACTGCACTGCTTACTGCATAGCTTAACTTCCTAACATCGTCAGTAGGTTAAGGGTTTCTATTTATAAGAGTTTTTAATCAAACAAGCATTTGGAAATATGAAGTGGATAAAAATAATGGACATGAAGAGTTGTGGATTATTTTATACTCAACTTAAAATATTTAAAAAAATAAAGATAGTTTTTATTTTAAGTTGAGTATAAAATAATCCACACCTTTTCAGGTGCATTATTTTTATCCACTTCATATTTCCAAATGCTTGTTTGATTAAAAACTCTTATAAATAGAAACCCTTAATCTACTGACGATGTTAGGAAGTTAAGCTATGTAGAAAGCAGTGCAGTGTAAGAGATAAGCAAACCTGACCCAACTTCTGAACTAACAATTTACCACAGAAAAAGTTACTTAAGAAGGATAATTTTTTATTAATAAGATACTTTGTGCTATGAGTTGGCTGGTTCGGATATCAATAACTAAGATTATATTTTGTGTCGATAAGAAATAAAATAGTTAGATATTTTTGGATTTAATATTTATAATCGCCAATAAGGAGATAAGAAAACAGGTTTTTAAACAAATCTTTTAAACATGGTTCCATCCAGGTATGTGATTTTGCTCACGAACAATCCTTGTTCTTTTGCGATTTTGCTTAAAATATATTAATAAAATGTTTAAAAACAAAAATGTTTGCTTCTTTTCCCCCCGTATTAACTACGTGTAGAAAACAAGTAGGTTTTTTTTGTGCGGGAAGTTTAATAGACGTTCGGGTAAGCCTCTAATTGAGAGAAACTAGTGAGTTAAAATTTAGAAGAAATGTACCAGCATTTACGTACAAGGAGAGTGGGTGAACAGTTTAGGGGAAAAACTCATAACACATATCGGGATTCAAACTCACATCATTTTAAATCTAGTATATTTCAAAAGTGACGCTTAAGAATATATTAACACTGATGCGGGTCAGATAAAGTTGCTCCTAGGATAATTTAAAGCTCATCTAAAGAATATAAAAAAGGCACATATATTAACATAGCATTAACATACATGCTTGTATGGTTTCCTCGCACCAAATGCTGGTACACATTCTACCTGGTCTAATTATATCAAACGGAAAATCTGGTCGACAAGCTTTAACTGATTTTTTATTTCCCCTTATTTTTCACTCTCGCAAATGCGGGGTGCACTCAACCACTGTAAGGAAGAGTTTGATTGGCTGACCGTTTAGCAGACATTAGCGGTGCTTGGCCTGCGAAAGGTATCGAAGTTCGAATCCCTATGGGCACGCCGTCTAAATTTCAGTCTCATATAATTCTGGTTAGTAGGTTGGAATCGAATCCCTGCTGAGTAAACTGTTGGTAACTCTCCCTCCAGGTAAAATGTTGGAACATTTTCTTAAACATCCCTACCATATTATCTTAATTAATATATCGACGTTTAGACAGAAAAGGTGTGTGTATCTCATCTAGTCATGGCAGTGGAGATTAGGGGTTCGAATCTCCACTTAGGTGTACTGTCACTAGTTCTAACTAAATGGTTTCTCTCTCCCTCACTCCATGTAAACGCTGGAACATTTCTACCATATTCCTCCTTACCACCTTATCTTCACCAACAAGGTTTATGTTGTTATGTCGGATACCTACATCCCCACATGTCGACTGTAGATACCATTCAACCAATTTTAGTAGACTTCTGCGAAGGGGGTAGTGGCCCCTAAATGAGGATTATAAATCACTGTGAGGCTTCCATTTGGAGAAACTCCCCTGATTGTGCATAATAGATCTGTGTCAATGCTCTATTATTGCGACATCACCCTCATTATGTCACCTAGGAAAACCCATCGCCTCATATAATATCATAAAGTACAACGGAAAAAACTCTATTGCAATGGAAATAAACCTTTGCGATACTGAAGGAGGGACAGAGGACACCAGGTCGTTATCCCCATGTCGTCATAGAAATACGCTCTATTACTGTCTCTACTTGTCTTGTAGAGCCACCAAACTGGTGCCAAGTATGAGTCAGCAGGGTTGCGACAGAGCGATGACGTCACCGGTCAAAAACCATTGCCACATATAAGGGGGGAGAGGTTTTCCAAGGTCATTCGTATACTATATACTCCTGAGAGACCCCACAAAGGGGCATTCCAGCTACACTGGACATGGGCACATAGGCTTTAACAGTGCAACCACTGCTGACCATCGGGAACGGTATCGTTCACCGGACATGCACCTAAGTCTATGAGTGCCATTACGGGTACTTGGATACCCGAATAAACCAGTACAAGCTTTGCCATGCCACCTGCCTTGGGTTACCTGGTAAAGAACCCCTCCATTGAGACCAAATATGGGAGGAGTTGGCTCCTACTTGTGATCGCCCAATCACGAGGGAGTCAGGAGCTTAGCCTCCGAGCAGCCGTCTTCACTCACCATGTATTCTCAAAATCTCCGTTCTTCCTTTCACCACACCACCTTTGCTGCCACCCCAGCCTTTCAGACCAAGCTGTCCGGAGTTGCCCAGAAGGGACTTCAAGGAGGTGCCCTGACCAGTTATCCCCAGTACATGGGTAAGCACTACCAACCACTTAGTGTATGTCCAGGAGCCCCGCTCCTAACACACAGATGACCTAATCGGGGTCTTAGCTATGACGGACTCCACCGTCCATCACATTTCCCAGGGGCCATCCCGCGGAGGCACCCTAACAGGATTTTTAGAGATTTGTCAGTACTAGAAGGTGGCAAAGACAGTCTAGTGCTCGTTTATATGAACTGTGCGTGGGCCCAGAGCGCGTCCCGGCCCCGTACATTGGGCCGGTTCCTTATGCCTGCGCACCGTGACCAGGTTGTCAGGCTCAATGACCTCATGTACAAGCTCATCGTTTCAAGGTTACGGTTTCAAGGTTGTTATCTATTCCTGTCTTGACTTGTCTTGTCAAGCCGCCAAACTGGCGCCAGGTATGAGTCAGCAGGGTTACGACAGAGCGATGAAGTCATCGGGAAAACTCACTGCCACATTGAAAGTGGAGAGGTGGAGGGTTGTCAGGTTCAGACGAATCCAAACTACATCTTCGAAGAGATCCACCTAAAGTTTATCAAGCTACACTATTCCTGGGCACAGAGGCCTTTTATAGTGCAACCACTGATACCCATCGTGACAGAACCTTTTCGCTGGACATCGACTGAAGTCCATGAGTACCATTCTGGGTAATTGGGCACTCTAAAAATCTAGGACCAGCCCTTCCATGCCAGCCTGCCTTGGGTAACTTAAGAAAATACCTCCACTGGAACCAGATGGAGGGAGGAGTTGGCTCCTCCTAATGATCGCCCAATCACGAGTAAGTTAGGAGCTCAGCCTCCGAACAACCATCTCCACATCCTCCTTTCTCATATGCCCCAAAACTTTCATACACACACACACCATTATTTCTGTTCCCTCTGCACCTTTTCTGAGACCAGATGTTCAGAGTTGCCCAGCGTGGACCTCAAGGAGATGCCTTGACCAGTTGTCCCCGCTACAAGGGTAAGCACTTCCAACCGGCACACAATAAATAGTAAAAACAATATTTACTTTACTTGATACAAACGGCGCCAGAAGGGGCCGGAGGCAAAAAACTATCCTCGTGGGCCACTAGTAGGACCTAGTAGTGCTCCCACAGATTGCGCACCGTAAATAGATACACTAAAAAGAATTAATAGGGACTGATCTCTGTCACTGACCTAACTCACGGTGCTCAGTCGTAAGGTATCGGTCTGACGTACGGGACGGGGACGCGATATGGGCCCGCACACGTTTCATATAAACGAGCACTAGACTGTCTTTGCCATCTCCCGGTACTAGCAGATCTATAAAAATCCGGTTGGGGCGCCTCCTCGGGGCAGCTCTGGGCAATGTGACGAATGTTGGAGTTCGACATAGCTAAGACCCCGACATAGGTCATCTGTATGTGAGGGGCGAGGCTCCTAGACATGCACTAAGCGGTTGGTAGTGCGTACCCGCGTTGCGGGGATAGCTGGTCAGGGCACCTCCACGAGGTCCCCACTGGGCAACTTCAGGCGACGGATCTCAAAGATGGCGGGGAAGAAAGATGGTGGTATGGGAGAATGGATGGTGGAGATTGAAGTGAAAGTTGGTGAGGAGAGAGTCGTCTGGAGGTTGAGATCCTGACCTCCTCGTGATTGTGCAGTCACTACGAGCCAACTCCCTCCTCCATCCGGTCCCAGTGGAGGGTTTTTTTCTTAAGTACCCAAGAAGAACTGGTACCGGATTTTTCGGGTGCCCGAGTACCTGGAATGGCACTCATGGACTTCGGCCCATGTCCGGTGAAAAGGTCTGGTCCCGATGGACCAGTGGCTGCACTGCGAAAGGCCGTAAGTCCTATGGGCGGTGTAGCTGGAAAGCCCTTCGGGGAATCTCTTCGGAGATCTAGTGATATTACAATGTCACAGACCTAACTAGGTCATTAAATAAAACGTTAGATAACCTAATTTCCGCCATAAAGAGATCCTAAACAATACAAATATACGTATTTAAATCAAATAAATGATTTAATTGAAATGGGTAGTTTGCATTTAATGTTTGTAGGTAAGTGTTTCAGTTGCTTATTCATTCTGCACACGTCATTAAAAACACAAAGATCACCATAATATTGTGAACCCTCCATTTAATATGCAAGGTTAACCTTTATTATTCCACTATCAGATAGCTTTTCTGATAGGGCCATAGTGTAATCCTTTAAAGTTAGACTGCTACATTTTAGGTTAATTGAAATGTACAGTACGTATATTTGTATGTGTGAGTATATATGGTTTGCAGGTGACAGGGAGATCACGGATCGAATCCAGGTTGAGTGTACTAAGATATTTTTTTCTAAATTGCTTGTCGCTTTCTCTCTATGCAAATACATGTACATTTCCCCTATGTAGCTTCCCTTCTAGTTACCACTAATTAAATGTGGATAGATCAAACGAGTGCTTAGACTTGAGTAAAAATATACATTTTATTTCTACAACTTATTTAGGATATAATTCGTTTTTCTTTTAACATGAGTAATACAGGATGGGTCAAAAAGTGTTGATATATTAATAACACGATATCTTTACCATTTTAACCATATACTTCAATTTAAACTTAAAATAACAACAAAAGATTGACAATTTTCTACATACTCTTGAATCATTCATATTTAAATAACAAGGTTCTAAAGATGACCAATATGATATGAAAACACATTGTTGTATACGCTCCTAAAAACTTGACATGATTTCAAAATTGCTTCAACCTTCACCACAATTATTTATTTACGTTCCTGATTTGATAATGAGTCTTTAACATGCCCCACAAGAAAAAGTCTGGGGGTGTTAAATGTTGTGAGCGTGGTGGCCAAGCGATGTCCCAGAATATTTAAACGAGGTGTTTAGGAAACATTTGCGAAGCACCTCTATAGATATTCGACCTCTCTGACTCCTGGATACTGACAACCCGTGGCTCCAAAAAGATGGCCCACACAGCCCGAACATCAATGAAGATGCTTCTAAAACCTTTCCTGTGCACCCCGTGTCGCGATTTTGGAACAACGCCTGGCCACTACATTCACTAGACTTTAAACTCCGGACTCTTTAATATGAGGCATATTAAATAGTCATGTTTTGGAAACTCATCCAAGAACAATTCACGAACTTAAAGAAAGAATGTTGGTGAAAGTTTAAGCGATTCAACAAGAGACACTGCGCAAAATCATGTCATGTTTTAAGGAACGCATACAACAATGTATTGGATGTTATGGAGACCATATTAAGGACTTTTTTTAAATATTAATTCAAGGGTATGTAGAGAATTGTCAATCTTTTGTTGTTATTTTAAGTTTAACTTGAAGTATGTAATACTTGAAATAGTAGTGATATAGTGTTATTTATGTCTCAACAATTTCTTCTCCAGCCTGTACAAAAGATCCTACGCATAAAAAACATAAAAAACATGTTCTCCGCAACAAAACCACAAAAATAGCGTGTATATTATATATATATATATATATATATATATATAGAGAGAGAGAGAGAGATATATATATATATAGATAGATATCTTCGTTTAAAAGCAGCCATGCGAAGTAACGCTGAGTGAACATAAATTCGGTCATGCTTTCTGAAACAGAAACACGATGAATTGCACCAGTATTTTTATTTCAGCAAATATCAATACTTCTGCGTCTGTGGCGTGTACGCGTGTAGACATTTAGAAGAATACATTTCAATAAATAATCATAGCAAAAAAACAAGCCAGGTCTTTAAAATATGTTCCTACATTGAGGAATGAAAATGCTGTCATAAGCCTTTCCGGAGCTTGAAAAGAAACATTCTTTCTTGCTAAAGAAAAAATAAATATTAGGAAACGTCATACTTGAATGAATATGAAAAAGAAAATATGTTATACCTGCTCATTCAAAGTAAAAGACTAGGAAAATAATTTAAACCCACTCAAAATGTGTCAAAGTTGTATGAAACTTATTTTACTGAACATAGATTTTGTTTCTACAGCAATTTCATTCATTCTTCGAACATTAGGACAGTAGGCCACTGAATAGTTATTCCTTACCTTCAGCCATAGATACAATTACGTACACTGGTTTTTATTATTATAGAATTGAAAAAATAAAGTTGAAATTTAATATTCATAATTTTATAGCTTAAAAAACTATATCAAAGTATTGATTTAGTAATCTTTTTAAAATCGACGTACCAAAATAAAAGATTTGTGTATATTTTGTACATAGGAGGAAGAATGTTGGAAGGATAGAATAAGATGGAGGCATTTTACTGAACTGATCCAGCCACAGGCTACAAACAGTTGATGCTGAGTATAATGTGGTTGATGATGGTGATGATGTTGATGTATATTGGAAGGAAGACTGAGTTTTGTTTTGTTTTAATAGAGTCCCAACAATTACCATATGCCTAACGAGTACTTTGTAAACATAGGTTTATAACAATTAAAATCAAATAATTCCCTAACGAGCCCCCCCCCCCCCCCCCGGTTTATATATTTACCAATTGAATATCAAGACAATCTTGTCCACACATTTACCTTACCCTTTGTTGCTTACTAAGCCTATATCTCTAATGTCAGTTGTTCAAATAATATTGGGCTGATCAGATATATCACTACAACTAGGGTGTAGTAGAGTTGTATTAGAAAGGAAATTTTAGAAAATGGAAATATATTATTTTACTGTTTCCATTGAAAACATTTTACAGTATTATTAGTATTATTATCTAGGTATTGATAATATCTATCAATAATTACAGCTGAAGATCATAGGACAAGACATGTGGGTATATTAAGGTAGCTTTAGTGATTTTTTTTAATTGTCCTATCAGATTCTATGTATTTTGCTTAACTGTTTTTAACTCTTCAAATATTTGTACAGCAAATTTTAACATTTTAAACAGTTTTTAACTAATCTATTTATAATTTTTTATAACGTATATTCCCAAAATTTTATTTTATTTGTAAATTTTTAACTCTTTTTAAATTGACTAGTGAAAACAAAGGACTTTCCAATTTGTAAACCAGAAAATGGAGTGCGTACATCAATAAATATTTACCTACTAAACCAAAATTCGAGTTTACACTACAAATTGTTTAATTCAAATATCCTGTATATTTTTTATTATTTCTCATTTTCGTTTAATTTACTAGTAAAAATAAATCATTATATATAATTAGCAAACAGTGAAAGGTATTAGTTAGTTCACTTTAAAATTGGGATATCTTTTTTTTTTATGTCAATTTAAACAAACTATGTGTATTACACCAATTGATGTTAGATACTGTAATGTATCAATGTATAATTACAGAGATGGTTGCAGATTATTGCACTGAAATGTATTCTAAGCTTTTTATTGAGAAAATATCTATACACAAGTCCTAACTCGACTGTCTAGTTGAAAGTTTATTCGTCAAAGACTATCACCTTTACATACATAACATACAACATGCTTTTGATGTTTAATTTGAATCAAAACGTAAATTTTCTTTAAACTTAAAAAGACTCCTTTCCCAGCTCTCTATCTATTTTTTACACCAAACCACTTTAGTAAGAAATGAAATATTATTATTTTTTACCAAAGAGAAATATTGTTTTTACCGACTTACGATAATACACATCAAGGTTTCCATGTAAACAAATAATGATTGTAAAGATAAGCAACTTCCCACACAAAAGGAAAATATGGAAAATTCGCTAGGAAAATTGGGTTATGGGCTGTATCCGAATAGTCCAAGGCTTCCTAGTTGGACACTTGAGTTTTATACTTGATGCAGTCTTGATGAATTTACATTTCTCGCGCTGTTCATAGCGAAGACTGCATCAAATTATTCGAACGGCAACAACCTTATTTAAAATGGTGGAAAAGAAAGTAAGTGCTCTAGCAGACGAAACAATAATACTAAAACAATTTCTAGTCAAACACCGCAACCGGCACCGTGAGAACAGTGCATGGCTGGTAGGCTTCGTATCCATGATGACCAAGGCCTCAATAAGGGCTCGAAGAGGGTGCATAGGCATCCTTCATGACTATATCGACAAATATACACTTGGTCACGTGATTGACAATGCAGTTATCAAGGGCACGAGAAAAGGCGACGCTGCATAAGTAGAATATTCAGATATGGCCTTAGTTTTAGGCTACTATTTTTGCCAGCATCCTGAACACCTAATCTTTAAAATAAGTGTTTTTTTAATCTGTTAAACGATTTCTTGTAATATCAATCACTGGAAATGATATTGATCAAATTATAAGACTTATAGATAAAAAGAGAATGAGAGATTTAGAAAATTTAAGAGTGAGTGTGTGAGTGTGAGATTGAAATTGTTAGAAAAGAAAATGAGTGTGATAGTGTGAATGTGAGAAATTGAGTGTGAAAGAGTGAGAGTGAGCGAGTGAGTGAGTGTGATCGAGTGAGTGATAGTGAAAGAAAGTGTGTGTGAAAGGGAAAGAGTGGCCGAGAGATAGTTTGTGTGTGAGAGATGTGAGAAAGAAAACGCATGAGAGACAGTGACAGAGAGTGTAAAAGAGAGAGTTTGAATAGTGTTTGTGAGAGATTGTTTATGTGAGAAAGAGATTGTGTGAAATTGAGTTTGTATGAAATAAAATATGTGTGAAGTAGTGTGTGTATATAGTAGAAAGTTTGTGATAGAAAGTCAGTGGGAGTGTGTGAAAAAAGTGTGTGTAAGAAAGAGAGTGTGAGGAAGAGAGCTTGTGAGAAAGAGAGTATGGGAGGAAGAGTGTGTGTGAGAAAGAGAGTGTGTGATAAAGAGATCATGTGAAAAAGAGAATGTATCAGAGAAAGTGTGTTAGAGAAATTGTGTGTGTGAGAAAATGTGTCTAAGAGAGTGTGTTTTAGAAAAATTGTGTGTGAGAGAGATTTTGAGAGAGAGATTGTGTGTGTGAGAGTGTCAGAGAGAGTGTGTGAGAATTATTGTGAAAGAGAGAAAATGTGTGAGAGAGAGCTAGATAGTGCTAGAGATAAATTGTGTAATAGAGAATCTGTTAGAGAAAGTGTGTGAAAGATAGTGTTTGGGAGAGTGTGTGTGTGTGTGTGTGTGTGTGTGTGTGTGTGTGTGTGTGTGTGTGTGTGTGTGGTGTGTGTGTGTGTGTGTATGAAAAGATAGATTATGTAAATAAAACATCACTTTCAAATATAATACATTCAAAATCATATGTTATTATGGAAACATATTTTGGTTTTGTAATATTTTTAACCAAGGCGAAATATTTTATTTACAAATGAGTGAAAAGCTGAAAAGCAGGGAAAATAGGGTTTTCCTTTAAAACCACTATTTTTCCAACATCCTGGACCTATATCCTTTAAAATGAGAGGTAGTTTGTCAAAATCTGGTGAAACATTTCTTCGTAATCTCTACTACTAAATATCAACAAACCTACTGTAAATCTCCTTGTCACAGGGCCGCCCACAGAAAAAAGTTAGTGATTGCAGCCACCAAATTGATAAAAGTGAATTACCGATGCCCACTTATAAAGTAGGAAACAGGAAAAACTTTGAATTTTAAGTTTGAGAAAAGTGGTATTCAAGCATATTTTATGCCAAATTAAATGTATGCTGCCAATAAAATAGTAATAATATCCCTAATTCTCTCCTGCGTGGAACAAATCTGAAATAAAAACTAGATGACTAAAATAAATGTCCATTATTCTTCACTTGAATTAAGACTAATATTTAAAACACACATTAAAGACCAAAAAAATGTCAGTGTTACTCTGACATAATATTTTCCCCAACAACTTCTCCAAGCGTTCAGCTAAGTTTATCTTTCAGTGCCATTCCCTCACTAGTATCCATAGCATCTTCATCTATTAGGTTACTCATTCTTTAACATGTCATTTGTCGAAATAAAAACGCCTGTCTCTGAAGCTGCAAAGCAAAGCAATTTATTACCAGTTCTATTAACTGTTTTTTTAAATCGTTATTGACTTCGTGTTGTTTAGACCTGTCTTTGTGTACACTTAATAGTAACATATTGCTGAGCCTTCATCAAAATCCTCAAACAGGTTTCCAGTCTCCAAAGTGCGCTAACGATCTTTCTGCAGAGCTAGAAGTTGCCGAAAGCGTCAAAGTGATTTTGATTGCTTTTGCTACAGATGGAACCACATTGCATGCTACAAATCTTGTCCGTAAACCTCCGGCAGATATATATATATAATCCCTTTGTAGGACTAGGCCCTACTTCATGATAACCAGAATCCTCATGTGGTTTATTCTCACATTATTTGTAATTAAAAGAATAACATTTAACTAAAATATGTAGAGTTGAAGTGTTCCTTTTTTCAACACTCACATGTTCAAATAGACTTATTTTCCAAAATATGGATATTTCATATTGCTACGCGCATAAACGGACATCCGCTAACACACTCGCTTTCGTGGCCAGCCTGTATAGGACCGTAATGGCTTCGCAAATTAAATGAGGTCGAAACGGAATGAATGTTTGTTTGTCCAATATATAGTTTTGTAGTGTAGTGGCTACGTTGTTGGTTAAAATCATAAGACTTCATTTATTTAAATTCTTATTTATTATTCACTTGCACCAATTCTTTAGCTAGTGTGTTAAATTAATTAACAAAATCATATATTTAAATTACTATATATTAAATTGGTTGGCTTCTAATATTTCACTCGATACACGTCACGCATTGTGGTTAGTGTGAGAATGGCCGTCAACAGATTTAAGATCAATTCACAATATTAATTGATTTGTACGTGATGAAATCTAATTACTTTTGATTATCACGCCTGTTTTTCTATTCTACTAATTCGACCCACGGTGAATACTCGCGTGGTTAACGTGAGGTTTTGATCAAAATTTCACAAAATTAACCCGGGAGCGTCCTTGGCGCAAGCCCAGCGAGACAGGAGTAACCAGTCTCCTAATCGACTCAACTGATATTTTTTTAAATATCAGGAAAACACTCCCATTGGTCCTCAAGATCCAACATGGATGAATCTAACTGTCCTCCTGACCTTTAGCGTGGTCTAGGACAAGGGAAGAAAGCAACCCTCCTTAACATCTTTTAGGAAGCTATTGTTGTTTGGCGGTGACTCTCACAATGTTCCTGGCTAGCAGGTTATTAACCTTGCCATCCCCGTTACTGCCTACAAGGTTGCTAAAAACATCTTATTTTCTAAAATAATTGCAGCTGTAGCATTTGGCTACAAGAGTAGAAGAGTCATGTCATGAAAAGTACACAACTCACCCTGTTTCACCATCCTAGCTTCGGTGCACTACGAGTCGGAGACAAACAATAACACGAGCGAGCTTAGCCGAGACACGATAAAGACTGGCCGCCCGCCTTAAGGTTCAAACTGTGCCCACTGGCTGCGTAGTGAAAGTGTTCCAAAGATCGTAATTGTGAAGAAAGGCTGTTCTACCTTATTCTAGAAAGGTCTAGTTCCACGGAGAATATAGTGGAAGCAATTGTGGTCATGCGCATCCCTTCCTTGGTGATCCATATGTCTTCCCCCTCCTGATATCCCGTTATCCAATGTTCTCTGGGTTTTCTTGTATATATTGTGGCTACGGGGCAACTTGTCGTCACTCTTGGTCATGGCTTAATTGAGGGAATAAGAAGCTGAGGCTTCATGTTGATTAAATGTAAGAACAAATTCAATTTTGGCTTAATATAAATATTCTTTGTCTTTAACTTTTTTAAATTCTCGTTTCGGCCATATTTAAAATATTTGAAATGGGTAAATTATATGTCATGTAAATCTTATGTCGAGGTTAAATTTTGTCAAATATATCGAATTTTGTGGAAAAATCGATACTTGGATTTTTGTGGAAATATCGATACTTAGATTTCTGTGGAAATATCGATACTTAGATTTTGTGTAAATATCGATACTTAGATGTTTGTGGGAATATCGATACTTAGATTTTTGTAAATGTTGATACTTGGATATCGATACTTAGATTTTTGTAAATGTTGATACTTGGATTATTTTGAAAATGTCAGTTTGATGATAGCTTCTTATCTAATTAATAAAGGAAATACACTTACATTAAAGGTTAATCTTTGTATTTTACCCGTAAAGTTTTCTTAGATAATTATTGGGTAATGAAAGAGGTTTCGCTAATAATAAATATGTATTCTTGGAATGATCTATTGAACTTACTATGATTATGCAAATAGTTTAGTGTGATTTGTATAGGAGTAGGAAATGATGAGGGAAGTTATGGACTCATTTGATAAATTGTTAAGAGAGATATAATTTTTGTAATTGTCTTTATACGGAGATTATGTAAATTTGAAAACTAGTCAATGCAAAAATAAATGGTATTGTTATTATTAAATTTTGCTTATGTTATGGTTATGAGCTTGAAGCCGTATTTAACTTTAAAATTGTTCTTTACTCCAAGCATTCTAATTCATAATGGATATAGCTGTGTTATAACTCTACTGCTATCAGAATAATTTCATTAGCTTCTCTATTTATTGTCTCATGCATATTCATATTATTATACTCATATATTCAATTAAATATATTTATGAATAAATATCAACAAAATTCCTTCAAGTTTTCTTTAAATTATTATGATACCCTTAGGTAGCGTTTGTGTATTTCCCTTTCTTTTCTTTTGGACATATATATATTTGATTTACTTTGAGGATGGCCGTCTATTTATTATTCCCGTGACTGGTGTGAGTTGCGCTCTCTGGGTTTCGAATGTTCGTCCTCAGATATTCAAAAGTCACAACTCCAACCACTCACTCCTATTGCCCCTTTTTCTGCCCCTTTTTTATTTTGTCATTTGGGCCTCTTTCTATATTTTATTTTTGTTAAGGAGCGTTCACAGCAATATAATTTTGAATTATTTTAAACATTTTTTGGCTTGCCTATTAACAAACTAATATTTAAATATGTGTTACATCGAAATAGGTAAATATAATTTCAAAATAGTACAAAAGATATATATATATATATATATATATATATATCAGTAAGAAATAGCTGCATCAATTAAAACAATGTATTATTTTTTTTATTATTTTTTTTAGCACCGCGTCTTACTACCCGTTCGGGTTATACGCTTAAGTACTAATTACACTAATGGATTAGGAATTAGGAAGGTTGAATTTAGAGGAAGTGAACCCGCATTTGCGTGGAAGGAGAGTGGAAAACCATTTAGGAAAAACCACCCCCAGTTCACCCGACCGAGATTCGAACCTCGATCTCCCCGTCCTCGGCGGTCTGACTCAACACGACTGGCGCGTTAGCCAACTACGCCACCGAATGTATTATTACTGAAGAAAATTATTTCAATACTTCGATACAGGCTAGATATTTTTACAATGTGTTGTATAATTTTAAAACAATAGAGGTTCATATCCACGTTTAATTTAAACTAGCCGCTTGGCTGATAACGTAATTTCCCAGCTGACGAAAATCGATCCTCCATAATATTATTTCCCTACATGGCTGATCTTATACCGATCACTGCAGTGGTTGACCTTCGCAAGATAGCAATGATACATATAAAATCAGAAGTTGTTTGAAATAATTATGTTGACAAAACCAGCAAATAGTTTAATGGTTCCCTTCAGAACTCTGGTTGTAAAAAATAAACGATGTTAGTGATAAAATTATTCATATTTCTTGATATAAAAATAGATTTGGTGAAAATTAAACTGTAGCTTGTTAAGTCGACGGAGTAACTAAACCTTCCAAATTTTGGCTAAATATAAATACTAAACATAGTGTGAAAATATAAAATATTGTTAAAGATGTGAAATAACATCAAAAGATGAGCTTGTTTTGATTCTCCTTACAATGCAAACCAATTTAATATATTATGTGGATCCATTTGTCATAATATCTTAATAAGTTCAACAAAAGCGATTTGACGTTTGGTAATTAGTGAGGTCCTAATATAAGTTAAAACAAACCAACCTCTTTTATTTTAACTTCAGGTTAAACAACATAATTAAAAACCTAGAAATAAACCTGATCAGCCCATTTATTCAAACAATATAGTCTATAAAGGCTATTTTCTTAACAAAATTCTTAACTATTTCAATCCTAATTATATCAACTTAAGTAAATGCACATTTCCATCTCAAGATTTTTACTTTTAAGCATTAAATATTTAGCATTTGGTTTCAATCTGTTATAAGAAAATTTAACTTTATAAAATGATGTAGATGAATTCTTCACGATGTTTTAAATTACTTTTTGTTCGTAAATGAGGTTTATATACCTATCTTGACAACATTATTTTATTTTGGTATTCTTCTCGACTTCCATTTAAAAACTTTTTCTCTCAGATAAATTATTCATCACCTGTCCGGTTAAAGTTTGTACCCAAATAAACCCCGTTCTCCCTTCCCCCCCTATCACCCGGTGGTTGTGCCGACGTCTAACGAACACTTGAATGGAGACGTTTACCCAAAGGTACTTGAGGGAATTTTGAGTGCGACGGATCGCGACTCCATTGAAATGCAAAGTAAATAATGAGTCTGGGGTGGTTTCACACTATCCATCAAGAGACTTTTTTTTAACAAATGGGGTAGAAATGGAGGGAACGGTGTGTATAAAGCCAGCGATTGTTGCCACTTTTAGGCGAGGAAAGATGACCTCAATTAATAATCTTCCTCCTCGACATTTTCCATCGCATGGCCGATTCAATTAAGATGGATTACCTTATTCTTGGAAAATAAACCAAAAAGTTAATGTAGATGGCTTTGAATAATGAACTTAAAAACATTAGAAGTCAAAAAGTAATCTATTTCATTAAGTTTCTCTTTATTTTTGTTCATTATTTGAAAAGGTAGTTTTACCTTTACCGAGGCTTCCAACAGTTTAAATCCAATCCAAGGACAGTAGATTAAAATGGCCCACACGCGCATTGTATCTTACTACCTGTCCAGGCTAAAACATTTACTAGTAATCCTTTTTATACAACAACACCTATTTTATTTATCTTTTTAGGGGAAGTTAAATTATTGAATATTTTAGTTTCATGATGAGCAATATTAATGTTGGTAGCTATTTGTTTTTTTAAAGCAGATTATACAGGTATGCTTCACTTTGCGACGATTCAATTTCCAACGCTTCGCTCATACGATGGTTTATATTGTGACTTTACCCCGAGTATCTGACAACTACCTTGCTTGTACAGCGATTTAGTGACATAACGCCGCTTGCTTTATGGCTTCCTGTTCGACTCTAGTTTACAGACATGATACGTGATGCATCTATGCACATATAAGACGATTGTAGTACAATACAAACATCGACAAGTGAAAAATGACAATGATTCACTTTACGACAACGGTCTGGAACATAGCATGTAATCAACCTCAGAGGTCTTGGGATAAAGTTCTCGCCTCAGAACCCGATGTTTGGGGGTTCAAAACCCAGCTGGGGTTGACGGATTTTTTATGAGCGATAAGAATTATTTTCGCAACTTCCTTCGGAGGGGGAGTAAATGTGTTGGTCTCATGTCAATTTGGGAATGTAAAAGAAACTTGGAATGTATGTGAATATACCTTTCCTTGTAAAAGGTTCTTACATCTATTACTGTTTTCAGCCTAAGGGCTGGGTCAGTTTTCTATTCAAGTCATTTATTTGTCCACTATTGGCTTGCTGGGCCTGTCGTAGCTTCATATGCCTTATAATCTAAATTAAGACTAGGACAGACACAACATCCAGTTCCCGGCCGTTAATTCATCATATGAAAGGGTAAACCAACATTTCACCAGTGATCAAATTTTTGGCTATGCCGGGAATCGAACCCGGTACCCCTAGCTCAGTAAATAGACACGCTACCAACTGAGCTAGGGTGTCGGATTCAGTCATAGTGGTAAGCCATTGACATTCTCTTGTGCTGATCTGATCAGTCGGTTCAGAAAGTGCACGTTAAATACTTCAAATAAGTTATAAAACAAATATTTCGTAATAACGAGGTAGGCCTGTGTATTATATTTATGTTCTTATAACTAACATAAATAACACTATAATACTCGTATATAGTCAACTTTTACATAAATTTCTCTTAACGATTGCTCAGTATTAGTCCTCGTAGCTAAGTGGCAAGGAGACACTACAAACCTAAGCAGAGAATCATTTCTTCCTCCGGGCCACTATCTGTGCATTAGCAAGTTTTATCACCAAACGTGCGCTAATGTTGATGTGTTTAGGATTAGTAATGCTGTCTTAGGTTAAATTATAATTTTTAGGAATGTGTAGTAGTGTGTGTGTTTGTGTGTTTGTGTGTGTGTGTGTGTGTGTGTGTGTGTGTGTGTGTGTGTGTGTGTGTGTGTGTGTGTGTGTGTGTGTGTGTGTGTGTGTGTGTGTGTGTGTGTGTGTGTGTGTGTGTGTGTGTGTGTGTGTGTGGTTTGCAATTTCACACAAGAGGTAAAGTAGTTTAGGTGTTAGCTTTAATACCTGATTCTTAAATAAAGGAGGTCAGTTTTCGAATCCCAGCAAATGTACTTTCAGGGAAGTGGGAGGAGGGATCTTTTTCACAGTGTAACTGCATATTCTCCAAGCGAGTGCTGCTGTGTTTCCTTCTACCTACATTCCTAACTCTTAAATATTTGACTAAATATATTGTATTTGTTTATTTCATTTAACGCTGTCTGCAGCAAGCACTGTTTAATCTAAATATACTGAGTAGATAGTGTATCATTTAATTTTAAGAAACCCATCCACATTTGCTTGAGGAAAGGAGAGAAATTTACAAATGGATTATATCGCTCCATTAAACTCAGTAAGGTTTGAACCCTGGTGTCTCCTGAATCAGTGGTGCACTCAGGAATGTTTTCACGGAGGGGATACAATGTGTTTAAGAACTTCTAAGAAGTAATTTTCTCATTTGTGTATTTTAGGACCAACTTCAATGTGTATAATAATAATAATATTTAGCACCGCGTCTTACTACCCGTTCGGGTTATACGCCTAAGTACTAATTACACTAGTGGAATAGGAATTGGGAAGGTTGAATTTAGAGGGAGTGAACCCGCATTTGGGTGGAGGGAGAGTGGAAAACCATTTAGGAAAAACCACCCCCAGTTCACCCGACCGAGATTCGAACCTCGATCTCCCCGTCCTCGGCGGCCGAGCTCAACACGACTAGCGCGTTAGCCAACTACGCCACCGAGGCGGGTTTCAATGTGTATAACGGTATACACCTTTGGAATATTAATTCGTTTTCCTGATCTTAAAATGTAGCTCACTCATTCGTCCCGTCTTAAGTGATTGATATTATATTAGTACTTCATATGCTTTAAGTCTTGATTTAAATAATTTATGGTTTGACCCGGACAGATTCAAGAGTACAAATATTTTTACTAAAACCACCGGTACCAAGCCGTTAGCGTGAGACGGCGAGAAAAGATAGGTTTTTTTTTTTTTTTTTTCAGTTTCCAAAGCAAACAACTATTTTAGGCAAAATAAATCAAATAGTTCTCCCGTAGAATGGTAGAGCTTAAATTTCTACACATTGAAATTTCAACATTTATTGAGTATATGTAATGCGCAAATGAGCATTTTATGATAAACTTCTCAAATGAAGAGGAAAAGTTCTAATCAATTTCTAGGGCACTTTGTGACAGATATTCTAGGGCAACTTTTGACAGATATTCTAGGGCAACTTGTGACAGATATTCTAGGGCACCTTGTGACAGATATTCTAGGGCACCTTGTGACAGATATTCTAGGGCAACTTGTGACAGATATTCTAGGGCACCTTGTGACAGATATTCTAGGGCACCTTGTGACAGATATTCTAGGGCAACTTGTGACAGATATTCTAGGGCACCTTGTGACAGATATTCTAGGGCACCTTGTGACAGATATTCTAGGGCAACTTGTGACAGATATTCTAGGGCACCTTGTGACAGATATTCTAGGGCACCTTGTGACAGATATTATAGGGCACCTTGTGACATATATTCTAGGGCACCTTGTGACAGATATTCTAGGGCAACTTGTGACATATATTCTAGGGCACCTTGTGACAGATATTCTAGGGCAACTTGTGACAGATATTCTAGGGCACCTTGTGACAGATATTCTAGGGCACCTTGTGACAGATATTCTAGGGCACCTTGTGACAGATATTTTAGGGCACCTTGTGACAGATATTCTAGGGCAACTTGTGACATATATTCTAGGGCACCTTGTGACAGATATTCTAGGGCAACTTGTGACAGATATTCTAGGGCACCTTGTGACAGATATTCTAGGGCACCTTGTGACAGATATTTTAGGCATTATTATATTATATTATGTGTAAAATTAAACTCGAGGTTTCTACTGTGGAAATACTTAATTTATTTTGCAAAAAAATAAAAAAATTGTTTGCTACAAAAACTGAAGAAATATTGCCCTTCACTCGCAATCCCTACTATCTGACATTACCTGCCTCCATTATTGTAAGTTAAAAGAATTATTTTTAAGTTACGTCAGCCCCAACTATTAATATGTTGACCCATTGGGAAATTATCAGAGGCACATACGTCACTCGAAGGTGGAAGGCTCTTTAGTGTGTTTTAAAATCGTGACTGTAACATACGTCATAAATAAATAAAATCCATCACTTAGCAAGATACAAATTGCAAATGGGATGAACTCGCACTGCTTTATAATTCAACACACAGAATATCATACAACTGGATAGCCAGAGCTTCCATTTCATTCTTTACTACCCGCAATGGTGGTCACGTTGTCTAAAGCGTCAATATCGTATTGGAAATAAATTGTTCGTAACTGGAGGCCAGATGGGTGTATTAAGGGTCGTTATACCCCACCAGGATTTCCCATCCTCTTTCAACACTAGCTCAGTGACCTGGCGGTCTAGGGGTAAGTTTTCAGACTTCTGTGCTGGGGTCCGGGGTTCAATCCTCAGCCCCGGCACAGATTTATCTGATTGCCAAACCCTTCCTTCAGCCCTGACAAGACGTGTATTAATCACAACTTATGAATGTGTGGAAGTCCAGGCCTCCACCGTGGTTCGGATCCCACGTTAAACTGTAGGTCCTCCATTTTATCTCACAATTACCCTACTATTACACACCAGTGCGTATAGCCCAAAAGGTTACTAAGCCACGATGCTAATAATAATAATAATAATAATAATAATAATAATAATAATAACACTAGCTCGGGTACATTTAGTGTTGAATCGTGCGTTGCGTTTTATTTACTTGTACAAGTTATCCGCATTGTAGTAGGCACAAATAAAATATAGTGTATAAGAAGTGCACCTGCACTCAATTTGACAGTGTGGAAAACAACCTCAGTACACTCAGCTGGGATTTTAACCTCGACTTACCCGTCGGTGGCAAACCTGACAATACGAGACTGACACCTCTGTCCACATAACCACTGACACGGGTGATAGGAAAACATAGGGAGGAATGGTTGGGCTGAAATATAAATATATAAATAGACAAAGTAATATACAGATAGGTCTTTAGCTCGATATATAGACAGACAAATATACAAACAGATAGACAAACAGATAGACAGACAGATAAACAGACAGATAGATATAAAGATAGATTGACAAGCAGATGGACAGACAAAAATACAGACAAATAGACAGACATACAGGTAGACAGACATACAGGTAGACAGACATACAGGTAAACAGACATACACGTAGATGGGCATACATATACAGGCAGACAGGTAGACAGACAGGTAGACAGACAGGTAGACAGACAGGTAGACAGACAGGTAGACAGACAGATAGATAGACTGACAGATAGACGGACAGGCAGATAGTTAGACAAATAGATAGAAGGATGGATGGATAGACAGACAGAAAGATACATTTCGGAATAACAAAGAATACTATCATATTAAATGCGAATTAAACTCTATATATTTAATTTTTTTAGTATGCATGTATCATGACAGTAAATTATTTTTTGTATGTGTACATTCTTTAAATATATTGTTTATATTGTTCTAACATTATAAGCTGTCCACCCCTGGTCAGTGGTAGGCTCGCGTGCTGGGGGTTGGTTGATCCCGATAGTAACGAGGAATTGAATCAGGAATCTCCTTTTATTTCATCCCGCCCTGATCCGCTTGGATTTCCGGAATCACAAGATCAGGTCTTAAAGACTCTCCCCGCTTTGTCTAGAGCGCCATGGCTGTTTCTACCTAACTTTTCTTCTTTTTTCTTTTTTTTTTCTAAGTGCACTAAAAGAAGATACAGACAAGAACGAAATTGAAAGTCCTTTTTGTGAGCCTTCATTCTCGGGAATATATTTAAAGAATAAAGAATCCAAGTGTCATTTAGAGATAAAATAGTTGCTTTATTTCATTAAAATACAATTTTGGCTAAAATAAATCGCACATATTATTACGATATAAGAGTAGAACAACATTTCCTACTAAATAAAAAAAATACCACAGTTATTTTAAAACTAATTCGAGTAATTCAAATCTATTAAATCTAAAATCACTTTAAAATATTTTAAATGTCTCAAAATTATTTCCAAAAAAATAAGGTATGTTTTAAAATTCAAATTTAATTTTCAAAAATAAGCTATTTGTATACAACTCTGAAATTGTTTAAAAAATATGTAGACTTCATAACACCGCGTCTTTCTCTACCCATTCAGCATATACACATATGTACTAATTTCATTAATGTACTAGGGATGAGGAAGGTTGAATTTAAAAGAAATGTACACGCATTTGCGCGTAGAGACAGTGGGAAAACTCCCTCAGCACACCCAACCGGGATTCGAGCCCCGATCTTCCTTTCATCGGCAGTCTAGCCCAACATGAGAGGGACGCCCTAAGCCACTAAGCCACAGATACATGTGGTATATTAATATATATAATGTAATACAATTACCTGATACTTAATTTTGAACCAAATCTCCAATGCCATTTTCAAAAAAAAAATTCAATTTTTTCAAATCCCTGTCATATGTAACCCACCTTTATATTAATTTATTTTAGAAATTGATACATGAATTGTTTTTGTCATATAAAATAGACTCCAGATAACAATTTTGAACAAAATCATGGTAGTAATTTTTTTAAATTTGCAAATTTTTCAAAAATCAATAACTAGTAAACTATTATAAAATGGTTTGTGTTATTAAGAAAAATAAATATATATAAATATTAGTTATTGTAAAAGAACTTAAAAGATATCCATTTTGAACCAAATCATTAAAGCCATTTTTAAAACATTTAAAATGTTTGTTATGATATGTCATCAGTATACTAGCATTGGACTTTATTTTATTTCCCCAAAATAAGTATACACACTATTATTTGTCATTTCCAACACTCCCTTTATAATCTAATATTTCAAACCAAATCTTTAGAGCGATTTTTTTTAAATAATTGGAATTTTAAAAAATTACTAATCTCTAAACTACCCTTAAATTGATTTCTAACCCAAAGACAACTATAAAGTGTTATATGAGTGGTAAAACACTCCTTAGACATCTATTTTAAACAAAATTATTAGAACCATTAAAAAAAAAGTATTCAAATAAATCACTCATTAGTAAGCTACCCTTAAATTAAGGGCTAAGTTGAAAATAGAAAACCTCTCAAAGTAACAATACATAACAATAATATATCAAGTTTGAACAAATCCATCCAAACAATTTATATCTGTAGCAGGATTAACCAGACAGATATGGGGACAGACAGAACTGTAAAGTGCATTTTTTGGGGGTTCAGGGTCATTTAAAATGAAATGATTCATCATAATATCAAGGTTGAAAATGTTCACGGTAATATACAATACTTCCTCTTTGGATGGGAAAGTAAACATTACAATGATGTCTGTGAGAAAAGTATACTTGTTAATATTGGACCTCCTATTTTTTACAGCCTCGGGGCCTCCATAGTTCTAAATCCAGCGCTGCATGTCTCTATAATTAAAGTAAACACAAGGTTGATAGTGACTTCCTGAAAACTAAGTGATGAGGGTAATAAATATAAGGAACCGCATCTTAAGACAGTACTCGGAGGATTCAAGAAACAACCTTACACGTAAATAGAAGAACTGATTGCTTTTGAGCCACGTACTCTTGAATTAATAACTAAACACATTTACATTTTGGATAAAAAAAAAACCTCTAACCAAATCTTTTGACTTTATCGCTATCTTACAGGTAGAGAAAGTATTGTGATTGGCAAAAAAAAATTGAACTCAAGATTTTGATGAATTTTGACGTTTCATGACCCCCCCCCCCCCCCCACCTCGCCACGAACTAAGAAAATTTTGTTTTTTAATTTTCGTCTGTCTATCTGTCCGTCTGTATGTCTGTCTGTACCTCCAACTAGATCCTAAGATGTTTTGCCGATTGGGCTGAAACTTGGTATTTAGGGTTTTCATGGGGTGTCCAAAGGGGTTTTTGGAATTGGATATCTAACCCAAAAATAAAGGGCATATTACTGAAAAGCAAAAAGAGAAAAATTCATTTTCTCAAAATCAGCCTTAACAATTTTGATCAAATTTCATTTCTAAGCATGATCAATATAATAAACAAAATGGCTACTCTAATTTTTTCGGTAAAATGACTTTAAAGGTTCAGGTCTGATGCATAAGTTCTCATTTTTACTTTCTCACTGACTTACAGGTAGAGAAAATATTGTGATCGTCAAAAAAATTGAATTCGAGATTATAATGAATCTTGACATTTCATGACCCCCTAAATCCGAAATAGTTGTTTTTGGATTTCCGTCTGTCTGTCTATCTGTCTGTACCTCCGACTAGAGCCTAAAATATTTTAACAATCGGGCTAAAACTTGGTATTTAAAGTTTTCATAGGGTTGTCCCGGGGAATTTTTGTAATTGGATATCCACCCCTAAAATTAAGGTTAGTTTACTGAAGGGCAAAAGAGAAAAAATCGGCTCAACTGATTTTGATTAAATTTCATTCCAAAGCATTTATAAATAATCCAAACAAAATGGCTACTCTCAATATTTTGGCAAAATGACTTTAAGGGCTTCTGTCTGATGCGTAAATTCTCATTTTTTATCAGATCTCCTAAACTATTTGAGATATGAAATTACTTATCAGTACAAATATGTATATTTATTTATATTACAAATATTTTATTCGAAACATATTTTAATAAAACCAATAACGTTCAAGCTATAGACAATTTTTTTTTTAACTTTTCGAACACTAAAGGTAAAGTATTGTAACCGTAGAAAAAATTTAACCTGAAATGTTGATGGATTTCAACGTCTCATGATCCCCCGAACCTTTAAAAATTGTCTTTGCAATGCCGTATGTCTGTGTGTCTGTTTGAACTTAAAATTAAGAGTAGTTTAATAAAGGGCTAAAAGAGAAAAATCTATTTTCTCAAAATCACCTCTAACAATTTTGATTAAAATTCCTATATAGGCGTTGATTAAGATTATAATTAAAATGGCTATTTTGATTTTCTTTTGAAAATTAATTTAGGCTACTTTACAGAGGCGGAAATTTTCTTACCTCCACAGCTATTTGTGATACTAAATAACTTATCATTGAAAAATTGTAGTACTATTAAAAATAAATAACTTATATTTGAAATATATCTTTATAAAACCAAAGTATATTAATACAATTTTGTGAACTTTAGTTGTACAGAGATACTACTTAAGTTTTAACGCAATCTTATATATAATTTGATAAGTCCATTTCGAGTAAAAGAAATTACGAGGCAATGACTGAACAGATTTTGACAAACAACCACTCATTTTAACGGTTAGGAGTTCAGGATGTCGGGAAAAATATCAGTTTTACATGAAAACCCAACTTTCACAGAGAATTTTCAATTTTTCATTCTTTTATTGATCACCATGTTAACCGTTATTTTCTGCATGGCTGTAAATCTCTAAATAAAATATATCTCTCTGGCTAAAAAATAATAACTCAATCTTTATTTGTTGGTCCAAAACACATCACAATTTTCTCTTTGGATGAATATTTCTCTTTGGATGCTGGTCATAACACATCTAAATTGAGATTCCTAACCTGGGGAATAATTTGTTTTTTTATTGGACTGTTGATATCGTTAATTCTTATTTAAATCAATAATATTGAGCATAATTATAAAATTAAAAGGTTAAGTTGTTAAGTTCGTGAAAATATTATTTACGTTTTGTATCGCACATGATGAAATTATGTTTGGATAATATTTAGCTCAAATAATATTTAAGCTCAAAAATGATAAAATGTGCTTCAATAATGTTAAAAAATATATAAATTTTTTAACTATCCGAGTATGAGTTTTGGTGTTAATTTTTTTCAAATAATGAGTTTTGATGTCTATTTTTGCAATATGTAAAACAGTACAAATACATAATTTAAGCTATCTTTCATTTCACCGCTTAATTTGAAGATATGATATTTAAAAGTAATATTTTTGTACCCCATCTATCTCTTCAAATTCTTACCAATACAGTAAGTTGAGTTATGTTTCCATGTTGATATTGAATTTTGAGGGAATGTTATTTCATAGTACAGTAATGTTAGGAGTACCACATTTATATTTTCGCATTTTCTTTCTCTAGCATATTCTCTCACTCTCTCACCCACTCTCTCAACCTCTCTCAACTCTCTCTCACACACACACTCTCTCTCCTCCTACAAACACTCTTTTTCTCTTATCCCAGTATTTATCTCTCTAACACATACACATACTCTCACTAACACTCGCTCACATTCCCTCGATATTTCTCAATTGCTCATTCTCAGTCTCATACCCTCACTTTCTCACACTCTCATTTTTAAACTCACCGACACACACAAACACACACTCAAACAATTATACTCTCATTTTCCTCATAACATTTGATCACTTGCACTATCATATATTTTAATATATATAATTTGATAAGACCGTTTCCGGTGATAGAAATTACGAGGAAATGACTGAAAAGATTTTAACAAACAAAAATTCATTTTAGTGATTAGGGAATCAGGATACCTGTAAAAAGAGTGGTCTAAACCTAAAACCCAATTTTCCTAGTGAATTTTCCTTCTTTTCCTTCCTTGTGGGCAGTGGTCCATCTGTACAACCATTCTTTGTTTACATCACCATGGAAACCATGAATTGTGTATAGCTGTATATTGTTAAATAAAATTTTTGTCTCTGTTTATATCAGCTCAATCGTTACTAGAGTGGTTTGGTGCAACTAATAGACAAATATGTGGGTAGGGGCAATTTTAAAGTTCTCATCGGGGCATGAGGGGGGAAAATATAGGTTTTTGTTCAAATAACACATCAAAGACTAAGAATTTACGTAAATTTGATATCTTTTGACGAGAGTAAACTTTTAACTAAAAAGTGATTGAGGGCTTAATATATAGATCCTTTCGCATTAAAAAGTTTAAAATACATTTTAGTGCAATAATATAAAGCCATCGCTTCAAAGAGCCACTGGTAATTATATAATTCCATATTGTAAGTAAATAAGTATTAAATCTCTCAAAAATGTATGTTATTTTTCTTTTAACCCTTTAGGGGAAATGTTTATATAACAATGATCTATTTCTATCATTTTAGAGTCAATAGTCAATATCTACCTTTTTTATTGGTCTAAATTTATAAATGAAGAATTTAATAAAAATGCGATAACCATATGATTTGCAACCCCTAAGATAACGTCGAGAATGTTAACTGGAATTCGAAATTTTATTACGAAGTATTGACATTTGTGGACCCAATATCGATCTTTTATTTTGGTCCAAATTTACTAGTTAGGACTTTAATTCTTTAAAAAGAAAATCATAAAATGTAAATCCGGGAGTCAAAAAATGTTTAACGTAAGTATAACGTAATTTTTTCTCGGGTTTTCTAGTGTATATTATTTAGTTTCACATATATTACGAGTTTTGAGTAAATATCTCATTTTTAAACATTGTAGTGAGAAAGTCCGTACGGAGCTCCGTACCATTTATTTTTATTAAAGTTTGGCTACATGTGGATATATGTTTGGGGGAAGAATGGGGGGAGGGGGGCCGAGTTCATTTAAGTGCCTATAGTATTCCCAGAATAAGCAGAGTCTTGTTAAGACTGTATCTATGATAACTTGGCAACCATTCACCCTATTTAACCAATGAATACCTAGTCTCTCATTTATACATCCCAATTAGGACTTTATATTCATTGATGGCTGGTCACTTTAAGTTAAACTGAGTCATGAGAACAATTCTCAACTATATTTTCAAACAAAATCTAAATCCTGGCAACACACCACTGATATTATCCACACAAAGGGCGAGACAAAGCTTTAAAAACAAGTAGTCATGCATTGAATCAATTAGCAAAATTTTGTAGGATTAAGATTTCAAATGTCAAAACCTTTTTTAAACCCATCCGTACCCTAAATAAATCAGTAAAATAAATCGTTAACCTCTTTCATCGGTGGACACATGGTCTAAATGTCAAACTTATTTAGTCTGGTTTGCTGGTGACGAGAAGGTTGGAGTTTGGATTTCAACTAAGTGTATTGTGGATATTTTAAAATTATTTTCCATTCTCCCTCCACGTAGGTGTACTACATTATTTCTAAATTCTAACTTCCTCCTTCCTAGACTATTAGCTTAATTACTATATGACGTACGTATAGTTCGAACGAGTATTAGGACGAGGTGAAAAAAATGTTTATTGAAATGCTTGTTTTAAAAAACATATTGCTATGGTCTAGCACATCCATAAATTACAAGCTCACCTGAAACTGTTACATTAAGAACGCGGTGAATTATTTGGACAAATTAACGCACGCAGCATATGTCATTGGAACATCTCACGCTCTATGGGTGAAGTAATGAGGGGGAGAGGGGGAGGAGTTAGAGCAATGTCAAGTCTTAAAGAACGTGCATTTTCTTCTTCTTCATCCACGTCTCTTCTTCTTCGCTTAGAAGTAAGTTGCTGTAATCTTGTTAACCCAAAGAGAAGTAGAACAGTGTAATGAAGTATCATGTTCGTCCTAAGTTTTCCGACAGCTTCCGTGCTCAAGTCAAAAGGGGCTGGTGTGTTTTATTGAAGACAAGAGGGGAAGAGAAGGGGAGGGAGGAGACGTATATTTCGACCAATCCCTCTCTCATCTCACTTACAATTTACGTGAGGGATTTTTTTATCCCTAACTCGTTGTTGATATGACTTAATTTATAAATATACTTTTTTTTTACCCAAGGGAAGTAAGTTGTTATTTTCTAGCTCGGAAACTGAAATTATATTTTTTTAATACAATAATAAGACTAGATTTATGAGATGTTACTATTTCTATCCTATTCAGTGGTGTATTGTGGGTTGTTATCAAGGCAAGTAAGGCTTAGTGAAACTGTAATTGTAAATAATTGTAGCCTCCCAATTAATATCCAAGTTAACCTGTAAACCACAAATATTCACCTATAGCCCTATATTGTGTCTGTATGTTTGGCCTCATGGATAGTGATAAGGAGGGGTAAATGTAATGTTACAGTCCCATTAAGCTTGGTTTGCTATGGCAACAACATACAAGCCTTCCAATTTGCTATGCAAGAAAATTGCTAATTTTATTCAGCCTAAATTAAAATAAAGGTAATATATTAGGATACGCGGATGAATTGTCTTTGTTGGGCAATGGTAAAGAAGCTGTTGAGGTTACGAGGGAAATTGGTTTAGAAGTGAACATTAAAAGACTATGTATATGCTCACAGAGAGAACACAGATTGAGGACCATAATTTAGAGATTTCTGCTATCTACATATCATTTTACAGATTTGTTGAGTTTAAATATTTAGGAACAATTTTAAATAGCAATAACAATATAAGAATATAAATTAGGAAAATAATAGATTCAGGAAATGTATGCCCTAGCTCTGTCAGTATTTTGTTGACATCTTGCGTGCTGTCAAGTAATGTAAAACTCAGAATATGAAAAAATATATTACCGGTTGTTCTCTATGGGTGTGAAACGTGGTTTCCTAACTTATATGAAGAAAACATATTTAGGGTGCTCGAAAAAAAGGTGGTTAGGAATATATTTGGTTCAAAGAGGGATGAAGATACTGGGGAGTGGAGCAGCTTACATAATGATGAGTTACACACCATGTACTCATCACAAGGCATTGTTAGGATAATCCAGTCTCGTAGGTTACGATGGGCGGGACATACAGCGCAAATGAGTAAATCTAAAACCTTGTTCAGGATACTGACTGGCAAACCCAATGGGAAGAGATCATTGGTAAGAGCTAGATGCAGATGGGAAGATAAATTATAATAAACCTGAGATAGGTTATAATGAGGTGGACTGTATAGAACTAGCTCAAAATAGGGTGTAATGAGATGGACTCAATAGAACTAGCTCAAGCTAGGGATAGGTGGCGTACTTTGTAAGTGTAGCAATGAACTTTCTGGTTCCAAATGTCCTAGAGTAAGAAAGTAATCTATTGCAATCCCCGTACCTACTAGAGCAGTGATTCTTAACTGGGGGTTCACGGCCCTTTGGGAGACCGCGAATGGTTTTTTGAGGGGCCTCGAAAAAATAATTTAAAATGTTATTTGCTTATTACTGAAGTCAATTATCTTAAATTTTACCTTTTGAAAGAAAGAATTCGCTGATCGTAAACATGTAAGTATAGTAGACTCTCGATTTTCCGGGGTAATGGAGAGAAGGAGAAACACGGATATAAGAACTAAGGGATAGTTCAAATAATCCTCATCTATTTACCATCACCATTCAAAATTTGCTGCCCTTTGTTTCTATATATTTATGTGAAAATTATTTTCCACAATGACAAATATTAAAACGAAGCAGTGAAATCGACTCCGAATGGACTCCTGCATGCGAATAGCATTAACTAATACCATCTAAACAAGAATAGGCCAATTATTGGAAAGTGTTTAACAGCAGAGGTCCCATCAAATACGGTTAGGTAAGTTAATTTCTCTTTTTTTATTTGTTTGTTATTATAATCAGTAAATAAAGCCACTATTTTAGAATAAATCTTAATATATAAAATGCTAGTAAAAACTAGGGTGCCATGAACATATTTTATGATATTTAGGGGGCCGCGAGTATTAAAAGGTTAAGAACCACTGTACTAGAGAGTATTATAATTTGCATCTACTTTCCAATAGAAAATCGATTTAAAATAATGACTAATGGATCGTTGCCGTGATGGCTGCAGATAATTGGACAAAAATGTATAGTCAACTTTTTATTGGAAAAAAATATATATAATAAGTTCTCATTCAAAATTTTAGCTAAAAATTTACTCGTCAAAGGATATAAACTTTACATATGTATTTATCTCTCGGTGTTTAGCTTGAATCAAAACATATATTTTCTCTCAATATATTTTCACGCAACGATGAGAATTTTAAAACGACCACTCTCCCAACTCTCTATCTATTTGTTGTACCAAGCCACTTAAGTAAGAACTGATCTATTATTTTTAACCTAAGAGGAATATTTGATCTACCGACACTGGAGAGTGGAGGAGGTTACATAATGATTAGTTACGTACCATGTACCCATCACAATACATTGTTAGGATAATCAAATCTCGTAGGTTACGGTGGGCAGGACGTGAAGTGTAAATGGTAACAATAATAACAATAACAATACACTAACTATGGTTTTTATGGCGATGTAAACAAATAATTATTGTACAGATGAGCCATTGTCTACACAAAAGTAAAAGATGGAAAATTCATTAGGTAAATGGGGTTTTAGTTCTAGGCTATTATTTTTGCTGGCAGCATGAACCCATAAACTTTAAAATGAGTATTCCTTTGTTAAAATCTGTTATATCATTTTCTTGTAATTTCCATGGCTGGAAATGCGCTTATACTACTATATATAAGATATATAGAAGGTAGAGAGTGATATATTGAGAAAATGTGAGGAGTGTGAAAGTGAGTGGTGAGTGGGTTTGATTGTATGATTATATGAATGAGTGTGAGATTGTTAGTGTGAGAGAGTGATGATGGAAAATAGAAAGTGATCGAGTGAGAATGACCGAGTGATGGTGAGAGAGAGTGTATGGGAAAGAGAATATTTTTTTAAAGAGAATGTGTCATAGAGATTGTTTATGAGATAGTGTGTGAGTGTGATATAAAATGTGTGAAAGATAGTATGTGTGAGAAAAAGTGTGTGTAAGAAAGAGAATGTTTGATAGTTAAAGTGTGTGAGAAAGTTTGTGTAATAGAGAGAGCTTGTGAGATAGAGAATGTGTGTTATAAAAAGCGTGTGAGCAAGCTTGAAATATATATATATAGTGTGAGAGTGAGTGTGTTTATGAAAAAGATTATGTGAGAGAGAAAATGATGAAAGAGAATGTATGTAAGAAAGAGCTATAGTGTGTTAGATAAAGTGTGTGTGTGTGTGTGTGTGTGTGTGTGTGTTTTGAGATAGAGAGAGAGAGTAAGTGTGTGGGGGAGTGTGTGAGTGAGTAAGAGAGAAAATAGAGGTGGTACAGAAAATTTTATCGCTGCATTTTACTACCCGTTTAGGCAATACGCTTATGTATGAATTAGGCTAATGGCTTAAAGGATGAATAATGCTATATGTATGTGAAGTGTATCCGCATTTGGGTGGAAATCCATTTTGAAAAAAACTTTTTCAGGACACCAGAATGAGATTCGAACCTTGATCTCGCCGTCATCTGCAGTATAGTCTACTGTGATAGTAGTGGCAACCGAAGCGGGAAAAAAACATTACTTTGAAACAATTTCCTTGAAAAACCAAGTGGTAATATGGACACATAATTGAACTTATTAATTGTAATGAAATAGTATTTAAATAAATAAACACCAAAACCTATACTTAGATCATATTATAAATGAGATACATAAAATATTACATTGAAATATTATCAAAATAAATGCAAAATTAAGTAGTAGCTATGAAACATAACTGAACTTATTGTTATTGAGTTATTATTTTTAAAAATGAACACAAAAGTCATACTTTAACAATTAAAATGGCAATCAAAACATATGCCAAGATCATTTTATAAATTTTTGAAATTATAATACATATCAAAACATAATTGTATCGCTTTTAATTTATAATTCATGCACGAAACAAATCTTAAGAAAATATTTCCGCATAATTGACTGCTCAACATTTTAATTTGCGAATTATAGTTTATTGTTGATTTAAGTGTGAATTAACGATGACAACATTCTAAAACCAATAAATGTTTCTCCAGTCTAAGAAATTAATTCCTTCAATTAAAGAATGTAGGAAAAATATGTTCTGGGACCAACTATTATAAATACTATTTTGTGATCAGAGGTAAATATTCAAAAATAAAGAAGAAAATGTATCAATGAAAATAAAACTATATTTTCCTAAACAACTATCATTGTTTAGTATATTAAAATGCTTCCCATAATGTTTACTTTCTCTCGACAGCTTGGAAAGAAAGTATTATAATCGTCAAAAAAATTGAACTCAATATTTTGATAAATGTTGACGTTTCATGACCCGCTGAAACCAAAAAGTGGTTTTCTCAATGCCGTTTGTCCATTTGTACCTCAGGATAGAGCCAAAAACATTTTACCTATTTGGCTAAAACTTGCTATCAAGGGTTTTCATAAGGTTCCCCAGAGGTTTTTTTTTAATTAGATATACAACCCTAAATCCAAGGTTTACCGAAGGGTAAAAAGAGAAAATATCGATTTTCTTGAAATTTTCACTAATGGTTTTGATTAAATTTGTTATACATACATGGTTTATCATTATAAACAATATGGCAACTCTCTTTTTCTCATGAAAATGATTTTGAGGGTACCTTACATAAGGGAAGTTTCCCAATTTTCATCATTTCTCCGCAACTATTTGAGAGATGAAATAACTTATTACTGTAAAGTTGTATTTTTATTAAAGCTACAAATATTTTATTTGAAATATATTTTTATAAAACTAAGAATTTCTAAGAAAAAATCAAGTATATATATATATATATATAATATACTTTTCAATTCAGATCTTTGAACAGGAATTTGATTTTAATGCTCTTTGGTGGATAAAGATATTTCTCTTTTCTCAATTTTTACTTTCTCTCTATCTTACAGGTAGAGAAAGTATGGTGATCGTCAAAAAAATCGAACTCGAGATTTTGATGAATTTTGACGTTTCATGACTCCCTGAATCCGAAAAAGTGGTTTTTGAATTTCCGTCTGTCTGTCTGTACCTCCAACTAGAGCCTAAACTATTTTACCAATTAAGCTGAAACTTGATATCTAGGGTTTTCATAGGGTTGCCCCGAGGGGTTTTTGAAATTGGATATCTACCCCTGAAATTAAGAGTAGTTTACTGAAGGGAAAGAAGATAAAAAGTCGTTTTTCTCAAAATCGGCTCTAACGATTTTGATTAAATTTCATTTATGAACATTAATAAATATTACAAACAAAATGGCTACTCTCAATATTTCGGCAAAATGGCTTTAAGGGCTCCGGTCTGATGCGTAAATTAACATTTTTTATAATAGCTCCGAAACTATTTGAGATATGAAATTACTTAGCATTAAAAGTATGTATATATATTTATAATACAAATATTTTATCCGAAACATATTTTTATAAAATCAATAATTTTCAATCTATACGCAATTATATATATATTTTTAACTTTTTGGACATTAAAGCTTAAGTATTGCGATCGTAAAAAAAACTAACCTGAAATGTTGATGGATTTTGACGTCTCATGACCCCCTGAACCCTAAAAAATAGTCTTTGCAATGCCGTCTGTCTGTGTGTCTATTAAAACTTAAAATTAAGGGTAGTTTACTGAAGGGGAAAAAGAGAAAAAGTCAATTTTTCTCAAAATCGGCTATAACGATTTTGATTAAATTTCATTTATAAACATTAATAAATATTACAAACAAAATGGCTACCCTCAATATTTCGGCAAAATGGCTTTAAGGGCTCCGGTATTATGCGTCAATTAACATATTTTATAATAGCTCCGAAACTATTTGAGATATGAAATTACTTAGCATTACAAATATGTATATATATTTATATTACAGATATTTTAACCGAAACATATTTTTATAAAATCAATAACTTTTAATCTATACGCAATTATATGAATTTTTTAACTTTTTGGACATTAAAGTTTAAGTATTGCGACCGTAAAAAAAAAACTAACCTGAAATGTTGATGGATGTCGACGTCTCCTGACCCCCCGAACCCTAAAAAATAGTCTTTGCAATGCCGTCTGTCTGTGTGTCTATAAAAACTTAAAATTAAGGGTAGTTTATTGAAGGGCGAAAAGAGAAAAATTTGGTTTTCTCAAAATCTGATCAAACGATTTTGATTAAAATTCGTATCTAGGCGTTGATTAAGATTATAAATAAACTGGCTATTTTCATTTTCCTATGAAAATTATTTTAGGGTACTTTACAGAAGCGTTAATTTCCGTATCTCCACAACTATTTGAGAAACTAAACAACTTATCATTGCAAAATTGTAGGACTATTAGAAATAAAAAACTTTTATTTGACATATATTTTTATAAAAGCAACAGTTTCTGAGATATTTGCAAATATATTAATACAATTTTGTGAGCTTTAGTTGTAAACATATACTACTTAAGTCTTAACGCAATAATTCTCCAATGCCATAGAGTAATTAAATATAAGTATCTAAAAAAGTATGTTATTTTTCCTTAAAGCTCTTAGGAGAAATGTTTGCATAGCAATGATCTATCTCTATTTTAGACTCAATAGTCAATATTTACATTTTTTATTGGTCAAAATGTATAAATGAATAATTAAATATCAATGCGATGACTTGAAGATCTGCAACACCTTATAAAATGTTAAAACTTTAACCAGAAATCGAAATTTTAATACGAAGTGTTGACCCTTGTGGAAGACATTAAACTGTTTGAAATGTTTTTAGGTGGACAAAGATGCGCCTCTTTTCTCATTGATTCTATATCATTGTATATTATTTTATGCGTGTTCTTATGTGGAGTGGTGATGATACAATGTACATTATTTCTTTCAGAAATCTTACGAGTTTATATAAAGAGAGAGAAAGTCTGTGCGGTGTGCCGTACCATTTATTCTGTAATGGTGTGCTTGGTCCCTAATGCCATAGATTAAGCAAGTAAAAGTGTATATTATTTCATTTTAGTGTTCTATTATTTTGTTTCACATATCTTACGAGTTTTTAGTAAATGTATATTTTAAGATAAAAGCGGTAGAGAGTTTATGCGGTGCACTGTACCATATATTATGGTTGTTGCACTGTACAACTGAAGTCACAGTTGAGCTATTATTTATAAACAAAGATAAATATTGTATTTATAGGTATAAAATCATGCATAAATGAGGGTTTATAAAGTGATGTAAACAAGGAATGAAAAGCTGAAAATTGGTGAGAAAATCCGATTATTGTTGAAACTACTATTTTCTCGACATCCTGGGCCCCTAACCTAAGAAATGAGAGGTCGTTCTTCAAAATAAGTTCAGCCATTCTCTCGAAGTTTCCTTTTACCAAAAACAGGCTTATCAAAATATATATATGATAGTATTTAACTTTTATTATCGTAGAAAAATTAACAATTATTTTATAAACAAAGAATTTATAACAGCATATAACTTATAAGGCTGCCTCTTTAAGCACTCAACTACAAATAATTATTGATCAAGCTGTGTATAGTAAAATTAATTTGAACGCTCCCAAAACGAACTGGTCTCGAAAGAATCAATCTAGAAAGAAAAGTTGTCGACATCTTTCAATAAACATAGAAGTTTTTTCCCCCTCCGTACAAACCTAGAATGTCAAAGTCGGAGGGGACAGATGTAATGAAAACTTTTTAGGGGATAATGTTTGAGCCCCAATTAATCCAGTAGGTCTTCGAGCATTCTGTGCCCGCCTCTATTCTGAGGCAGAGTTAACTCGACTGGAAAGTGAAACTCACCGCGAATTCGTTCTCGTGATCAAAAGTCGGCCTAAAAGTTTTCCCAGAGAAGAAAGGGGGGAGGGGATTATAAAAGAAGAAGGTAAAAGGTTGGAGAAAGATTCTTGGAAAAGAAATAGGCAGAGAATGAGAAAGAGGGATAATCACGGGTCAATATAAGAGGGAGTAGAAGAGAAAATTCTTCCTCCCTTCCAAGTCAAACTACACGCTGAAAGGGTAGGGGGAAAGTCACGTAGTCAAAAAGATTCTTTTTCTCTCTACCAGTTTTACTCGCCAACCAAACCTTCCCTCTTTGCGAAATTCTCGTACCTCTGCTCATGAAGGGAAAGTGGGTGGAACGGAGATCGCCCCCTTGGGGATTGGGGGGCCAACTGCTAAGAGGAACGGACAGAAGAGCAAAAGAGCGGGAACCGCCTGATCATACTTGCGTCTCGATCTAGAGGACCGTGCGTCTCTCTAGTCTGGCGCGAGGAAGAGGGAGAGTTTGAGAATGTGTTTTTCATGTTGGTGCGGAAGACTTTGCGCTAAAGGAGTTCAAGCTAAGGAGTAGTGTCGGTACCGAACAATCGTCTCTTTTTTTTACCATTTTTACGATATTCTCTCTCTTTTTGGTCGTATTCCCTTGGTGATTATTACTTGCAATTTTCTGTTGTAGTATTTTGTTTCTGATGAAAAAAAATGCTTAAACTTTTTTACTTTGTCTAACTCTAACAAAAAATAATTAAGCAATAAGTGAAGATGAAAAAACGTCAAAAGTAAAAAAAAAACACGTAAGCTGATTACAAAAAAATAATATAGGAATACAAAGGTGTAACGTATAAAAGAGTTAGCCTGATATATTAATGTTCGTTCGCCACTATTAGTATGATATTTTTACATAATTATTGAATTAAGTTCAAGTTTGCTATCCTATATTATAGTAATCAAAAGGGGATGATGTCTTATTTTATAAATTAAAAGTTCTGGTCTTTTATAGTTTTTTTTATTTTAAGTAGATAAACAGTTTTTGCTAGATATTCCACACGTTCTAAATATTAATTTAAAAGCCCGACTATTGTATTATGTGTATGTTAATTCCAGGCACGTGAAATTTAACATAGACCCGACCCACACGGCTCCTCGTCAGGATTGCAAGTGAGAGATGCGCACTTTGAAGTAGGTATATCTAGTGACATCTCCTTCTCGAAACTTCCCAAAAGAAAGAAAGGTGTGGTCATCCAGGTGCGTCTCTGTCTACAAAACTGAGTTCACTTTTCAAACAGAGACGCAGCAAGATTTCACCATACCTTGCAACTTAACACAAATAAATCTTACTACCCGCTCATATTTATAATATCGTGATTTTGAATTCAGATGTGAATAACAAATTATTTAGATGCATAATTCCATATCATTACAAAGGGTAATAAAACAATGTAGTATAGTCTTTTCTAAAAAGTTAATTCGTCAAGCTTTTTAACAGAAAGCCATCATAATAAATGCTTTTTTGAATAAGGATTGTTTTTACTTTTGTACATTATGTTCTGTCATAAGAATTTTTGCGTCGTTTCTATTTTTTGACATTATTTTAACCATTTGGTTCTTTTTCTAGTTATTACTTGTTGTAAAATAGTAATAAATAAACAAGTATCTCACTCTCATCCATTTTACAATTTATACTTTCTGTTCTCGTCTTTTATTTTGCTATGATTTGTAGTTTGTTCTTTTCTTTATCACGATCCCTTAGCTAGAGAAAGTATTGTGATCGTTCAAGGAAATTGAATTCGAGATTTTGATGGATATTAAAAATTTCATGGCCCACTGAACCCAAAAAAGAGGTTTTGTTGCAAAACTGTCTGTCTGTATGTCTACCTGTGTGTTTGTGTATGCCTGTGTGTTTGTCTGTATGTGTGTTTCTTTCTCGGTCTAGAGCCGAAACCATTTTATATAGGATTTTCAAAAGGTTCCCTGCCTCAAAAGAAAATAGATTTTTTTAAATTTGCCTTAACTATTTTGATTAAAATTTTTACCTAGACACTGTTTAACATTACAAACAAAGTGGCGCATCTAATTTTCCCAGAAAAATGAATTAGACTCTAGAGGATACTTTACATACGCTAATTCGTCCAAATAGTATCATATCTCAGCAACTATTTGTGATAAAAAATAGACTATCATTGCGATATTGTAGTACTAATAAAAATAAAAACTTTGTTTTAAATATATGTATATATATTTATAAATCCAATAGAATCTGATCTATTGGTCTAATTATTTTAAATTGATGTCTGTGAAATTGAATACGTGCTTAAGTGAAAAGATTTGTTACTTTCCCTCAGTATGTTCATATAACAGTGGATATTTTTATGCTCTTTGGTAGAATGTGATTTTTTTTCTGTTAGAATGTTTCTGCAAAAATGTATATTATTTTGTTCCACATATATTAGGAGCTATAAGTATAATTTAGATAAAGTATCTGTACTGCACTGACAGTACCATTTGTTTTTTCTAATAATATTTTTTAGCTAATTTTTACCTAAGCCATTGTTTTGAAGTCATCAACAAGCGTGATAAAGCTAGTTTTGCACATGCATATTACCAAAATCATACTTTATATAAAAAATAGTTTTGATGATAAAATTTTAAATCAAAAGTAAAGTTCAAACTTTATATTAATTTAATTATTTAAAAAAACCTTTGCTAATTTTTAAGCTACCACCAGAATTCTTTAGTTTATCTATATTTGGTTATATAAAAATAACTGACAAAATTATGTAGTAATTGAGGTGAATTTTAAAATGTAATTTATTCTAAAAATAAACACTTTGAAACCGAAAAATAATAAAGACACGTCTTACTTCCAAATTTTTTTGTATTCGCAACACAAAGTAAGTTATTTAATAGAGTTCCTTCAGAGTTAAAGAAAATGATAGTTCCAAAGAAGCAGTTTAATAATATTGCGCTTATTTTTATGAATTCTCCAAAAAACTAAAATCAAATTATTCTGAAGAGAATGAAGCATCTCTCTTTTTTATTAATTTAATAGCATGATATTTTCTATCTAATAATCAATTTACAATTAATTTACTATTTACTTTTTCACAATCCCACCTCTTCAAAAGATGAAAGCAGATGTAAGCCAAAGACAAACTAGAGTAAATATCTCAAAGAGAAAACCATTTTATTCCTTTAGGAGGAATGTCCTGGCATGAACTTCAAAGTTAAAACTTTGGGGTCCCATACTTAATAATTTCCTTTTAAGTTTGAAGAACTTATTTATAGTTATACATATTAAAGCATGGTTAAAGCTGCTTTCAAATACTTTCCCCCATACACACTGGTGAAGATTTCATACTTTAACAGTATTTTGTGATGAAATAAGGATATATCATGAGGCCACACGCTAACAATCACTAATATGTAAGGACGCTGTCTACGATCACCAAAATGTGTGGACACAGCCCTACGGCCCCTTTTGAGACTACATTGTGTGTGGTCAGTATGGGTAGGATGAATGGATGGCCTACAATTAACACTATTGGGTTTATTATAGTAAAATGAACAAATACACGGTCGTCATAGTGATGAAGGTTGGGAGTCCACCCGTCACCTGGTCACATGTGAGCTAAAGTCACATTTTATATTTCAGCCAAGTGTCCGCAACTTCTCTAAAAAGGTGTCACATTAAAACACACACATTTCAATAGAGGAAGCTAGTTAATTACACTTATTCACACTTGGGCAACTACCCACAATCAACTGTGAGTCGATGACGGTCTAGAGCCCAGCTCTAGGACAGCGAACTCTAGGAGATCCCTCCGATGACGACATAAAGCATCGATCAACGGGCTTCCTATCCACGTCATAAGACCACGTGATACCTGAAACAGCTATTTCCATAAATCTACTGCTGTCTCAATTAGACAAACGGCAATCGGCCTGCGTGCCGCTTTGACACAAAATGGTTCCTATTTCGAACTCCTGACTTTTCACTTACAAGCTGACCGGTGACAGGATGTACTTGCCATAGATACCAAACTAGTTGAGAGTAAAATTACTAAGTTGAGAGATTCACATCAGCTATCATGAAATAATCAGTGAAGCAGAACGATAAAATATTCGATATTCATTCACACGGTCACTTTTTTCATATTTGTTTGTACGTGGTTAATTTTAGCAGAAAAAATAGAATAACTTATCAAAAATAGTTTTTGTATGCATAAGATTCTGAAAAATTGCCCCCCCACCCCCTCTTCCCTTGTAAATGTCCCTTCCCGAATATGCCAGTCCTTCTTGTATAAAATAGCATTTCCCTCGCTTCACATTTTGTATTCTATTGTAACGATTCGTCGGAGGAACAGCCTGGACGTGAACCAAGGATCAGCGAACTAAGCAACTGGTGATCACGATGTGTGAGGCGTCGGTCTCTTCTCCTCACCGCAGATGTAGTAACGTCTGTCTGTTGGATTAGTAATCTTTGTTAGAGTCCTTGTGCTCTATGTTTTTATGTTCATATGACATAGTTTTGTATGTCAGAGTTTCTGACTTATTTTTTTATTCCCATAAAGCATAGTTTAGAATGATAGAGATCTTTCTCTATGTTTCTATGTCTATAAGACATAGGTTTGTATGTCAAGAGTTTCTGACGTTTTTCTGTGCCCATAAGGCATAGCTATGGATGTTAGAGTTTTTTCTCTATTTTTCTACGTCATATGACATATTCGTAAATACCTGGGTGATACCCTTACGCCCTATACTGTATGGTCATGCTTCGGCTAACTTAATGTTTAAGACTACAAAATGGTGGAAATCAGGTTATCTCTATTTGTTCCATGACCTAGTTGGCTCTTTGACTGATATAAGTCTCTAATATTTCCAATGTATCTGTTAATGTTTAACTGTTTCCACTAGATATAGTGTGTCTAGACATGGGTAGAATGTTAAATATACTATTGAATGACCAGGCAGAACTGATGAGGAATAGACCGGCCATAGTATCTTAACAGCCTAGATTCTTGATAGCTAGTCATTAACTATTTGTAAACCTATAGTTCCTCTTCTAGGAACTTAACCTTTGTAACTCGTAGCTAAATATGGAGTTAACTCATGCTAGCTAGCTCATTTAACTACCAACGTTGTACCTCTTTAATTTAGGACTTTCTAGAATTAGGTATTATTAACTATTATTCGTTTAGATATTCATTAGTATAAAGTCTAATAGCTGCAAGGCAGGAGTGGTGTTATGTATTGTTGCTTGACCTTAAATCAATAATTGCTTCCAATTTAAATTGTGTTGAGGCAGACACACCTTTGTAGTAGAATGTGTGTTAGCTCTACTTTAAGATATAATGCTACACATTCAGCCTTGGCATCTAGATATTTACTAAGTGGATAGATAGATGGGCACATAAACACATATCACTTGTCTTAGCACCACCCGGAATCGAACTATCCTCCCCTAGACTTCCACCCCTATAGCTACTCACTATGGAGACAAGCATCACTATAGATTCATGTATTGCTACTTTTTCCTCTTTCAACTTTCGGTAAGCCCCAGTGGGCACGCGAACTAAACGTCAAACTCATCTATTGGGGGGAGGGGGGTTGGCTTTTGAATACTGGCCAGGTGTTTTGAGAGTGGTTTTCCCTGAATTGTTTCTTACACTCCCCCTAAGCAAATTCAGGTACAATTTATTTCAATTATATTTTTTCTCATTTCCACCTTATTAATGTGATCGTAATGCATTTAAGCCGGTCGGGCGGAAAGACACTATGGATAGTGATACAAAGTTTTTTATGGTCAAAATAAAACTCATCCATCCCTCACAAGGCTGAATACATGGGGCTCTTAACAAATGACGTCAAAGTGTGGCAGTAACATCACCAACAACTTGACGACATTAAAAAATATCCCCGTGTCCTACAAAGTAAAGCAATTCCTGTCCTAATGTTTCTTCCCTTGAAGTCCGTGAGACGGTGGGGGAACGCTATGGAGAAATCATTTTGGAGTTGTTGAAGGTGGGTGAAGGGGCGGGAAATGTGGTTACAACGGTTTATAAAAGGGGATGAGGTACTAAAGGGGTTGAAGAGGTGGAAGAAGAGAGAAGGCGTGCCTGCTCTGGGACACTGTAAGTAAATTAGACTCCACTAACAAACAAGAGAATCCAATTTATAGCAGTGCTCAAGTCAAATGAACATGTTATTCAATCCATCACAAGAAATAAAGTATTACCCCCCATACCCATATAGACACAAAGACGGTCCCTATGCCCTCTCTATCAAATCTCTCCTATTTGAGAACCTTCATTTCCCACACAGCTTTTGCTCTCCAAAGAACACAGAAGAAAATGAAATGGTAGCTCCGAAACTTCAATACTAGAAATTTAGGTTCAAGTAAATCGTAGAAACTTTTAAAATCCACCTCTTATTTGTTTATCAATATCTATCAAAGAAAATATAAAAGATCGTTTCAAAGACGGGAGTTGAAAACCAGCGGTCTCTACTTAGAATAAAATATTAAATGTATTGAAAGATAATCATTTCCAGGTTTTGAAAATAATGTTTTTCTTTGTCATGTAAACGAACAAAGAACTGTCAGCTATGTAAATGACATATCAATATATTTTGAGCTTTAATAGAAGTATAACACGATACTAAAGAAAGTATTTGACTTTGTTTCGAAAGCTTTAAACACACATATATATTGATAGAAATCGAATGGAAGGTAAGAAACAATTTAATTCTGGTAACTTAACTGTGTTTTATAATAAACTTACAAGTATAATATTCAATGATAAAGGTTAAGACATTAAAAAATGTTTGTAAAATAGCTACGAGTATTTCCTATGTGGTCAACATTGTGGTAATTTATAAACTTTTTTCAGCTTATTTTACTACTCGATCGGCTTATACACATATTAAATTAATTACACTAGTCTAGAAGGGATGATAAAGGTTTGAGCTAGAGTAAAAGTATCAGCATTTTCATTTAGGGGGAGTGAGCAGTTATTTAGTACAAACCACAGAGTACGCTCACCGTCAAAGCAAACTATATGAACCTGGCATCTAGACCACATGTTCACCATCATGACTATATCAACATCAACATTATAAAGAAAGTTCCCTCGCTGGTTGCCCCATGGACTAAGTTTTATTATTATTATTATTATTATTATTATTATTATTATTATTATTATTATTATTATTATTATTATTTAGAACCACGTCTTACTACCCGTTCGGGTTATACGCTCAAGTACTAATTACGCTAATGGATTAGGAATTGGTAAGGTTACATTTAGAGGAAGTGAAACCGAATTTGCATAGAGGGAGAGTGGAAAACCGTTTAGGTAAAACCAACCCCAGCTCACCCGACCAAGATTCAAACCTCGATCGCTCCGTTCTCGGTAGTCTAGCTCAACACGATACTAGCGCGTTAGCCAACTACGCCACTGAGGCGGGTCACATTGGCTAAGTTATAAGATGAAGAGGGAAGTCCAGGTTTGAATCTAAGCCGGGTACAACTGGAGGTGTTTTCAGTCACGTGACTTATTACTGTGTGTTTCTCAATCTTTCTCCTTGATCATTTGTATGTATTTCCTCTCAATCCCCGCCCCTATAAACAACACTTACCTTCCCCTTCCCTAGTAATTTGATCACACACACACACAGTGCAGTGAGGACTAGTGGGTTGTTGCCAAGGAAAGACAGTCTTAACGACACTGTAGTAAGCTCTTACCTTCACTTTCATTAGCAATGTAATATTATATAGGCCTACACACGAATGCCTGTGTGATTTCAAAGACAAGTGTTAATTCCTGCCAGGTAGGGAGCCAGTATTGCTGTGTTGTTAGCTGTGTTGTTAGCTGTGTTAGATACATTAGTCTCTGAGCTCAAAAATGTGTGATTATCTCGGAAACGGGGAAAACTAGACAGTTTCTCCAAGACACCTTTATTGTTAATTTTTACTCCATGTTTTGTAATCTTAAGTCAAAATTGGCAATATTTACTCTTACATATTTTATTGCAGAAAAAATAGTTACAACCCCCCCTTTTTTACATGATATGGGTGGGTAACGGTAACAGCACATTTAATTTATTAATGATCAAGGTTTCAATAAGTAGTATACAAATATTCGTTGTAATACCCTAAGCAGTTTTCATAATATTTCACACAACAGTCGTTTTTAGCTCTATCTTTAGGGGTGTATACCACCCTTATTATTCAAGATGGACCCTAGGTTGCTGATGTGAATTATTCTATTTTCACCCAAGGAACAGCCTGCCAAAGTTTGATGCAATGTTTTAGATACACGTTGTATAAGGAGGCTGATTGGTCAGGATGAGCGCAGTGGTTCAAAAAAACTTTAATAATGATGAGATATTTTGAATACTAAACCAGAGAGAGAGAGAAGCATTGAGACAACCAGCTTTACCATAATATATAACTAGTATCACTGTAAGAGATAACTAGTGGCACTGTAAGATATAACTAGTGGCACTGTAAGAGATAACTAGTGGCACTGTAGGATATAACTAGTGGCACTGTAGGATATAGCTAGTGGCACTGTAAGATATAACTAGTGGCACTGTAGGATATAGCTAGTGGCACTGTAGGATATAGCTAGTGGCACTGTAAGATATAACTAGTGGCACTGTAGGATATAGCTAGTGGCACTGAAAGATATAACTAGTGGCACTGTAGGATATAGCTAGTGGCACTGTAAGATATAACTAGGGGCACTGTAGGATATAGCTAGTGGCACTGTAGGATATAGCTAGTGGCACTGTAAGATATAGCTAGTGGCACTGTAAGATATAACTAGGGGCACTGTAGGATATAGCTAGTGGCACTGTAGGATATAACTAGTGGCACTGTAGGATATAGCTAGTGGCACTGTAAGATATAGCTAGTGGCACTGTAAGATATAGCTAGTGACACTGTAAGATATAGCTAGTGGCACTGTAAGATATAACTAGTGGTACTGTAGGATATAGCTAGTGGCACTGTAAGATATAACTAGTGGCACTGTAGGATATAGCTAGTGGCACTGTATAATATAACTAGGGGCACTGTAGGAGATAACTAGTGGCACTGTAAGATATAGCTAGTGGCACTGTAGGATATAGCTAGTGGCACTGTAAGATATAACTAGGGGCACTGTAGGAGATAACTAGTGGCACTGTAAGATATAACTAGTGGCACTGTAGGATATAGCTAGTGGCACTGTAAGATATAACTAGGGGCACTGTAGGAGATAGCTAATGGCACTGTAAGATATAACTAGTGGCACTGTAGGATATAGCTAGTGGCACTGTAAGAGATAACTAGTGGCACTCTAAGAGATAACTAGGGGCACTTTAAGAGATAACTAGTGGCACTGTAAGATATAACTAAGGGCACTGTAAGAGATAACTAGTGGCACTGTAAGATATAACTAAGGGCACTGTAGTATATAGCTAGTGGCACTGTAAGCTATAACTAGTGGCACTGTAAGAGATAACTAGTGGCACTGTAGGATATAGCTAGTGGCACTGTAAGATATAACTAGGGGCACTGTAGGAGATAGCTAGGGGCACTGTAGGATATAGCTAGGGGCACTGTAAGATATAACTAGGGGCACTGTAGGAGATAACTAGTGGCACTGTAAGAGATAGCTAGTGGCACTGTAAGAGATAACTAGCAGCACTGTAAGATAAACTAGGGGCACTGTAGGATATAGCTAGTGGCACTGTAGGATATAGCTAGTGGCACTGTAGGAGATAGCTAGGGGCACTGTAAGATATAACTAGGGGCACTGTAGGAGATAACTAGTGGCACTGTAAGAGATAGCTAGTGGCACTGTAAGAGATAACTAGCAGCACTGTAAGATATAACTAGGGGCACTGTAGGAGATAACTAGTGGCACTGTAAGAGATAGCTAGTGGCACTGTAAGAGATAACTAGCAGCACTGTAGGAGATAACTAGGGGCACTGTAGGAGATAACTAGTGGCACTGTAAGATATAGCTAGGGGCACTGTAAGATATAACTAGTGGCACTGTAAGAGATAACTAGTGGCACTGTAAGAGATAACTAGTGGTTCTGAAAGGGATAACTAGCAGCACTGTAGGAGATAACTAGGGGCACTGTAGGAGATAACTAGTGGCACTGTAAGAGATAGCTAGTGGCACTGTAAGAGATAACTAGTGGCACTGTAAGAGATAACTAGGGGCACTGTAAGAGATAACTAGTGGAACTATAAGATATAACTAGGAGCACTGTAGAAGATAGCTAGTGGCACTGTAAGAGATAACTAGTGGCACTGTAAGAGATAACTAGGGGCACTGTAAGATATAACTAGGGGCACTGTAGGAGATAGCTAGGGGCACTGTAAGTTATAGCTAGTGGCACTTAAAGAGATAGATAATGGCACTGAAAGAGATAAGTAGTAGCACTTGAATAGAAAGCTATGATCACTAATAGAAAAAGAACTAGTGTAAATGAGACAAAATTCCGCAACACTCGTTTCTATCACGTCCCTGTATATTTTTATCTACTTTAACTTGTGTCCTAGAGTAAGCAAAAATAATTTTAGTCAATATTTACCACCCATTCTTCACTTCAAGCGTCGATTATCTCCATTTTTATGCTTTGATGAAGTTTAAACACGTGTTTAAACCCAGTCAATATTTCCTGACGGAAAATCCAGTTTCATGTTGGGACGACAATAGAGGATAAAAAATGTAAGCCCAGAAAATACAAAAAATCCGCCATTGTTTGAAACTTTTATATGTAGGAAGTTAAAAATAGCTAGTGACATTTAAAATATAAATAGTTAACGTGTTCGGGTCAACTCCAACGTTCTAATATGGGTTCGTTGCACAACTTTCCAACACGGAACATAGCAAACAAAGCCAACGTTTAAGGCCGATAAACACAGAATGCTAAGCTAAGCCATGGTCCCTCTTTTCACTCCCGAATCCAGTGTTGTTTCTTTCTGGTCTGCTCCAGTGAAGTTTAGTTCTCCAAAATGTCTTGTTTAAGTTCATATGCTAGTATTGAGGAGGAAAAGATGCTGCTGTTAGCAGCTATTTTGGAAGATGAAGAAAATTTAGGAGATGGAAGTTTGACTGGTTCAATTAACGCTTCCATTTTAACATAAACACATTTATTAAATTTAAATCCTAGATAGAATATTACTTAAATACATGCGAAACAAACTGAAAACAAAACTTCAACACTTCTTTAGTTATTTTCACCAAACCAGCACTGCGTCTGTTCAACACGGAGCCCAAGCTACGTTATGCGCATGCGCAACGTAAGGTGGCTGAAGATGGGAGATGGAAAAATTGCCCATCCAGCAATCGGAGAAAACATAGCTCGGTGTAGCAAGGCTTAGCTTAGTTTAGCTGTCTGTGTGAATCGGCCTTTAGTCACGCGAACTATCAATAGTGTAAACGTCGTCCACTATTATTATTATTATTATTATTATTTAGCACCGCGTCTCACTACCCGTTCGGGTTATACGCTTAAGTACTAATTACACTAAGGGATTAGGAATTGGGAAGGTTGAATTTAGAGGAAGTGAAACCGCATTTGCGTGGAGGGAGAGTGGAAAACCATCTAGGGAAAACCAACCCTAGTTCACCCGACCGAGATACGAACCTTGATCTCCCCGTCCTCGGTGGTCTAGCTCAACACGACTGGCGCGTTAGCTAACCACGCCACCAAGGCGTGTCTCGTCCACTATTAAATCAAGCATGGGATATGTTTGGACGTTTTAGAATTCTGAGGGTTTTAATACGACGTCAAGTAAAGCCTCGTCTATATCATATACTCCTTAAACTATGTACCCTAACCAGCCTCGTGGTCTCTAGACTAGAGGTCCCTGGTTCAATTTCCTGCAGGTACCGGAGGATGTTCTCGAAAGGGAAATAGCTGCCATGGTCACCAGGGTTTGTTTAACTAGGCTTAGGCTAGGTTAATATTTCCATTGGTTCCAACCCATCATAATCACTTTGATCATCCCCTCATCTCATCGGGACATGGACATATACTCAAAGAAAATAATGTACGCTTAGTACATTTGGGCGTCCCCTGGGCGATTCCCATGTTTAAATCCTGGCATGGGTAAAAAAAATTATTATTGTTAAAATTAAGAATTTCCTTTTTAAATTGTTATATTTTTAGAACCATGTTTTACTACCCGTTAAAGATATACACCTATCTTCTAACTATGATAATGTATTATGGATAAGTGAGGTTACATTATTTAAAGGCATTGTACCCGCATTTGCATGGAGGAAGATTAGAAAACTACTAAGGGAAAAAACCTCAAAACATCCAACTGGGATTCTAGTCCCGATTTCCCCTTCATGGGTAGTCTAGTCTACTGCTAGAGTGACGCCTAAGACCATGTGCTCAACAAAGCGGGTTTTCAAACTAATTAATATAACGGCAGAGGAATGCGTGTTGTGCCTGTTTTAGATTTAAGCTACTTTTTAAGTCATCCGCTGATATAATCAGTCGGTTCAGAAAGTGCATGTGATAAAATACCTACCTATAAAGGTTTAATAAACAACCAAATGTTTCAATCTCTATACTAAATATTTTAGTTTTACTAACCAACTACAAGATCTCCATGTGATCTTTGTCAGATATATTCAACCTTGTCCGCTCCCAGCCTCCCGATCTTTTGAGAGCCAATTAGTGCAGAGATCGGCGGGCTTGTGAGCCATTGCACTACACTTTACATGGTGAGACTGAATTGAAAAGGAAAATAAAAATCTAAAATTAAACATGTCAACAAAAAGTTAGTTCTAGTTGACGTTGCAGTGCATCATGGGTAGACAGAAACATCTGCGAGCTTGTGACTCGCAAAGCTACAATCCAATTTGCATATGACAGTTGTAAGAGTTACTAGTTCTACTTTCACGTATTCATACGTTAAGTCATGTGCCCTGCAGTTTGATGTATATTGCCCATAACTATAAAATTAGGACTATTTAAATAATAAAATGTTATCAGTGCTGACAAAAAAGTATGTATTTTTCAAGAAACATTTTTCTTTGCCAGAATTTTACAAAACGCAATAGGCTTGAATCAGACGTCCCATTTACCTCGTTCATAAACGGTTTCCCACGTTCATTCCATGCAAATGCGGGTAGAACACCTCTAAAAAATGCTTCCTTTCTCACCCATACCCCATTAGAGTAGCTACCATAGTTATATGCGTAGTGTAACCTGAATAATTAGTAAGGGTGGTGATAAAATTGTATGAATATATTAATGAGATATCTTGGATACTTCATTGTAAAAAAGTGGGAAAATATGACTGTAAATATGTTCACACAAGAAAATAAAAGTATAAAACATAGTTTTAAAAACCCTTCCAGTAATTTCAATTCAATTATATCGTGTAAGGAACTCGGTTCTAATGCACATCGTTGAGTGGAGCTTAAGCGCTTTTTATTCTATTATATTTACTAGTGCACTTTATGGGGCAGCCAATCTACCGTTAGACCTGAGGGTCTATGCTGGAGATTTTCCGCGTATGCTTTTGGAGCTCACATTTTGTAAGTCGATTGGTATTTAGCTTTTGCTATGGCTGAACCACACCCAAGGTGGCGTATGCGATCCCTGTATTATTATTATTATTATTATTATTATTATTATTATTATTATTATTATTAATTATTATTATTATTATTATTATTATTATTATTATTATTATTATTATTATTATTATTATTATTATTATTATTATAGTCAAAGCCTTTAACCATTACTTTACATTTCTTGAAAGTGTTTTGGCCAACTACCACTATAGAATAATACTTCTCGGTGATTTTAACTGCCCCAAAATTGATTGGAAATATCATCATGCTCAGAGCATTTTGCATTTCTACATTAAATTAAAATTCTGAAAATTAAAAAATGACACCTGGACACGGGAATCAAACCCGGGACCTTTGGCTTAGTACGCCAATGCTCTTACCACTAAGCTATCCAGGATTCATCCCGTGCCCAGGTTCATTCTTCATTCATATTTTAAGGCAGAGTCTATGATGGACGTGCGGAAGTCGTCGGCTACAAGTATGTGATTATATTAATATCACGAGCTATCAGATAACGCAGCCATTCCCGTGTCCAGGTGTCATTTTTCAAATTTCAAAATATGATATCTAGATGGAGTAATCCTCATTAAAAGCATTAAAAATAGCTTTGTCTATTTAATTATTAAATTAAAAGCTACTCAACTTCTTGCTCTGACTAACAAATTATGATTAGAACAACTTAATTAAGCTGATAATGATACTAACCTCCTTGACCTTGTTTTTACTAATTCTCACCTACCCTTAGTAACTCAAAGCTCTCATTCATTAGTGAATATTGATTTAGCTCATCCGCCCTTATTGATTTCACTTCATGTACCTATTGCTACTAAATTTAATTACACCCCTAATACATATATTGACTATGCACGTGGTGATTACCTTAATCTTTACAATGACCTGGCCACTGCTGATTGGTCTTGTGTTATTCTACTAAGGATGTTAATTTGTCTGTAGATAATTTTACCAATTTAGTCCAAAGGAAAATCAAAGCGCATATTCCTCAAATTACTATTCTTAATTCATCCAAATATCCTAATTGGTTTTCTTCTACTCTTAAATACTATATTAGGGGGAAAAAATTTTTTCAAAAAGTTTAAACTAACAAATAACAATGTATTCTATACAAATTTATCTCAATTTTCGTAAATTATCTAAAACTACTTTGATTAGACAGAGCCAATTGGATGAACTCAATAGAAAATAGTATTAAATGGAAACCTAGAGAATTTTGGAAATTTGTTTAAAATAATTGTGTGAATAAAATTTTCCCCTATAACCTAGAGATTAATGGCAAGAATATAGTGGATCCTTTATTAATTGCTAGTGAGTTTGGGACCTACTTTCATTCCGTTTATAATTCAGCCTTTCCTGTCTTACCCTAGCCCCGTTATTGAAACTAGTGCGCCCTTGTATCTATGCCACATTACACCCTTAGATGTTGCTAATTCTAAAAAATAAAAAATTATTTCTTTTAGATGTGCCGGGACAGATGGAATTCCAAGTTTTATTGTTAAAGGCTGTTCCAGCATTTTTAGCCCTTTGTTAGCCTATATCTTTAACACTAGCTTGTCAAATGAAACTTTTCCCTTACATGGAAACAATCTGTTTTTATAAAAAAGGGGTAAAAACAAATATCTGTAATTATAGACCAATTTCTTTCTTAAACAATTTCTCCAAAGTATTCGAGAAAATCATACATGAGCATACTTTCCACCACATTAAAAATAAACTTTCAGATAATCAACATGGCTTTATAAAAAATAAATTTACTGTCACTAATTTAGTAGAATTTCTTGGGCATGCTGCCCCTCAAGTCTCTGCCTAAAATCAGGTTGATGTTATTTATTTTGACCAAAGTAAGGCATTTAACTTATGTCAGCATAGTATTATTCTCTCTAAACTTGGTAATTTTGGACTTTCTCATTCATATGTAAATTGGTTCAGCAGTTATTTGCATGAAAGATCATTCACTATTAAAATTGATTCTCACACCTCAAATACATTTTTAGCACCCTGTGGCATACCACAGGGTTCTAATTTAGGTCCTCTTCTCTTTAATGTGTTTATTGATGACATTGGTAAATATTTGAAATCATCTAGTTATTTACTCTTTGCTGATGATGTAAAATTATTTAAAACAATCAATTGCAGATTGTATAGATTTACAAAATGATGTAAATTGTATTCTACAATATTCTTTGGAAAATGGAATGTCTATTAATAAGTCTAAGACCAAATCTATATCTTTTACTAGGAAAACTAATCCTTTCTTTTTACATATAAATTGGGCAATGAAAACATAGTTCGCACCCTTTATATTAATGCTCTTGGTGTTCTCCTGGATAACAAACTTTATTTCCACTATCATATTGACCATGTAATTTCCCATTCAGTGAAATTACTTGGACTTATTAAATTCATTATTTCATCATTTAAGAAAGTTGACTGTTTTTTATGTCTGTACTACGCCCTGATTAGATCTAAGTTAGATTATGCTACTGTTGTTTGGAATTCCATTACCTTAAGTGACTCTCTTAGGTTGGAAAATGTTCAAAGAAAATTTGTCGCTGCGTGCTATGATAAATTCTTTACTAACCGGATTTATTATGATTATGACAGAATTCAAAACCTCTTAGGGCTCCAAACTCTTTTCTCGCGTAGACTTTATTGTGATGACCTTTTTGATTTTAATATTTTCAATAACAAAATTTCTTGCAAATTTGCCCTTGATCATGTAGGTGTTCATATCCCTTCTCGGGCTTCTCGTAATACAAAATTATTTTTTCTGAATAGCTCTTATAAGGTAAGCCCTATAGTTCGTTGTATCCATAGTGCCAATTATAGATTTGTCGAATTCGACCTCTATCATAAAAGGAAAGCTAAACTCAGAGAGTTATTTAAGGAAATCCCATATCAATAATTTAACATATAGAGGTTCTGCCTATAATATTTAAATTTACAATATTCTGATCTATTTTTTTGAATATTGTTACTGCTTTTGGCCATGCTTTAGTTATTTACTATTAATGCTATTTTTCATTCTTACCATTATTAATTACTACATTTTATTTTTTTTGTAAACATTCATCAGTATATGACATTATTTAGCCATTTTTGTTTATCTTATTTTCTCGGGTAAATATATGTATTTTTAAGATACTTGTGTACTTTTCAGTGCTGGCCTGTTATAGATCTTACGACCGTTGGCCAGCACTATAATAAAAGAAATTGAAATTGAAATCGAAATTATTATTTCTATTATTATTACTACCGCGTCTTACTAGCCGTTCGGGTTATAATCACGCTACTTTGTAATGGTAAGGTGATTGTGAGATGAAATGTAGGACCTACAGTTTAACGTGGGATCCGAACTACGGTGGAAGCCTGGCATTCCACACATTCACAAGTTGTGATTAATATACGTCTTGTCAGAGGTTAAGGAAGTGTTTGGAAATTATATAAATCTGTGCCGGGACCAAGGATTGAACCCCAAACCCTCAGAACAGAAGTCTTACACCTTACTTCTAGACCATGACTAGTATATTAATATATTTTACTGTGAGATTTAGATCTACCTGAAATTCAAGCGAACCGTTGTTTAAAAGTTCTAAGACAGTGATAATATTAATTTTGTTGGATGACAATCACTTTATTAAGTTTATTTCTAAACAAACATCATGCGAAACATTCAATTAAATTAATGAAAAAGGTTATGGTAGAAACCTCTAAATTTCTATCCTCACAATAGAAACAAAACAAAGGTCATGTAAGTAATCATGATAAAGTGCCACAGCTATTGTATAATATTACAGTGTACAAACCGAACGGATTATAATATGTGGTGGTTTATATATAAATATATTTATATAATATTACCATCCATATGTGTTTACGTAATTTTAGGCCTATAGATAACTAATTTTTAGTAATATTCGCAAATGTTTTTAATTTTAGACATACTAGTAATAGGGCAACAATAAGTAGACTACACCAATTGCTTATATTAATCTAGAAGTATTTATCATGGCCTGAAAAAATGTTTAGGATACTATGTGTAAGCTCAGTTCTGTATTTTATATTAAATTCTATACGAAGGCAGACAACTTAACAGTAGTTCAATTTCAGAAAAGAAGTCATATTTATGTGTAATAAACTATAACTATCAAGTATATTCAGGTCTAGATTATTCTCTCTTTAACGTAGGCTCTAATTATTGTTTATAAATGTTTTGTATTGTTTTAAAAGGAACTTGTTTGTATTTAAATGATTCTATTATATCCATATATATAATACCCAATCCAGCACATTATATAGTTTTGTACTAATAACACAACTTAAATACTTGTTTATGATAGTTTCTTCACGATTTATTTCATAGCATGTTCCAAAGATATTAGAGTTAAAACGTGTTAGATGATTAGATCCATACCATTAATTAGTTATTGAGCATATTTTAATTTGTCAACCTTTAAAAATGCTTTTACAATTCCATTAGCAATTGTTTAAAAGAAGGCCTAACTATCAAATAAACTAATGATCGTGCAATTAATATAATTTAAAAATCGGTAAACCTAGCTATCTTGCATATTATGAGTTGTGAATAAATACCTAGGAGGTACTATAAACAAAATTTGTGATTGTCTAGTATTATCTGGGAACCCGAATTCATTATCTTTCTAATGAATGTTTTACGATTATTTGTTCAAGCTCTTAGTAGACTTTTTTTTTAAAATTTAATACCCAAAATGAGTACAGGCCTATATTATGAAGGTGGAATTTAGAGAAAATGTAAAAAATGTACGTGAAGGGAGAAAGGAAAGATATTTTGAAAATAAAAAAGAGTAACACTATACCTAGTCGGGATTTGAACTAATTATTTGCTATAATCAACTCATCTTGAGCTTCGAACGTGATGCCTTACATCAATCGGCCACCAAATAACATTAAGAAATTATTAATAAAAGTATATAATAAAGGTTTCCAAGGAAATGAATAATTATTAGATTTAAGCATGATTATTTAAATGAAATTATAATGTATATTAATTAGTTTCCCTACATCCTTATCACAAAGGGGAGAAGAACTAATGAGAACTAACTAGTGAGAACTAACTAGTGAGAAATGGCTGCAGTAATCCTTCATTGTCTGTCAAGAATGTACGAGAATGTTTTCGGTCATACTAACGCATCAGTTACTTAGTGTAGGCCTACTTGGATCGCATACGAATGAATTATAGTATAGAAAACCAAAGTAGTAGCCTATTTATTCTTACACGAAACACGGCACTCGGGCTGATTCGTGTACGACCTCTGCAACATAACCACTCAGAGCTGCTAGCTATTCGTATACAAGTTTGATTGCCGAAGTAAGAATTTAAATAAGACTCTTGATCCGTGTGGGGTATAAGTGCATTATCATATATTATCTAATAAAACATATAATAATGATTATTAGTTTCAGGCACCTACTGTACTATCCAAGATCACATAATTTTAATAGAAGCTCCAAACTTATCCAATAATAATACACAAACCCACTTTGCTGGCCACGTGGTCTAACGCGCTAATCTCGCAGTGGACTAGACTGTTGATTATGGGTAGATCGAGATTTAAATCTCGGTTGGGTGTATTGAGATTTTTTTCCAAAATGATTTTCTAATCTCTTTCCACGCATATTATGGTACACTTCTTATTAATATAAACTCTCCTATCCCTAAAACCATTGGCGTATTTAGTACATAAGCGTGTAGCCCGAATGGGTAGTAAGACGCAGTTGTAAGAAAAATATAATATAGATCCCTGAAGATGGTACGAATGCACAGGCTAAAATTAATTTTAAAAGGGAAAGCTTAAGCATTGATATTCTAACAGTACCATTATAAGCATCACAATGGCACTAAAGTAACCATTTTCGAAAAAATTCACAAATAAAACTTCGATACATTTTAAGCCTACTCCACCCTCTTCCACCTCCAAAATAAATACCTGGGTGCGCCACTGAACCTCAGACCCCACCCTCGGGTCAAAGTCCAGTTTACCAGTCAACCCCACATTACCATGTACATCAAGTTATATGATCTGACACTTCCATTGATGATATCAACCCCTATGAAATTATTATTATAATTGTTTTTGTTGGCCAGTACTATCATAAAGAAATTGAAATTATTATTAATTCCTTTTACTTCCGATGTATAGAATGGGACCGCAACAAAGATTCACTACTCCGGATATTTCATATTGCAGTTTTTGTGATAGATTGGTTTCATATGTAGCGGGTTATCAAACCACCCACCTCATGGATTTCCACACGCTAACAGGAAGGAATCTACAAATATTGCTTGAAGGGTAGTATTTTCAAATACCTCCCAGGGTGGTTTTACATGCCACTAACGACATAGGGCCAACGGCTTTAGCTATCCTCCGAAGAAAGTTGTGGTACGAAATCTCATTGCTGAAGAAAAATGCGTCGACCCCAGCTGGGTTTTTAAGCCCATGAAGCTCAGGTCCTGAGGCTGAAACGTTACTCTAGACCGGGAATATCGTGGTTCAAACCCAGTTGGGTGTACTTAGGGTGGTTTTACTAAATGGCTTCCCACTCTTTCTCCTCTCTCTCTCTTTCACACACACACTTTCCATGCAAATGTGGTAACACTTTCTCTAAAATTCAACCTTCCTCATCCCTAGCCCATTAACGGAATTAGTGCATAAGCGTATAGCCCAAATGGATAGTAATACGGGGTTAAAAAACTACCCAAATAGCACTAATGAAATAATACTAATAATATAGTGAAATGTTACCCATGTTAACTGTAAAAATTAAATTTTATTTTATTTTCTAAAAGTTCCTTTCTACCTGAATCTTACTAAAGTTTACCCACAACCTAATAATATTCACCCTCAGTGTCAACCTCGTAGCTTTAACAAATCGTCGAGCTACGGAGGTTACAACACACTGTATGGGTGTATGTGGAGGAATGTGTGCTACAACACAATGTATGGGTGTATGTGGAGGAATGTGTGCTACAACACAATGTATGGGTGTATGTGGAGGAATGTGTGCTACAACACAATGTATGGGTGTATGTGGAGGAATGTGTGCTACAACACAATGTATGGGTGTATGTGGAGGAATGTGTGCTACAACACACTGTATGGGTGTATGTGGAGGAATGTGTGGCTACAACACACTGTATGGGTGTATGTGGAGGAATGTGTGGCTACAGCCTATTTAGCCTGTACTAACCGCATGAACAACCTTACATGTGAAAAGACAGCTGTTCCAGCTCACAGACACATACATATCTCAACTAAGGCTGAGCGGTAAAACACGAAAGAAAAAAAACAAGCATACATACAACACCCCCCAAAAATTGAACCTAGCTTTAACTATTTTAGCAGGAAAATAATAATAATTAGTCCTACTTGGAGGAGTACTAGTATTGTACAGGCACTTACAAAAAAACAAAGAAAACACAAGAAACATGGTGATTTGTAGTTAGGTAAAATAAAGACAAAAAAAGTACTTGAAATAAAAAAAAAAGGTAAAAACGATTTATTTATTTATTGTGTTCACTTCTCCAGTGTTTAGAACAAAAATAAAACAAGTTCCCTACCTAACAACATTAGGATATACAGTATCATTCACACCTGTGCAGATTGATAATAGACCTAGTGGTATGGTTAGGGTACAAATTAAGTGACCTACAAAAATGTATACAAACATAAAATAAAGATTTAATAAAAAACAACACAAATTATCCTCACAATGTTCCGATATGGGAAATGACGAGATGAGAGGTCCCGAGTCTTTTATAGGGCCGTAAATAGTTCAAATAATTTAGTCTTTATATATATATTTGGGGTTCTCGAAATACACCCACAAAATGACTGGAATTGCATGAGTTGAATTGAATTTAAATCCACTACTAAAAAGTTATTTCCTGAAAAAAAGAACTCGGATCTCCGCCACGGAACCCCCGCTCACCGCCGTCACTTTCACCCCTCTCCCCTATCCACGCAGGAATCTTCCCGCCTTGGCCGCTTTTCCCACGCATCTTCCCAGAATTACTCCAAAGTTTCCCGAAATAGGTGGCAATATTCCCGCAAAATATCTTAATTTCCAGTATAGCCTTCTTATAAAACTAATACAAACTTGGGAAAAACTCTTAAAATTAACAATAACAGAATTCTGATTTCCTAAAACAACTACAAAAACAATTATGGCCTTCCTCCTGGTCAAAAAAACAACCCGCCAGAAAAAAATTAATATTCTCTCTCTCTCTCTCTCTCTCTACCAACTCACGGCAGAAATGCTCTCCTAGCAACACGCTCGTGTGGCGGGTTCATGAACTACTTAACTAATGAAGATGGATCCCATTAAAGAAATTTATAATAAGTGAAAATAAGCCGGAAAAAAAAAGAAACGACGATAGACAATGACTGTAAAATAAGGTACGTAAAAAATTAATACAACGATTTATATAATATTAAACTTAAGATTTTTTGTTTTTTCAAAGATGTAAGCTACCAGGGAACCACCTTAAACAGTTAATATCCCCGCAACCAAAACGAACGTGCTGCCAAGGCGGCCATTTCTAACATCCCACCAATATGATAAGTATATAAAAAAAGAAAAATTCACAAAATCACGAGTAATACAATTAAATTACGAGATGGTAGAAATAAATAAAAAAAAGTTCTCGGGGATTATTGAAAACTCTCACATAGTGAAGACAAGCAAAATAAAAAAAACACACATTTAGTTTCCCGCGTGCAATCGGTGAGGAGAACATAACAAACAAAGATGTAGTTAAGTGCAGTATCGACAGTTTCGATAAGTTGACCTCGATTATCGACACTCGCGTCGAGGTGCGAGGTTATCGGCCAGCAAATCGTGTGATTGAGGCCATGAGAAGGGAGAGGAGGGCGATTGAAAGCAACGAGAAAAGCTTGTTTAGAAAAAAGGCGGGTGTGGTCATACAGTCGGGGTGATAGGGCCAGGGTTGAGAGTGCGTGCACTATATTTAAATGTGCCTCTAGTATACAGGGTTAGAGAGTAGAGTAGAAAGTTAAGGGTCGTTCCACCCTTTCCCACCCAACCCCCATCAAAACTTGCTGCTACCAATGTGTTGTAATATCCGTGCGGTTACGAGGTTCAAATTAAGGTTGCGGTTTTCATGAAAAGCCTAAGCGTGATTTCGTTAATACAATGTACATGTGTAAACATGGGGGGAAATGTAAATATGTTTATAATGTCAATGTTATACATTTACATTTCCGTCGGTTGGTTGCAAATCGTTGGCTATATATTGACAAAAAAAAGTTTTGTTAAAGTGGCTGCAATTAACTACAAAGGGGATTATTATTTGGTCTGTTATGTATTTTGTGAGGTTTTGAAACTGTAAAATGGTAAACAAACACTTTGTTATATTATGTTAAGGCTTCATCTACCATCTTTGTTTTTATTTTAACATTCTATTTTATGTTTTTTTGATAGATTTGTTTGATTTATTAGGCCTACAATTCATAATTATTGAACAAATATTGTCTGAAAACTTTCACAATATGTTCATATTTACCCAGCATTTTTATTGAAGTTTTACTGCCAAAGCCCTAAAACTTCAATAAATATGTGAAACTATTTTATGTAACATTGTAAATAATGTGAAAGGACCCTAAATATGCTTTTTTTTTATTACTTTGAAGTGTTAATTTAAAAAGCGCAGAAGTTTTCTTACAACAAATTAATTAATCAAAACAATTCAAACGTGGCAAGCGCAGCCTTAATCTACAGTTTGAGACATTATTTCAAATTTTTACGAGATAAGTTATGTTATTATTTAATGATCCCGATTGAAGTAGCAGTGGGGGGGGGGGGGGGGCATTATGAGGCATATTAAACTCGCATCACAACTGGCTGCATTTAGTGAGGAGGTCTGGGTTCTAATCTAGGTCAGGGCACTGACGTGGGTTTACCGAATGTGATACATCACTGTATTTTCCCCACCATCCTTTTACTACATAAATGCAGGTACATTTCCTATTCACTAATATCCTTGTACCTTTCCATTAAATAAATTGGCCACACACATCGATGGTCACGCGTACTAATGTCAGGCTCATCCTAGTGTGGTTTGCTTGTAGCTAGGAGATCGAGATTTGAATCCAGGCCTGGTTAGAGTTTTAATTTTTTAAATAGTTTCCTCTCCCCCTCCATACAAATTATATCTCTCTTATTCCTATTTTATTAGCGTGGTTATAATGTATACAGGGTGATTATAAAGTCTTCATACATAGTAAATAATATGTACTCTATTCTTTCTAGCTTGATTGCTTGCTCTCATATAACACCAGATGTGCTTAGAAGCTCAAAGGGAATCGGCAAACCAAATTGTCTCATGAAATTCTACACAATGATGGACACTTTGAGCATATTTTGTAACACTGCAATTATTTAATCATATCTCACTTTTGAACTACCCTGTACACACCGGTAAGTCGTCATAGATAGAATAAATAAATTGTGAATAACCTTTTCAGTAAACGTACAAATAAAAAACAGAAATGCATAATTTATTTTAAGGTGGTAACCTTTAGTTTCCGAAATAGTTCCATTTGCGTTAGAGGAAAAGCGAGTATATTAATTAATCTCGAATGTGTGCTTTTATGGGGTTTAATCTAGACATAGCCATGTTTGTGAGAGTTGGTGTTTTGAATGTTAGAAACTGACTAAGCTCTTCCTACAGACCACAGCCAAAATTCTTTGCAGCAGCAAACAAAAGTTAGAGAGGATAACTCGGGAGAAGATATAAGTGTGGTTGGACTTTTAATAGCAGCCCTTGCCTTAAAGCGATTGTAAAAAAAAGATAAAAACAATAGTCTTATTATTTTTAAGTATTTGAGTGTGCTATACATTTCATGAAAATTTCCCATTTACAAATGAATGAGGGGAGAGAAGACATTAAGTGTAGTACTAACTAGTTTTATGTTTAACTAAGGATATTGTGATTATTTCAAGAGGAACGTTGCTTTGTTGGAAATTCAATATGTCCTTTTGCGAGATGCATGTGGGTTGCTAAACACAAGGTTTTTATACCAAGCAGTGAATTTTAAAGTAATTTCATTTTTAGTTTAGTTAGATTTTTAGTTTAGTTAGATGTACAGTACTTCAAGCTTAATTTACTTCTACTAAATGTAGTTTAGACTCACTTTGTGTTTTCGTGAGATTCTTTAGATAAACAATGAATGAGCTTATAGTCACCGGTATCCTACATAATCCACCCAATGTTGGAAAATAATGTATTTAATTATATATCTAATTAAAATGTTTCCAAAGAACATTTCAGAAGTATTAATTTATAGCCATGAGCTTAATCGCGTCTGTTTATTGGCCATTGGGTATCCAATTCAATTCCATGCAGGTTTTAATATTTTTATTTATTTATGTTTTTTATTTAGCACCGCGTCTTACTACCCGTTCGGGCTATACGCTTAAATAATAATTACGCTAATGGGTTAGGAATTGGGAAGGTTGAATATAGAGGAAGTGAACCCGCATTTGCGTGGAGGGAGAGTGGAAAACCATTTAGGAAAATTATTATTATTTAGCACCGCGTCTTACTACCAGTTCGGGTTATACGCTTAAGTACTAATTACGCTAATGGATTAGGAATTGTGAGGGTTGAATTTAGAGGAAGTGAGCCCACATTTGCGTGGAGGGAGAGTGGAAAACAATTTAGGAAAAACCAGCCCCAGTTCACCCGACCGAGATTCGAACCTCGATCTCCCCGTCCTGGTTTTCATATTGATCATTGGGAAAATTTGGGATTGTAACTCTTTCACTAGACGTTAAATTAATGGCCTTGGAATCTGGTTGTTGCGTTTAATCTCGATTTAAATAAATCAGCTCCCAAGAAAATGTAAAAGAATCTCCACCGAACGGATAAAAAACTACTAAATAAAATTTTCAGCTGATATATAACTGGTTTGCCTAGTGGGTTACATTGACTGATATAGTAAGTGAAGTTATTGAAATGCATTAGATATAAATATAATAACTCTGGAACCAAAATCTATAAATAAAATTAATCTTGTTACAGAAAATAAAATTAATGTGTCTATAGCATTTCCCCCATCCTCAAGTTTTGATAGTCGTCCTGACTGTCCATATTTTAATCTCGCTAATATTCTCAGAATGGGGTGAATAGAGCTGAAAAGATATGTAACCACATTGTCGGAGAGAGAGAGAGAGAATGAGTGAGAAACAATTTTAGAAAAACTACCTTCGGTAAGTACCTAGTCCCCAGCCATTATTTGAACCCATTGACAAATTATACAAAATTATATTATTTAAATTGAAAAATAACACTTGAACAGGGGAATCGAACCCAGGAACTTTGACTTAGTATGCCAAAGCTCTAACCACTAAGCCATCCAGAGGCCGTCCCATTCCCAGGGACATTCGTCACTCATATATAAAGGCAGAGTCTGTAATGAACGTGTGGAAATTAGCAGCTTCATATTAGTGGTCAATAAATATCATGAGCTATTAGATAACGGAGCTCGTGATCTAAATTGATTACTCATATGTAGCCGATAATCTCCACACGTCCATTACAGACTCTGCCTTTATATACAAGTGAAGTATTACCCTAAGTACGGAATGACTTATGGATAGCAAAGTTATTAGATACTAAGCTACTAAGCGTATTAAGCCAAAGTTCCCGGGTTCGATTCCCGTGTCCATGTGTAATTTTTCGATTTAAATAATAAGATATCTAGAAGCGGATGTAACCGTAATTAATAAATATAATAACTTGGCTATTTAATCCATGGACAAAACTATCCTCAAGCTTAGTCTACTTGTCCACCGATGCGGGGTTTTACAATTAATTAAACCACTCTTAAATTTGAATGGCATGTTTGCTCATAAACTATGTGTTCATTTAAACTTGGATATCACCATTATTGTTCATTTATTAAATTGTTTTATTAATTCGATGGTAAACCTGAGAGCAGCAAAAAAAAAATTAGAAAAAACAATTTTGAATTCCATGTTTTTTTTAAATGTTATATCCTTTAATATTACTTTTCGTCTCTACTTGATTCGTCGCGTGTTCTGACATATTTAACCCCTTTAAACCCATGAAGAAAGTAATTGAGTATTCTCGCCTCCCCTAAAGAGAGCGAAATTGTTCACCCCCTATCTCCAACCACTACCTTCTTTTTCTTTCTCCCCTCCCCCCTATACACCCATCTTTTCTTAGCCCTTCATCCTTTCAGTGTTCGGTAATCTGCATGTCTCCTTCCCCCTCAACTTTCTCCTTATGCCCTTGACAGGGGGTTTTGGGAGGTCAGGTGCTTGACATATCCATCCCGTGAGCCACCCCCAAGTAATCACGAGCTCCCTCAACACCCCTTCCTACCCCCCTCCTGCTACAAACTCATACCCTTAACGTTTGCCAACACGTGTGGCGTTCTAGGGTATTTTCTTCTTTGTCTGGTATCACATCTACCTCAGAATAAGTCCGTTCTCTCAAGAAGGGAGGTCGGGGGTTTGTTACAAGGATGGTGTGCCGGACACTTGTTTGTGTGGATTCTGTTTGATACCTAACCTCCCTTACCACATCCATCACAATATCTATTTTTTTATTTTGTTCTAAACTTGGCCAGGTCCTTGTGGAAACGAGATCATTTGTACCTCACGTTGAATATTGACTTTCAAACCCTGGCCAAACCTATTTACAAAATTCCTGTTTTGAGTCCTGTTTATAACAAGTTATAGTAATTAAATAATATTCCACTCTAATAAATTAAATTATATGATAAATGACATATGGACACATTAATCAAACAATTGTGTGTTTAAATTAATTAATATTCTACTTGTTGAACTGGGATATTGGTGGACCATCACAACTTTATTTTTATTTATTTATTTATTTATTTATTTAAGGTATTTAACGGGCACTTACTGAGCCGACTGGTGTCATTAGCGCATGACTTATCAATTAACCTAAATCTAGTGCAGACACAACACCCGGCTTACATCCATTAATCATTAATATGAAAGGGAAAATCACATTTCCTCAATGATATATTTTTCGGCCATAAAGTGAATCGAACCTGGGACCGTAGGCTCAGTAAGTAGACAAGCTAAGGACTGTTCTAAGGTATCAGAGAGTATAACTTTATTTTCTTAGTTTTAATAGAGGGTATTAAACATGATTTTCTGAACTGACTGATTCTATATGACAGGTAGCAGAGGGCTCTTTATTGCAAACATTGGCTGGAGATCACTAATGTGAACCTTTTGTGAAATAATTTTGATTTGCTTAGTAATACTATATTATTAATAAAAAGTCTTATAAGATTATAGTAACACATATATCATATATTTGCAATAAAGAACTTCTCTAAGCTGTCACTTACCTACACTCACACCATAGATGAGCTAGAATAGCCTACACCTCGAACCAGGCGTGGCATCGTGTTGTAGTTTTTTGTATTCCACATTGAAAAACCGAGAAATTGGAACCAGTGAAACAATTTTTTAATATATTTTAAAAAAGTAACAAAAATTTCAAAATTATTATTTTAAAATTAAAAACCTATTTAATTTATCCCAATCTCATTGTTGTCAAATTGATGAAGGTATAAAACCGCACTAGGTACATTTTCTGATTCGAGCGTAATCCTGGAACTAATTTCTGGTTAATTGGTCAAGATATAGGGCTTTTAAAAAACGAGATCTGTTTAAATTCTTAGAAAATTTGCTCCTTGGTTCTTATTTATACAATTTTTTAAATACCCTTAAAGTTTTTAAAATATCATAAATACATAGTCCCACAAAGAAATTAATACTGCCTGAAAATGAAAATTTAGTAAATATTGTATTAAGTTTAAAAATAGGATGTGTGCAGTCCAATATTTCATAAAATGAATCTTATCTGACAGCCATAAGGTTTCCTTAGAACCACGTCATACTACCCGTTTGGTCTATAAGCCTATGCACTAATTAAATTAATATGCTAGGAGTTAGGAAGTTTGAATTTAGAGGAGGTGTACCCGAATTCTCGTGGATAGAGAGAGATTGGAAAACCCTCAGCTCACCCGATCTGGATCGAACCCCAATCTTCACATCTTCAGCAGTCTATTGTGTTGCAAGAGTCGTGCCTTAGACAATGTGGCCACAGACGTGGGTCTAGAAAAGTTGTTAGATCTACTTTCACGTATTCTAGAAAAGTTAGATATAATTTCACGTATTCATACGTCAAGTCAAGTGATAAGAAATTGTCTCCTTTGACAGATAGTATCACAACCTAACACTAATAACATTAAAATATAATCAATGTTAACCACAAGCAAAACTTTGTATTTTCTAGAATTTTCTTCCTATGAAAATCCTACGAAGCACATTATAGCTATTGGGTAGTGATGACAGGTTTACACGTTTTGAGAAGATGAAATGGGTTTATATAGGTCTGTGGGATTAATTAGAATTTGGTACCAAGAATCGTGGACCTAAGACCGACATGGGAACCTAGAACCGATACGGGAACCTAGAGCAGGCATAATAACTTAGAACTGATACTGAAACCTATGACCGATACAGGAAGCTGGAACCGACACGGGAACTTAGAACAGACATATAAACCTAAAACTAACATGGAGAACTAGAACATATACTAGAAATTAGAGACGACACAGGAAACTAGAACTTACACAGAAACCTAAAACCGACGTGAAACCTATAACTGACACGGGAAACTAGAATCCAAACAGGATCCTAAAATCGATTCGGGAACCAGGTCAGCTTGGAGCCGGTCTATCACTATTTACAGCTCTCAAGAAATAGACGCTGGGAATAGGAACATTTACGGAAAACATTGCTTCGCTTGGCATATCACTCAGCGAGAATAAATGCTTTAACCGTCAGATAAGGCTATTCCCAAGTATATATCTATATGGTAAAAGAGGTGTTGGGAGAGAAGTGGTAAGCTGTCTAAAACTAAGCTCATTCAACTTGTGGTTGAGCTTAACACATGAAAAATTCTTAGTTGAGCTGGAACATAAACTTATATAATGGTGAATTTAGAAAAATAGTATCTTAAGGACTTTAAGTTATATTTCACTTTTATTACATCTTGCTTCTAAGCAGGAATCCATTAGAAGAAGAAGGTTCTGACTTTTACTTAATATTGTAAAACTACTATCTATATATTCATACTTCAAGAAAGAAATCACCGAAACTGAATCAGGTCCAACAAAAACATATTTAATATTCAGTGTTCCATTTGACTTCAAAACCCTTTATTTATTTTGTGAAAAAGATTCAGGGCAACCCAACGCAAAACTCTCAATAAACCGACGGAGCACATTTTCCAATATTACAATTTATGGAATATGAGAATTAATAGTAAGCTATTGTGAACAACGTCAAGATGAGTGGGAGTATCAAGTAAAACGTTGTATAAGTACATCAAACTATTTTATTACTGCTGAAGCTCCCTATCCTTTGATTGTTGAACCTCGTTTAAGACGGCGACCAATAGCCGAAAAGTTGGTAGAATGAAACCTGTGCTATACAGGCTTTGTTCTTTTTTACATGACACTTTTGAGTGCCACACTCTTGATCAATTAAAGAGCATTATGATAGAACTTTTTGAGAGTAAGGTAGGGATTTAATCTGAAAAACACCTTACACATCTCATCAATAATCATTATGGGTTCAGCGTCTGCTGATCAAATTTACCTAACAGGTCCTGCATCATCACCTTCCGAGATAGGCTAATGCTGAAAAATGTCGAATTGAGAAATGGCATTCTGAAAGAATATTAGATCCTGGAGAAAAAAAAGATATGAACTGTGACTACTGATGCTGCCATAATCAGTGATGACATACGTGCTAGATTTTATGAGCAAGATATCTAATCATCATTTACAACATTTAAAGAAGACTGCGGAAATATGATTCCAGTTTAAACTCAAATGTTTTACTGAAAACATAGCAAAAATTAAGAGCAACAACTTACCAAAAATTATTCGCAGAAAGCAAACGCTCATAAATCATTATTTAAGAGCATGTTGCAGACCCGATCATTTCACTCTACAATTTATATTGCTTTAGAAGTTAATTTGTACATAAAATATGGATCTAATCTCGTGATAAACTTATTTAATTCAGTTAGTGTCTGCTATTCTTAGGATGAAACAGAAACATATTTGAATCTTGCCACTGTTCACGACACTTCATTCATTGAAGAATCTGCATTTATTCAATATTTATTCGATAAACCCAACTTTAATATCCAAACTTTAACTAGACTTTAAACTTTCTGTTTTCTTGGAAGTATACAATGTGTAATTCATTCGTATGGTGTGAAAAGTCTTCTGCATTTCCATTTAACACTTTCATCAGAGTTGAGAGCAATTGAAACCAGATATCTGTGAAAAGTTTTGTAAAAAATCCTATGTCTGGGCTCAAAATCATCAAAGTGAAATACATTTCTCTTTTTGGAGAGGCTTCAAAGAATATTGAAGAAGTTAATCGCTTGATTTACTTTGGGCAGCTGGTTACACTGATTAAGAAGAGCAACAGTCATTCTTGAGTAGTGTCATACAGTCAGCTATAGCACACTTGAGGGAGTCTCGCCACGACATTACCTCTTCCTTTCATAAACCTTAGTCTCTTAAACCTAACCACTTTGTATTCAGCTTTGCATTTTGCTGCAGAGCAGTAAAAAAAATCACAGCCCTTGCACCATTATTCATCAAATATTCTGACATAGTGGTGTCTGCTGATAAGGACCAGTCCTATAAGTGCTGTTATTGTGGGGCCTGGTGGATTTCATTTGTTGGTGTCTGATTCACTTGGGTATGTAATGAGAGGAGTTGGGATTGAGGAGCTATGGGTGACAGTTTATTATTGATCCTGATAACAAACGTTTGTATGAAAGCCTGCTTTCACTACTCTTAAAAATGTTCAGCCGTGAAGTATCATGTAACAAAGCATTAGAAAATGTGGAGTTACTAATGTTTGTTTCAGATTTGCACAATACATGTCTAGAGAGACTGAAGCTTGAATCGGTTATCTATAGGTGTTCGGGGTGGCCCTGTGGGCTGGTATGCCTCCATTTGACTACTTTCGTTATAAGTAGTTTACAGGGCTGGGCCGTAAGCCCACGTCACGGGCTACAATCATGGCACTGCCCCAAAAATAGGTTGGACTCTGTGGGGCAGTGCAGTTTAATCGCCAACGAGTGATGGCATTGGCATAATGGTGGGGTCCGGGCCTTTTGGTCTGGGCTCCTGGTGTTCTGGGCCTCTAGGCCTCGGTGCCTCGGTTTACAGGGCTGGGCCGTAAGCCCACGTCACGGGCTATAATCATGGCACTGCCCCAAAAATGGGTTGGACTCTGTGGGGCAATGCAGTTTAATCGCCAACGAGTGATGGCATTGGCATAATGGTGGGGTCCGGGCCTTTTGGTCCGGGCTCCTGGCGTTTTGGGCCTCTAGGCCTCGGTGCTTGGAGCTCTGGGCTGCGGGCCTGGGCCTCTCCGTTCGTGCGATGAGCGGTTTTAGAGATCCGGTGCTAACCTGGACAGTTAGTAGTGAATGTTCTAGAACATGGGTGCCTCCACTCATAAGCACGAGAGTGGGGCATTACTTTCCCGCGCGCAATGGGCGTAATCCCATTCCCCTACACACGGGAAAGCGTGGAGATCGTAAGGTCACGTTTGTGAGTGGAAGTAAACAGCTCCGGGTACAGTCCTGGATAGGTGGTTGGCACGAGTCCCCGGTGCCGGTCATACCAGTGTATACTGATGGGGATATGAGTTAGTTCTCGCCTCTCCAGGTATCCGGCCTGATCCGGGTCATCCTACTCTTCGGGTTGGGGGTTGAAGCTTTTTAGGTACTAACCTAGAAACTGCCCTGGCCCTTGATGTCTAGGGGTGCTGTGCAAGCCCAGATGGCTGCAAGTGTACTATCACATACTGGTGGTGGTGGTAGTAGAAGGTGGTGGTAGTAGAAGTAGTAATAGTAGTAGTAGTCCAAAAACAGAACCACAAAACTGTGGCTGATGTACCGTCATCTAGTAGTGTTCCTCATGTTATACTTCATTCGAGGTGAAAAGACAGGAAGCTGGAAGTTACGCATCTCAACGATTACCTTAATGATGCCACTTTTCCATTCTGCTGATCATATACTTAATACTAAGTCGTGTAAACTTTACTTACAGCAAATGATGGAGGTTCAATCATGTATGCCACGTGATGACCTTACAAAATTCACTACTGAAGGTTTTTTCACTGTAAGACATCAATAGAAGGAGAGGTCAGGTATCTGGAAAGATATGAAACAGTTAATGAGATCAATACATTCATTAGGTGGCTTGACGAGAGGACGTGGCTTGAACAAGGACCCTTTAATGATATAGATTCTGAGTGCTCCCTTTTCAAAAGAAATAGCTTTAGCAGTTGAGAATAGATTCTAAATACAAAGAGACACTTATGAAATGGCTTAAACAACAAAATCCTTTTGAGAAATCAGAATACTTTGTCAGTATCTCTTCTAGTGTTGTCGGACTGTGGCATGTGATCTTGCCGTCGAGAAATTGATGAAAGCATTGATTGGGAAAACATTAGCAGATTTAGTTATCCCAATAGAGTGATATCATTAAGATTATTTACATCAGCAGTAAAGTTAAGGGAAACATTTTTCCAGTCAATGTACAACAGTTGTTTAGCAAAATAATTTGCCTGAATAGTAGTCTAGAAGATCTTAAAGAATACTTAATCTATGAACTAGCTCCTAGACCCCCTGTTCTCAACACTGAATGATACATGTGGAAAGAAACGAAATCTTCTATTATTTCTGCCTTTGTACCAAAGGAGGAAAATGTTGTATTTCCACCGGAAGCTATATTTGTTATTGAGGACACTTGATAAATTATGTGGTTTGGCCAAGGCTATGTACATTATACCAATGTGATGGATCCATTCAAGTCCTATGTAGAAAAAAATTCGAAAAGGCCATAATCGTTTTTATGTCTAAATGGACAGTCTCACAACAGTTTTCGCTACCAGATTAAAGCACATGTAGTTAAGTTTAATGAACATACTTACATTACCCAAAGTCTAATTTTTTCTCTAATGTCAAGAACAAGAAGGCGCTCATAAATGCCCTTTGTACTCATCTCTTCAAAGCCATGTAGCGTTTATAAAAAAGCTACAATGTTCAAGATCAAAACAATAAAACTGGACACTATATCGTTTCAAGTGATATCCTACCACAACTGCAATAGTAATCACTAAACTCACCAAGGCCCCATTTTTTTGTGTTTGCGTCCCAAGCATTCTTCCCCCACGGGTACAACCGGCTATCACGAACAATATGTGTTGACTGACAGTGCGAGACCTTGAGGTGCATCAACAACGTGTATTCGCAAAGGATGTCGGGAAGGTGTATGACGTTTCCGGCGCGAGAAGGTTACGTGGGCAAATAAGACTATTCTGGATCCTCCCAAACGCTACTCGTCCACTATTACCCCTTCCCTCTCTTTTCTCTGTGTTTTCTCTTGTGTGTGTAGCCCCTACCACCCTCCTTTCTGAGAAACGAAGATCAAATAAATACTGCCAGGAGAACGGCGGTAAAACAACTCTTGGCAGGATACCAACCTAGGACACATCTGCGTGTTCCTATCAATGTAAGCTCTAAATTATTTTTCGCCAATTATATTTCTAAATTTCCTTTTGAATATCATCTTTTAAATTTCTAAGTCTTTTGTACATTTTTAATGTCTTCAAAACATGAAGTTCTTTAGGCTTGAAATATATTTAATATATTTAATCTTTTTTTGACTTGCAAAATATTTAATATGTTCTTTAAACTTGGGAAACATTTAATAGGTTTATTAGTCCTTCTGACTTGTATAATATTTTATATTTCTAATAACATAAAATACTTAGACAAGGGAAATATTGATATGTTTGGAATTTGAAGTCCTTTTGACTTATGTAATACTTAATATTTTCCAATCATGAAGCCATGTATACTTTGGAGGTATATGATACGTAAATCATAAGGTCTTTTAAAATTGAGAAATTGTATATATCTTAAACTCTTTAAAGTCCCTAGACTTGTGCCATATTTATTATGTTTAACGTTTTGGAGTCCTTCAGACTTAAGAAATGTTTAGTACGTTTATCTTTGAATTCCTTAGACTTGTGGAATATTTAATATTGTCAAATTTTGATATCCTTTAGACTTAGGAAATATCTAAAAGGTTTGATTGTTTGGAGTCCTTTTTACTTGTATAGTATTTAATGGGTTCAAATCATTAAGTCCTTTGGACTTGAGCAATATTTTTTATATTCACGTATTTAACGTTTGAAGCCCCTAGACTTGTGTATATTTGATTCTTTTTTTAATGTTCAAAGTTCTTTTGACTCTAAAAATAATTAATAAGTTTAAGGTCCTTACCCTTTTAGACTTGTGCAAAAGGAAAAATGCAATTTAATTGGCTGAATTCTTTTAACTGCTGGAACTTACAATTTGATATTTTGGATCCTCTTCACATTTGCGAAAATAATAATGTTGAATATAGTTGAAATCCTTTTGTATAATATCGCTATTTTTTTTAATTATATATACATATATAGTTATATTTATCTCATTTATAATTCTTGACTTACCTTTTGTTTATAAATAAAACTCTGCATTTAACTAACTTCTGAAGTTTCTCTCCTCCTATTCAACTAAGTATTTATTTTACGATATAGGAAATATCCTTGAGTTATTGTCTGTTGGTTCCCTTTTGGCCTAGCACAATAATTACTGAGTGGGTTATGAGGAAACATGAGCAAATATATTGTATTATGATATATTTGTCTTTTATTGTCCTATCGGCTTACTCTGTATTTATTCTCTTCTGTATATTTTTAACACTTGTAAGCCTGCTTTGTTCCTGGGGGACTAAGAAAGGGGCTAGAGCCAGAATTGGAATACATCAATCAACAGCTGATGCTGATGTCATAATCACTAAAGTAGCTCTGCAGCATGCTGCTAATCGCAAGCATGCACTTGTGTTTGGGCCGGATACAGATCTTTTAGTGTTACTGACCTCACTCTCTATCACTGAACACTCTTCTTTTCTCCAGCCACGAGCTTGAAATAAAGTATAAAGTATATTTACTATCTTTAAGCAATGAGGGGTTCATCAACAGACTAATGATGTTCTATTTTTTCACGCAGTGTCAGGGTGTAAGACAGCATCTAGTATATTTATTAAAGTAAAAGCTAAGTTTCTGAAGTTATTATAAAGGTAAGAGGAGTTAAGAAAAAAAGTTGCTGTGTTCAATCAAGAAAGTTCAACCAAGGATGACATCGCTAAAACAGGTTAGGAGCTAATCACAACTGTATACGGAAAATCAAAAAAGAAGACGTTAAATGAACTGAGATTCTCTATTTACCACCAAAAGACAGCGAAACAAAAGCTGCTTGCTAACTTTTACCAAGCCACACTTCCTTCTTCAACAGCAGCAGCTTCCCAACACTCTTCCAGAGTTAATTACCAAGTATAGCGGTTATTGGGCAACTATCTTAATGCCAATGGGGCTGAAACCTTGTTGGTGATTCACTGGAACCCGTACCAACAACTCTTCCCCTAACGCCAGACAAACTCCTGCATTTGATTTCATGTGGATGTAAGACTACTTGTGAGTCTTATATGTCTAAACGAGCGATTTTTGTACTCAGAAATGTGTAATCAGTGTAAAGGCCTATAATGTGAGAGCTCACCTGATTTTGTTGCCAAGCTTTATGATGAGTTGAGTAATTTATCAAGTAACAAGTAATTCTTTGTTGACTTCACTATTTGACAAATATATATATATATATATATATATAGTATTTTAATTCCTTGCTGGCTCTGTTAAAAGCAAATAGTTGTTTAAGTAAACACTCTCAGCTGATAAGTATTTCTTGTAATTTCACTCCAAGGGGCATAAAAGTTTCTAAGTAAAATTTCAATTAATTTTTTGATATCTCTACTTAAGCAGGGTAACATATTTATTGTTTATGATCAAGAAACGTCTTTTCAGTAAATAAAATAGCTTATTTGATGAGTTATCCCTTCTTCCCAGCTCTATTTGGAGACTTTTCTCACAAATATAGAAATGATAACGAACAAAATTATGTTTAGTATAATTTATTTTAACCTTTGAATGAAACATATTTCAATATAACCAACCATTAAAGAGATATTTATGGGGAAAAAAGACTGCCATTTTCTAAGATGGTGGCCGTACACAGCATGCACGAGCGTTGATTTTTTGAATTTTATTACTGTGCACTAGCACTATGCATATGCAAAGTCTCCCATTTAGGTTAGTTTTTTATATCCTAATATGACTAGACTATTTTGGTGAATAGTAATAAACATAATAACAGATAGATGAATGTCCTAAGGTGTCCTTCTTACCACGTTATTTATTCAGATTAATCCTAGTCCTTATTTTCGAGGTAAAATAGTTGTTTCTACTCCTGCCCAACCCCCTCCTTTCCACCCCTCCCACGCGCACACTTACACACACACACACACACGTTTAAGCACAAGTTGGGGTGTATGGATCCCCTTATTTGCGTGAAGGGAGGATAATGAGAAATGTATTGAAAGCCACCCACAGTTTAAACGACCAGGATTTTAACCCCGACCTCTCCGTCATCGGACACCCATTCAAATACGAGAGTGATGCGTTAGAGACCTTTTAATCATCGATACGGGTATAAAATAGTGTCTTATGCCATTTGGCACAATCCCCCTAAATGTGACCCGTTTTGACCAATCCACACAGGACGCTTGATCTCAGTATATTTAGTAAGTAAACGGGAGGTCTTTAAGAGCAACCAACATAGGACGTATGGACTAGGATAAACAAAAGATTGCTCTCATATCATCATTATCATCATTATCAACTGTTTCCAGTCTATGTCCGGGTCAGTTTAGTAAAATGCCTCCATTTTCCTATATTCTACCACCATTCTTCCTCCTTTAGTTTATTACATTCTTCTCCTTTCACAGAAACACTTTCTGTTATATGTTCCTCTCACCTATTTCTTGGCCAACTTCGTAATCTTTTTCATACATACTTTAATTCCATCATTTTTTTTGGCAACCTCCCGTTTTACATCCTCATTACATGCCCATACCATCTCACTCTTGCTTCCTCTACTATCTTATGTACTTCCTCTACTTCCACTCTTTCCCGGACAATTTAATTCCTAATATTATTTGTCCTCGTGACAGCTAATATGTTCTTCACAAACTTCATTCCCATGCCCTCCACTTTCCTAATCTATCTTACACTCAATGTACATGTTTCTGCAGCATATGTGACAATGGGTACAATGTACGCAGTGTACAACACTTCCTTACACTTCAAGGGGACATTTTTTCTCCATAGGTCTCTTACACACTCTTCTTATTAAATCCTCTATTTTTACACCTTTCTTCTCAATCAAGATTATAAGATATTTTACTTTCTGTACTATTCTCAGCTCTACTCCATCCAACCTTATTGCTTTACCCGGCCTTACCCTCTTCCTCTTCATTACCATCACTTCACACTTTGCCATGTTAAATTTCACTCCACATTCTTTCACTTTCTCATTCCATTATTGTAGTTGTTCCTGTACTTCCTCTTCCTTACCCCCCCATACCATCAAGTTATCAGCAAACATCATGGCTTTCATTCCTTCCTCCGCGAGTTTTCCTGCCACTTTGTTCATGACCATTTCCATTACCATTCCTTTCATATATGCAAACCTAACCTAACATAATCTAATTCAACCTAGCATAATCAAACACATCCATGTGTCAATCATTTCATTTTTGCAGTCTTAGCCCAACTTAACATAGCCTACCTCACATAGCATAACCTAGCTTGCCCATCAGTCGATTTCCTTTCATTTTGGTAAACCTAATCTAACCTAACTTAACTTTCATGCAGTTGAACAAACACTGACTATATAAACGTGATTCACAAGTAAACAAATACACAAGGAGGGGTTAGCAGGTTTTTCACAGCTACACTAAACGTCCTATGACCCACATGGTACAACGACCCCAGACTGTGCAAATGTCCTAAGCACTAAAATAGTACAATTTTAATAACGCTCTATAGGTAAATACTTATCCAAAATAAAAATAATATATCTTTGAATAAAATATGTATACAGTTCACTATATCTTGAAGTTGCTTCTAACATCAAAACTACTTTACTAAAACTATTTCTTTCCCTATTGATAGAGGGATATTTTTATTCAATGCGTGTCATGCTTAAACGGCAAAATGCTGGAGAACGTTTTTATATTTACGTTTATTGAAACCATTATCTTAAAAAATGAATTGAGAAACATTTTCAAGTGCACTAGGAAGTGGCGCCTTAAGTGTCTGATTTAGTAATGGAGCACAAGAGTGTATTGATTAATACTGGTGACGATGGCGTATACTTTGTTTCATAAAAAATAGATATCTTGGTAAAGAGGTTGTATACTCTTATTCATAAAAATATAGTTCCTGTCGGAGAAGTTATAAAAACTGTTTAAAGGCTTATTAAGGGGCACTAATCATTGCTGATTCGTTATAATTAGGGGAGTAAGCACTGTTACTTTACATCCATTACTGTTTCCAGCCTATGGATTGGGTCAGCTTTTTATTCAAGTAATATATTTCATAGCTTCATATGCCTTATAATCTAACTCAGAGGTCCCCAACCTTTTTGTACCTTAGAGCACATTCAAAACTAACGGTAGTGTGGCGAGCACCAATTACTTTTTAAAGGCAAATTTACAGCCGAACATAATTATTCATAATGCAAATAGCACACACACACACAAATACATATTATTAAAAAGAATTGTCGGTTTAAATTTAAAAATTGTTTTTTAAATTCGTATATAAAATTACGCAAATGATACACACGCAAAGTTAATCTAAAACGGGTTTAAGAAATTGAAACAATTTTTACCAAACCAAAAGTCAATGTCAATGAATAAAATAATACTCCTTTATTTACGGTTTTAACAAGACCAAAATAAAGACACAAGTACATTTTAACTACTCACCACCATTTTGGTGCTTAGGTATATTTTTAAAATATATATTTATTGTGTGTTTATTCAGGCAACAAATCTGGGTAGACCCATGCCAAGATATTTACAAAGGAAATAGGAAGTATTAGCATGGTATTAGTGAGTGTGGGGAGAATGATGGAAGGAGGTAGGTCTTTTAGATTAGGAAAAAACAGAACCATTCAGATTGAAACTATTAGAATGGTAGTTCAGAGTAAAAGTACACTTTGTAAATAAGCCGGAAAATAAAGAGGCATGAGAGGGACGGGGGGGCTTTCTATCACCAACTTCTTTAAAACAGCATACCTGGAGACAAGCAAAAACTTGATTTTTGTCGGAAAAGTGACGGATTAAAATTATTAATCTAGAACTTTTCATCTGTGGTCAAAGAGTGGCGAGCAGATGTAAAAGGCTCGGCGGGTGCCATGGCGCCCGCGGGCATAGGGTTGGGGACCCCTGATCTAACTTAAGACTAGGACAGGCACAATATACAGTCCCCAGCCGTAAATTTATCAATGTAAATGTGTAAACCCATATTTTCATGAATAATAAATTTTCGGCCATGCTGGGAATCGAACCTGGGACCCTTAGTTCAGAAGGCAGACACGCGACCAGCTGACTTAAGGTGTTGGACAAGGAGTAAGTGCTCAGGTTCCTAAATTTTATCTGGCAATGTTTATGTAATGATAGTGACGTCACCTTTCTTTTAGTTTGCAACAAAGATTAAAGTTTTTTTTTCCCTTTCATTTAAACTTAATGTACAGCAATACATTTATTTATTTTTACGTTTTGAAAATGCCATGTGTATCATTTATTTGAGTTGATCATCTTCTTAATTCAAAAGTTTGTAACATTCCAAACATCCAAAAGCACATCCTCAACCAAATGATGCAGCTTGAAAGCTAAGCAAACGCCGTGTTGAATGTAACAGACTCCCCAAAGATTAAATGATGGCGGAGTTAATTTTAAAACAGTCCGTGTAAACAAGTTAGGAATTTCAATGAATGAATGAATGAATGAATGAAAAGGGAGGAAGAAGGGGTATGTTTTTGTAGATCATAGGAAGGGAACACACCCTTTTAAGAAATTCACACAGTGAATCTACCCTATTTCTTTCATCTCTTCTTTTTTTTACGCCCTTCTCTTTTTAAACCAAGTCACAGTTGCTGGTAATGAAAACTTTCAAAGTGAATTTGAAGTATTTCACGTCGTCAAGTTTGGATTTCTTTTATGTCGTAACTTCTTTATTTAAATTCCCTATTCATTTATATGTTTATATATACATATATAAATGCATCGGCTTTAATGAAAAAAGTTCTAACTATTCTCAATTTTGAGTCAAAGATTAGGTCACAAAACACCATGGCGTCAGCCTGCAAGTGATCCAGTGGCCATCGTATCTTGGCGAAGATAGTGTCAACATTTGCAGATAGAGTGTTTCATGTGGACAGCACAACGAACCCTCCGGCCATTAGTCACAGTTCTATAGAAAGGTTTCGCAACCTATTTATTCAAGTAGCTGCTCATTTGTCCTCACGAAGCTGAGTTTGACCCCCTTCCAGACTCACTGGTTCACAGAAACAGCTGTAAGCACTGAGGATTGACCCTGGGACCTCTGGTTATGTAGCCAGGAGCTCTGACCTCTAAGCCACAGAGGTGGTCTAGTAGTATTAATAAATATAGAATAAATATTGCACCTAATATTTTCAACAAATGGTTTCCATGCACTTACTTTGAATAAGTATAAGTACTAATAACTTCTTGACAACATTTTGTGAGCATTTCACATCCTCAACCTGGACTCGTAAATGTATCACTCATGAATGTATAATATCCCCTAGTTGTAGGGCTAACAGCCAGATAGTTTTAATTAATTTATTTGTAAATTTGTCACATTCAAATTTAATTTATATTCTTCACTTTTTACTACTAATATGGGTTTTAAGAATTTTACTACAACAATGGGGTAGGAGAGTAGGATTAAATAATTATAATTTGGATGAAATATACTCGCAATTTCCTGGAGTGAGAATGAGACACCATTTAGAAAAAACACCCTCAGTAGACCGTGCTGTAATTCTAACCCTGACCTCTCCAACAACGGCAAAACCGAATATATGAACCTGACATCAGACCAGCGTGTTCACCAATGCATTTTTTTTTCCCGGCCTCGTCTTAGTACCAGTCGTAGTTGTACAAATTTTAATTCGCTGTTTAGGTATGGATAAAGATAAATTTAAATTAAATGTACCCACATTTTTTTAGAGTAAAATCGAGAAACCATTTAGGAAATACTAACCCTCAAAATACTCAGCTGGAGTTTGAACCCCAAGCTAATCACCTAGAAACCAAACTAGTTGAGCCTGAAATGTAGTATTTGTGTTCACCAATACGATTAATATAATTAATTAATAAGATTTTGGTAACATGGATGAAATCAACTGTTTTTCATTTATCATTGTGAGTATGTATCAATTCCATTACTTCACATTTTCTGTGAAATTGACAATTTTTTTTTTTTTTCTAAAATGAACTATACGTACATAAAAACATAGAAGCTAACAAAATTATCTTTCATTAAAATGTGGCCTCTGACTTTTGCTTACTAGGGATGAGATTTTATTTTTAATTTGTAGTTAATTTTCATAAGTGAACTACCACAAACTTCACTTTCTCCCGGTGAATGTGGCCTTGAGAGGGTGCCCGATACGCGCTATATTACCTGATTTCTCATTGTTCTGGCGCCACCTTCACAGATGGATGTGGGATTGTATTGTTGTAAAAGCAAGAAATTGGGTGTTAGTGGCACTCAGTATCTCTTTGTTAAAGATAGTGGTTTTGTTCGTGTCTCATTGTCTTTGGGAAATCGAAGTTTTATAGTTGTGACATCACGATTGAGGAAAAAAGTCAGGCATGTGTAAATGCATCAAATAGATTTGGTTACATATCTGGACAGTTAAAATTTAGTCTCAGCGGGGGCCTATGGCAAATACAGTGAAGACAGCTTATTATTAATATTTTAGGTATCATCTCGAAGATCAAATTAAATGTTTGGCATCCCATATATGCTGTATCACACGTTACGTGAATCTCATAGAATCTATTAAAGAAAAAAAGAAAAACATATATTTTACCGTTCCAATGGTATATCTATTGTGAGCCAATTGAAGACTGTTATTTCTGTCTTACAAAATCTGGAAGGTTTTCAAAGAAAAACAAAGATAAAATAGAGTATCTAACATCCCATCTGCATTAAAATCAGTGCCACATGGGGAAAAACTTCCAATTCCTAATCCACCTTCCAATTGGGAAGAATTTTCCCTAGCCGAAGAAAAGGATCAAAGCAGCAAGCAGAGATTTTGGGATCAAGACAGCAACAATGAATGTTGGTGGCTAAAAAAACCAGAATAGTCCTATCGTTCTTTTGAAGAGGCGCGAAAATGTTTCATTTTACCAAAGAATCCAGGGACTCCTTTGTTTCTGCAGGATGTAATTGGTTTCATGGAAGAACTGAGATTTCAGTTAAATCCAGAAAAAAATATAATTTTCATTGACCCATAAAAACAAAGTTTGAAAGCTGTTTCGTTAAACAATGGGAACCTAAACTCATCCGAGCCTACTGCATATTCAGTTGAAAAGAAAGAAACTTAAGAAGGATGTCACTTTACTAAATGCAATTAAATTACAAGGATTTGTATTGGAAAATTGTTGGGGATCTGAAAACGATTGGACATTTACTCGGACTGCAAACAGGATTTACAAAATATTGGTGTTGTTTATGCCTGTGGGACAGTCAATCCATTGATAAACGTTTGAAGGACCGGCCAGCCAAAGAAGACTGTTCCAGGAAAACATAATATTAAGAACGCTCTCATGGTGAAACCTGAAAAGATGCTTTTGCCTCCGCTGCACGTAAGGTTGGAGCTTATAAAGAACTTTGTTAAGGCCTTGGACAAAAGTGTTGAAAGTTCTTAATATTTGCGCAGCAAGTTACCAAATCTAAGTGATGCCAATTAATGAAACTATATTTGTCAGCCCACAAATAAGTAAAGCTATGTTCAACGAAAATGTCAAAAGTAAACTAAAATCAATTGAATTGGCTGCATGGCAGTCTTTTAAACCAGTAATCCACGGTCTTCTAGGCAACAAAAAGCAGGGCAACCACCCTGAAATTGTACAAGATATACAACGTAATTACCAGAACCTGGGATGTCGGATGTCATTAGAAACCCACTTTTTACATTTACACTTGAATTGCTTTCCCAAAAACCTAGGAGCTTTTAGTGACAAACAAGGGGAACGACTTCATCAGAAAATTGCTAAAATGGAGCAATGGTATCAACTAATAGGCGGTTATTGCTAGTTTATCCCTAGGGAGGATGAAACACCTCATACGTTAATGGATCCCAGCATTTCTATATAGTAGTTCTTTTGAATATGAGGTTTAATGACTAAAAAATGGTCACAAATTATAAATATGTGAATATTTAGATTTTAATCGCCCATTTCTAAACATTAAGTCTATGGAAAATAGTTTCAAACACTCAAACCTTCTTAACAGAGGCAAGTAATTATGTATTTTTTTAATAAATGGAGGTATAGTCTTGCAACATAAAAACTGTATGTGCGACGAAGTTTTGTTTATCATTTTTGTAAGGCGCACACCTGATTTCTCAAGAGGAAATGTCTTCTGGATGATTTTATAGAAAGGAAGGTTGAGGAAAGAGGAGCTTAGGAAGAAGGAGGATTCAAATATTGGATGACATTAAGGAAAGAAGAAAATTCCGTAATCTGAAGGGGGATGTAGAGGGCAGGTTGGATTGGTGGTCTGAGTTCACTGACAAAAGAATGGACCTGTCGTAAGACAGAACACCCAATAACATTAATAAACATTAATAACAGTAGCTAGCGAGATTTGTATCCAAGGCGGTCAGGGATGTATAGAGAAAATGCCCCGAAAGACATACAATTCAGAAAATATAGATTGATGCTATGGGATTCTTCCCTGCAAACTAACTATTATTCTTAATTATTTGATGTTATTCTAACAAAATTATTTGGTACAGATTGTAATTCCTTTATTTCCCAATCAGACAAAAAAATTAAAAACTATTTTTCAATCAAATTCATAGCCATCCATAAATACCTAGCTCATTGGTGTCAATACAAATATAAATCCTCGCAACAATAATGGCCGCAAACGCAAGACAAAACGAAAGAATAATCAGTTGTTTCAATGGATTTATATATATGACCTTGGCCAGAGCATGCAGTAAAATAGAGTAAAATGCTATCAACGTTGACTGCAAACCATTTGTTTATATTTTCTAGAAGGTGATCCTAATATCCATACGTTTAACTTCTGTTCCCCTGGCCTAATGTATATAATCGAGCAGGACTGGCTGATATAGGATACGGATATCCTCTGCAGCACATGCCCTACCCTACAATACATGTTAAGTAAAATAAAAACTAATTACAGCAATGTGTTTAATTGTAAATCAGAAATAATTTAGAACGCTATGATTTTTAATATCCTATGTAATGTTGGCAGCCTTATAGGAGTCTACGAATTTCAAATAATTACTTAAAGTTATTTAAATAATTTAATTGAATTAACATACTGATTTGGCTGCACTCTAGTATACAAGTAGTAAGTTAAGAATATTCCATCCTGCTGCCCTCCACCAGAAGTGTGATAAAGCTTTTACGTTAAGCGTTCCTTCTGTTAAACCTCAAGTTGGCCATTTGTGGATATGATTCAGGTTTTCTCTTAAAGGTGTATCTTTCAAAACTGTCGGAATGGAGACCACTCCAAGTGGACACGATTCCAGTTTTTGTGGGTATAATTCAGATGGATACAATTTAGGTTTTTCACAAAAGCTGTTTATTACAAAACTGTTGGAACGTATACCTTTCCGAGTGGATGCAATTCAGTCCCCTCACTGAAAGAATGTTGAATGAGCACTAAAACAGCTAGGTCTCATTTTGAAATAGAACTTCGGCCTCCCAAACATGAACCGAGAAAAAAAAGGAGAAACCAACCCTCTCCTCTCTTTGTCTCTGTATTTTATTGTTTCCTGAGACTTAGCCAGTGTTGAGGGAATCTATTTTTGGAAAGAATTTATACCTACCAGTCAGTACTCCCTACAAGCGACGAAATTTCTAGCTGTACACAAGTTGAATTAACAGGGGGGAAATGGAATTGAAGTTCTCTACAAGCACGAAGCGTAGTGGATTTGAAACCAAATAGAATGTATGGGGATTCCCCCTTAATAGGATAGCCAAACAAAAAATAGTGTTTTAACAAGTAGAATATTTACGTTAATTGTACATCGGTGTGGATTTTAAAGGCGTATTTATTATTTAATGTTCCAAAATGTGCCCTGGTTTTTAACCACTTGGTTTGTCTTCCAAATACCTTTGTGTATGTAACACGTTGGCTTGTGTATTAAGTGACGTCAAAAACTCATCCAATCAGACGTATTTCTACATCTGGCGCTACCTTTTATTCTCTTTACGTTTAAATTCACATTATTTTGGAAACGTATCTATGAGGAAAAAGAGCACCACAGTTCATAAAAGAGCATAAATGGGATAATTGACTTTGTTACACAAACATATTAAAAATTTCGTATCATGGTTTGCCAACAAGCCAAATTTTTCCTGACATAATTATTATGTTAATATTAGTTTATTATTTTAATTGCTCCTTCGTTACTAGGTATGCGCTGTTTTCTCCCTTGATTATCGTAATGATAATGAGTCCCATTTTAGATTATCCTTATTTTTTGTGTTAATTTATTTTTAGTTTATTTTTCTTCTTATACTATTTGTATCTGGTTGTTTTTAGGATAGGGAAATAGGAAATAGTCAAGTTCCTCCTCTAGAACTGGTTTATTCCCTTATTCGAAAATAGTATCTTAGCTCCATAGTCGAGTTCCTCCACTAGGGGGCTCGAATTTCTCCACGGGAGAGGGGGCGTTGAGTTTCTCTACTGGATCAGGGAGGAAGAGGGTCATTTTGAAAACGGTACGTGAGCTACAGGATTATGTAATACAAAATAGGGAATCTAATTTTTTTTAAATCAAAGTGACCTCAACTTCACCTTAGCAACGGCACCCAAGGTCATACCAGCCTTATCACCTTAGTTCCCCCTCAAAACCAAACAGCTTTTGTTTAAAAAAAATTCTGCAATGCGTTGTTTTTTTATGTGTTGGTGGAAATTTTCAAATGAACACCCGGTATATAATTATGTTTCCTACCGAACTAAACTTAAACTAAGCTTTTATATTCTTTAAATTGAAAATCGACTCCTGGACACGGGAATCTAACCCGAAACCCTTGGCTTAGTACGCCAATGCTCTAACACTGAGCTATCCAGGAATCATGCCTTGCCCAAGGTCATTCTTCACTATGCGTTGAAGAATACGTTAATCATGATAGGAAGAATGATTCATAAAATTTTGTTAAAAATTATTTTTATGATACAACCTTAGCAGTCAAACCTTCCATAATTTCTAAATATAATTATTATGGCCCCTACACAACCTAACTCAACCTAGCCTTTCTTGCGTTGATGAATATTTGACTTATGTTAGGAAGAACAATTCATAGAATATTAATAAAATTAATTCTTATGATACAAACTTAGCTTTCAAACCTTCTATAATTTCTACACATAATAAATGGCTCTTATCAAACCTAAATAAACCTAGCCTTTCATGTGTTTATGAATGTTGTTCTTTTTCAGCTTTCTAAGCAGAGCTTCTCCTTTCCCATGGACTTCCATGAAACGTAGGAGAGAGGGTTAATCCTGCCCCCTCTATACACCTCCACTCAGCCCCATAAAAGTGCAGGAACTTTGCTATTATACTCGGGCTACTTATAATCCATTCTTTGAGGTGTTGTGGAGGAACTAAGCTATTACACTCAGGCTACTTATAATCCATTCTTTGAGGTGTTGTGGAGGAACTAGGCTATTACACTCGGGCTACTTATAATCCATTCTTTGAGGTGTTGTGGAGGAACTAAGCTATTACACTCAGGCTAATTATAATTCATTCTTTGAGGTGTTGTGGAGGAACTAAGCTATTACACTCAGGCTACTTATAATCCATTCTTTGAGGTGTTGTGGAGGAACTAGGCTATTACACTCGGGCTACTTATAATCCATTCTTTGAGGTGTTGTGGAGGAACTAAGCTATTACACTCAGGCTAATTATAATCCATTCTTTGAGGTGTTGTGGAGGAACTAAGCTATTACACTCAGGCTAATTATAATCCATTCTTTGAGGTGTTGTGGAGGAACTAAGCTATTACACTCGGGCTACTTATAATCCATTCTTTGAGGTGTTGTGGAGGAACTAAGCTATTACACTCAGGCTAATTATAATCCATTCTTTGAGGTGTTGTGGAGGAACTAAGCTATTACACTCGGGCTACTTATAATCCATTCTTTGAGGTGTTGTGGAGGAACTAAGCTATTACACTCAGGCTAATTATAATCCATTCTTTGAGGTGTTGTGGAGGAACTAGGCTATTACACTCGGGCTACTTATAATCCATTATTTGAGGTGCTGTGGAGGAACTAAGCTATTACACTCGGGCTACTTATAATCCATTCTTTGAGGTGTTGTGGAGGAACTAAGCTATTACACTCGGGCTACTTATAATCCATTCTTTGAGGTGTTGTGGAGGAACTAGGCTATTACACTCGGGCTACTTATAATCCATTATTTGAGGTGTTGTGGAGGAACTAAGCTATTACACTCGGGCTACTTATAATCCATTCTTTGAGGTGTTGTGGAGGAACTAAGCTATTACACTCAGGCTACTTATAATCCATTCTTTGAGGTGTTGTGGAGGAACTAGGCTATTACACTCGGGCTACTTATAATCCATTATTTGAGGTGTTGTGGAGGAACTAAGCTATTACACTCAGGCTAATTATAATCCATTCTTGAGGTGTTGTGGAGGAACTATATCATTGTTATCGGACTAATTATCTCCGTGAAGGAACTTGAAATCCCTTGAAAAAAAAATATCGTTTAGAGTAGTTGTATTAAAAAAGTACCGAAAATTTAGATTTCATATTACACAGAAAAAAATTCTAATAGGTTAGGACATTTGGAGTCCTCTATTTCATCCAAATTATACTCGATTTATATTCATTTTGTCAGCCATATTGGATTTTTAAAGTTTCAAATATTTCTCGTTAGGATAGAATGCGCCATATCGTCCATTCCAAATTTTTAATTCTTGAAACTCACTTTGTACGTTTTAACCTCCATATTAGGTCCGCCATCTTTAATTGTTCCAGTTTATGATTTTTATAATAAAGATGGAATGTTCCATATCATCAATAACAAATTTCATTTCTCTAGAGTATTGGATAGTGAGGGAAACAGCCTTGGAAGGACACATAGATATAAAATGGATTATGTATATATGTATATAATTATCTATTATATATTATTATATTTGATAGACGTGATTTAGTTAATTAATTAGGGTTGATGATAATCTGACAAATGGAAATCTGAGTATAAAAGGAGTTATAAAAAATTGGTTCTTGGTAAATATAATAAAAATTCACTTGACACAAATTATGAATTTGATTAGTAATTTAGACATATAACTGGAAGAAAGACTTAGTAATAGAAAAATATTATGGTTTTTTATGCTGTGTTTATTCCGTAATTTTATTGAAAGCACTTGATTTTTAAGACATACTAACACTATGAATGTCCTTTTTACAGACACTAAAATGTAGTTACATTTCATACATAGGTTGGGGTGTATTGATTAGCCGTATAATAAAAGGTTTAATTAATTTGCAAGTCGTGTGTTGATATAAAATGTCCATTCATATATTGGGTGTTGAATACGTAAATTATATTATTATTATTACTATTAGCACTGCGTCTTACTACCCGTTCGGGTCATACGCACGTAAATTATATTGTGTTGTCCAATGGATCAAATGATATCTTCACTAATTAGCGCATTTTTTTTAGTACTGCGTCCTAATACGCGTTCAGGCTATACGCTTATGTACTAATTACGCTAATGAATCTAGGGATCAGGAAGGCTATAATTCTAGGAAGTGTACCCGCATTCATGGGGAGAGAGCCATTTTGAAATAAATACCCTTAGAACACCCGACCTAGATTCGAACCTCGATCTCCCCGTCATCGGCCTCTAGTCTACTGCAAGAGTAGCGCGTTAGACCGTTCGGCCACCTAAATAAATCTCATTGTTATTGAATTATTATCAATGTATCTTTTGTTTACCATAAAGAAAAACCTGTAATTTTTCTTAATGTTTTTCACAATATTTTTTTCTCACTACTTGTAGATTTTTTATCTTTGACCTTAAATAAATCCTACCTACCAAAAAATGTTCACTTGAGTTGATGTAATGCAAAAATAATATATATGATGATTTAAGCTCAATATGTTCAATACATTCATACAATATTTGGTCATTATATGCCCTGCGGTAATTCACAATATGGCTCACAACTAAACAACTCTTTATATCTCAAATTTTAGTATTATGAAAGGCCACAACGATAGGAAAGGTAAGAAAACATGAATCATGTATTTTTTCTGCTATTTCATGTTCCAAACATAATATATTGTTTTGTTTTTAATATCAACCCCTCGGGAGATAAAATGATTGTCGGGATGACCAATTACGTTCCAGAAATTTTCCTGCAAGGGACTGTGTGTGTGCGTGTGTGCGCGTGTGTGTGTGTGTGTGTGTGTGTGTGTGTGTGTGTGTGTGTGCGCGTGTGCGCGCTTGTATAGGCCTATATTAAGTTTGGTACAAATAAGTTAGATATTAAAAACAAATATCAAAAGCCGAGGGACACCCGGACAACCAAAACCGCATTCGTTAGTCTTCCCTTCCGAAATAACAGGAAATTAAATGCTGAAAGACAATTTTTTGGGAACTTTTCATCATAGATACAGGATAGTAATGAATAGAGTCGTTAAAGTAGCGTGGTTGTTTTTAATTAGCAGAGACATGGCTCTTTTCAAATAACATCCTATCCCCTTATTTAGGGAACAGAGGTAGGAAAGGCCTCTAGTCATTCATGTATTTTCCTTTATTCCCTGCTGCCATTTTAATTAAGTGTACATGTTTTATGCTCTATTTAGTGTACGCCAGACCCATTTTGATGTGTTTCCTAGGATGATGGGGAGAGAGGGGATTTTAAAAAAAGCTTTGCCCACTGAAGTATATATTTCATTCTCTCATCAGCTGCCAATGTTTTTAAATAATCGTTTAAGGTATAATCTAGACATATTATATAGAATACAACATTTTGTTGACTCACACTTACAACTTTGAATAAAATAATACTTTTATCGGAGACAATTTAGTATTTTTCTTCCAACATTTTGTTATTATTGATGTAATTATTTTTTATATCCTTTATAACAACAAAACAACATCACGTTGATCCGCTTATTTCCATAAAATTCAATAAAGCATGTCTAAGAGTAAGGTATTATTTTAAATCAACCACATTCATTGGAGCTTTAGTTACACTCCAAATTAATATGGACTGAAGTAAATATATATCAAAATAGTGGATCGTTGCAGCGATGCCTGCATATTATTGCACTAAAATGTATTCTAGATTTTTATTGGGGAAAAATATATACAATAAGATCTCACTTGACTTTCTAATTAAAAGTTTACTCCTCAAAGACTATCAAATTACATGGATATTTAACTTTCATTGTTTGATTTGAATCAAACTTATATTTTTCCTCTTCCATCAACGAGGAGTAATTTAAAACGACTCCTTTCCCAGCTTTCTCTATCTAATCGTTTCACCAAACCACTCAAGTAAGAATTATTAAGCTGTTATTATTTTTAACCAAAGAAAAATATGTTATTTACCGATGTACAATAATACTCAAATAATGGTTTACATAGTGATGTAAACGAAGAATGATTGTACAGTTTAACCGCTGCCCACACATAGTGAAAATATGGAAAATTCGCAAGGAAAATTTTGTTTTAGTTTTAGGCTAATATTTTTGCTGACCTTTAAAATTATTCCCTTTATTAGAACAGTTTACTCTTAATTTCAACTAACAAAAATGGGCTTGTTAAATTATATATAAAAATGTGTGTGTGTTTGAGGAGAGATAATGTGTGTGAAAGAAAGAGTGTGTATGAGAGAAAGTGAGAGAAAGTGTGAAAGATAGAAAGAGAATATGTGAGGGAGAATGCGTGATAAAGTGTGTGAGTGTGTGTGTGTGTGTGTGTGTGAAAAATATTGTGTTAAATTTTGGTAGAGATATTGTGTGAAAGAGAGAGAAGATGTGGGGGCATGTGAGATAGAATTTGAAAAAGAATGTTAGAAAGGGAGAGATTAGTTTAAAGAGAAAAAATTAAAGTGAGAAAGAGTTAGATACATAGTTTAACATAAAGTGTTGGAGAGAAAATTAGAGAGAGAAAGTTAGAGAGAAAAATTGAGAGTGTAAGCTTTAGATAAACAGAGTTTGAGAGAGAGAAAGTGAGTTTGAAATAAAGAAAGCGAGATTGATATATAGAGAGAGTGAGAGTGATTTATAGAGAGTTTGAGAAAGAGAGACTTTGAGAGAGAACTTCTGAGTGATAGAGAGCGAGAGTTTGAGAGATAGAGATCGTTTTAGTGAGAGAGCATTTGAGAGAGAGCTTGAGAGAAAGAGTTTAATAAAGATAATGTCAGAGAAATTGTGTGATAGAGAGTGTATGTGAGAGTAGATAGTGTGTGAGAGAAAGGGATAAAGTATGAGAGAGAATGAGAGAAGATTATATAAGAGAGAGTGTAATATAGAGTGTGCGTGAGAGTGTGTGAGATAGTTAGAAAGAAAGTGTGTGAGAGCGTGAGAGAGAGTGTTAGATAGAGAGAGAGAATGTGAAAATATAGATATATTACATAAAATATTACGGTACTTTGAAATATTATTCCCTCAAAATTAAGTATCAACATGGAAACACAACTCAACCTACTGTATTTATAAGAATGTGAAAAGATAGATGGGGTGCAAAAATATTACTTTTTTTAAATAACATATCCTCAAAATTAAGGGGTAAAATGGAAAACATAGCTTAACTTATGTATTTGTATTGTATTACTATTCGCAAAACCCATTATTTGAATAAAATGAACATCAAAACCCATTATTTGAAGAAAAAAAAAAGAACACCAAATCTCATCCTTAAATAGTTAAAATGGCTATTTTCAAACATTATTCAAGATTATTTGATCATTTTTGAGCTTATAATACATTCCAAAACATATTTATATAGTACTTTATCATGCGTGAAACAAAACGTAGACAATATATTCACGAACTTAACTTAACCTTTTAATTTTATAATTATGCTCAATATTATTGATTTAAATGCGAATTAATGATAACAACATTCCAATAAAAAAAATATGTCCCCAGTTCAGAAATCTCAATTTAGAAGTGTTATGACCAGCATCCAAAGAGAAATATTCATCCAAAGGGAAAATTGTTATGTGCTACCAATGAAAAATTTGTAAGGGTTCTGTAATATAAATTTTAAATAAATGATTCGGTGCACCGCACAATATTTTCGTTTCCTTGCCTAAAAATGGAGCTGTTTCTTAAAATTCTTAAGATATAATAAATTAAATCAAACGCATTGTTGCAGAAACACTCCAGCAAAGAACATAAATGAATTAATATAAACTGTTACAAAAACATATTGAGAAATGTTGACCTAAGACATAGCAATCAATATTCCAGACCTTGATTTAGAAATTGTTTGCGGATATTTCAGAAAATATTGGTTTAGTAAAAAATATATTTACGATAAAAAAAAATTTTATAAATGTTATTCTATCATTTATTTATTATATTTATAATATATTGCAATGATAAGCGATCTTGTATTTCAAGTAGTTGTGGAAATATGATTAAAATTTGACATTTTCTATAAAATAAATAACCCTTATAGTCATTTTAATGGTAAAATGAAAGTTGCCATTGGGTTTGTAACGTTAAAAGGTGACTAGATACGAAATGTAATTAAAAACATTCAAGTTAATTTCAAGAAAATCAATTCTATCTCTTTTAACCTTTAAATAAGCTACCCCTAATCTTAGGGTTGGGTGGATGATTCCAAAAATAAAAACTTCTAAGGAGCCCGATAAGAACTCTAGACTACAAGTTTTAGGCCAATCGGTAAAATGGTTTCGGCTCTAGTCGCAGTAGACGGTGAGCTGGTGGTCCAGGGGTAAGGTGTCAGACTTCTGTGCTTGGGGTGCGGGGTCAATCCTCGTTCCCGGCACAGATTTACCTGATTGCCAAACTCTTCCTTCACCTCTGACAAGGCGTGTATTAATCACAACTTGTGAATGTGTGGAATGCCAGGCCTCCACCGTGGTTCGGATTCCACGATAAACTGTAGGTCCTCCATTTCATCCCATAATCGCCCTACCATTACACATTAGCGTAAGTACATACAGCCAGAATGGGTAGTAAGACGCGATGCTAATAATAATAATAATCTAGTCGCAGTAATAGACAGACGACCTCACAAAAAAAACTTTTTCGAGTTAGTGAGGTCAAGAAACCTCAGCTTACAAAAAAAAATCTAAAATTCAATTTTTTTTACGATCACAATACTTTTTCTACCCGAGTGGTAGGAGAAATTGATATGGAAGGAATTTGTTCAATTTTGTCAGATAAGTGATGCTTAACCAACATTAAATTTAAAAAACCTGATTTGATAGACGCATAGTCTAAGGTGTCACTCTCGCTATAAACTAGCCTGTTAATGACAGAGAGATTGGTGTTCGAATCCCTGTCGGATGTACACAGGGTGTTTTTCCCTTATACGGTTTCCCCATTTCCCTCACCGCAAAAGTGGGTACACTTCCTCTAAACTTAACCTTTCTCATCCTTAACCCACTAACGTAATTAGTACTTAGACGTACGACCCGAATGGATATTAAAACGTGGTGTGATTAAATACATCAAATAGAATATTCAAAACATACTAAATGTTTCCCAACACTAGTTTCTTTACTTTTATACCGCCCTACTTATTGTAAATATCATCCTCATAACTAGTAATGAAAATAGTATATTTCTTAGAGTGTTTTCAAATTTCCCATAGTTCTAGAAGGAAGTTCCCACTAACTAAAATTATATCGTTGCAGTTATATTTGTTAAAATAAAAATGATATGGTCACAACGAAAAATCTCAATGTATTTGACTAATTTTTATGGTAAGGTCAAAATGTGGTGCCCTTGTCTCACCTTGTATTGCCTGAGAATACGTCTATCAAGGGGTGTTAGTAAACAGAGAGCGTCGTCTGAGTTCAACTAGCCAGACTGATTAAACGCTCATTGTATCTTCGGAAGATTTCTACCTTTGGGTCCTAGACACAAGACTCTTTTACTTTCAAACTTGTTCCCACCTTCTTGTGCCTTTTGTTTCTATCCCCTGGAAACTTAGAATGAGAGATCGACCACCTTAACTTGGCCTCTTAAATGCAACATGTCTTGTTCACAGGTCTACCACAAGTGGATGAAGTGTTGTCTGGTGGTAATCTCAGCACTAGTACAGGTATTAAGGTAACATGTCTTGTTCACAGGTCTACCACAAGTGGAGGAAGTGTTGTCTGGTGGTAATCTCAGCACTAGTACAGGTATTAAGGTAACATGTCTTGTTCACAGGTCTGCCACAAGTGGAGGAAGTGTTGTCTGGTGGTAATCTCAGCACTAGTACAGGTATTAAGGTAACATGTCTTGTTCACAGGTCTGCCACAAGTGGAGGAAGTGTTGTCTGGTGGTAATCTCAGCACTAGTACAGGTATTAAGGTAACATGTCTTGTTCACAGGTCTACCACAAGTGGATGAAGTGTTGTCTGGTGGTAATCTCAGCACCACCCCGTATTTTGATTTCAACGTCCCACGCAACGTGACCACGGCAATGGGTCAGACAGCTTTCCTTCACTGTCGAGTCGAACAGCTTGGAGACAAAGGGGTAAGTAAGTTACATGACAGTAACCTCTTAGTCGTGTGAAATGGCTTCTCTACCGTGGCGAAAAGGTTTTCTAACAACCCATACACAATGGTGAAGTTTTCCTACTTAATTAGGTAGATAAACTTATATTTAAAATCAATCCAATATCACAAAATAACCAGTGAGGTAGCTACTACGAAAAGAAAAGGCGCTTTCTCACAATCATCGTGTTCATATATATATTTAAATAGTAAGGCTACGGCCAGGCTTGCGACCTGGTCGCAGCGTCCTGGTCGCTGCGACCAGGTCGCAAGCCTGGCCGTAGCCTTAATGTTTGCAACAGCAATATAATTATTTTCATTAAATTGTGTGTATAGTATGATTTTGGTAGGAGGAACAGTATCTGTTAGTTACTAAGTTTACTAAAACCATTTTAATAAATGCATACATCAATCCATATTATGTGCAACTGTCACTTTTGATGTTTATTATGAATACCTATAAAAACACAAATAATACATTAAAATGTTATCAACGTTGGCCGCAAAGAAAGGTTTGAATGTTGAATGTTTGAATATTTGTTTCTAAACTGCACTTCCAACAAAAATCAGAGTATATATTATAATAAATGTCTAATGTATATTTGAAAAATCCAGTATGTTTTTTAACTATATTCATTATTATTCTTTATTGTATATTAATATTAGTGTTATTTATATTTAACTCTATATACACCCTTATACTCTCTAATTATACTAAATTTCGGCCCCATACATTAATTACTTTACCTCAACAATGATATAGAAAATGTTAAAATAGCAACCTCTTATAATTATTATTCCTGAAGTGTAATGATTTGAAATTATTATATCACTATCTATAGCTATGTTCCCGTTGAAACCTGACCAGAAACGCAGCCATTTAAGATTTTGTTCAAACTTCCCTTTTTGAATGATTGCTTTCAACGTGGTTTTGTTATAATACACACATTTAATAATACCCCGAAGCCTGAGGTGCAAAAGCAGTAATTGTTACAAGTTGTTGAGAAACATAAGTAAGACTTTTCTAAGTAAAATCACAAGTAACTTGCATACAAGTAACTTCATTATTCTATAATATTGTATTATTTATCATATAATGTCTAGTTTGTAAAAAAAAATATACCAAAAAATTAAATTGTTAAGTAGATTCCAAATACTATTTGTATTTTAAAACATTTCCTAGGCTACACAACACAACAGTACATTTGTCACCAGGAAAGATCACCACTACTTTCATTCTGAAAATCATCAAATATTTTTCAATTATAGGGGCCTTGAGGGACCTCTAAATTTTGTTTGAGTTGAAATTTTACCAGTACTGTTAACTTTCTGTGTAAAACCATTGAATAAAATGAAAGCTACCATTTTCAGACTATTTTTTTTGTGGGGGGGCGAGGGGAGAGGGGCACCCAAACATTTGTATAGAGTGCATTTAATTAATACCACTTCAATGAGAAAACAATTTAAACAACGCTATTTAGTTTTAATTTTGTTTGAAAGAAAGATAAAGCACTACTATCCATTCGGGCTATAAGCATATGTACTAATTACGCTAATGTGCTAGGTATAAGGAAGATTTCCTTTAGAAGAAGTGCACTCGCACCTGCGTGGAGTAAGAGTGGACATCCATTTGGTAAAAACCACACTTGGTAGACCACACCCGACCGAGATTCAAACCCCGATCTCCTCGCCATTGACTATTGTGCGAGTGAGATCTTAGACTATGCGGCCACAGAAGCGAGTGAAATCACTGTTAAGTTTGATAATGTAATGGTGTTTAAGATTTTAAAATGACACCTGGACACGAGAATCGAACCTGGGACTTTTCACTTAGTATGCCAATGTTGAAAAATGACACCTGGACACGGGAATCAAACCCGGGACTTTTCACTTAGTATGCCAATGTTGAAAAATGACATCTGGACACGGGAATCAAACCCGGGACTTTTCACTTAGTATGCCAGTGTTGAAAAATGACACCTGGACACGGGAATCAAACCCGGGACTTTTCACTTAGTATGCCAATGTTGAAAAATGACATCTGGACACGGGAATCAAACCCGGAACTTTTGGCTTAGTACGCCAATGCTCTAACCACTGAGTTATCCAGGAATCGTCCCGTACTCAGGGTTATTCCTCACTCATATTTTAAGGCAGAGTCCATAAGGGACAGACATAATAGAGTATCTATTTAATCCAACTAGATAATGTAAGACAACTTGTTTCTCTTCTGCACATGCGTATGTACTCAAACATTGCTGAAAACTATTAGCTGCGCTACTAACAAATTACGCACAGATGTCCATGGTAGTTAACTGTTTTGCTAATAGTCAACATGATTGTCCGTCGCTCACCACGGTAATAGCTGACTTCTACTGAACTCAGTAGGGAATTATGTAATAAAATATTACCCGTGTGTATGGGGAATTATATGCATTCGTTTACAACCTTACTTCTGATTATTACGTCTGAGAGTCTAAACGAGGTAAGTCGTATTATTCTATGATTGTTTGATAAATAGGCACGATTTTATATAGAATAGCTATATTTACCTAAAACGCTATTTTGATGACAATTTATGTTGCATAAATACTATCTTTCACGAAAAGAAAGAGGATTTTTTTTAAATCCGATTGTCAAAACTTTTTTTAAATATGTTGAGAGGAAAACAATTTTAGGTAAAAATAAAATTTGACTCACAAAAATAGCTCGGTTTGAATCCAAGTTTTACTAAACAAATTTCCAACTGAGCTAAAAATGACTTTTTTTAACTGATTGATTTCACTATAAGAAAAATAATTTATTTGAAATGATTGCTCTTACACTCTATTTATCTTGTAAGGTAGCAAGCATACCTTAACCGAATACAAAGAAGGTTTGCTTCTATTAATGGTAAACGCACTCTGAATGCTACCAGTCTTACCTTGACGAATCACACTATAGTATTATAGTTTATAATATGGGGGGATAGTTTAGCTAGTCAAGGTAGGACTGCTACCTTCCAGGGTATGGGAGTGCACTTAAAAATTAAAACTTATCTTTATGTCGTAAAATAACACAAATATTGTGACTAAAGTGTAAAAACAAATTTATATAGCAACTGAACGACAGGGATGTCCTTAGGTCATTTTAATACGCGTAAGGTTTCATTCTGGTAATAAACGAAGTGAATACAACCATATTGGGATCGATAAGCTGTGATTTGTGACATAAAGAGTTTTTACGTTCCATCGAAAAGAGCAAACTTATTTTAAGTGTTTTGACATGAAATGACATTCAATCGAATCAAAGTTTTATGGACATGTAAAAGCCTCGTTCTTTCAGAAAATATAAGTTTTTATGTGGGCTGCTAGATAAATTTGAGCAGTTAAACTCAGGTTATTGACGCACAAAGACAAGACTGCACTAAGCGAGATTAAAGTATTGTTAATGGTGTACAACAATAATGTATTAAATTACTATTGAGATAAAATATAAAAGTTCAAAATGGGATTGTGCCTTACAGGCTGGAAAAACCCCAAAAAAGTTTGTGTTGCTCAAATAAGGACAAATTTATTCAAAGTATTATCTTATGTGTTGTATTTTAATGAATCACAATTTCATTAAGTATAAGACCAAAATCTCAAATTTTCTTCAAAGATTATTGGTGTGAGAAGCTTGTTTAGTTGTGTATGCCCCTTCCTTTCTCCAACCCCTTTTGCCCCCTCCACCAACACTTCCCCTTATGTCTAGAAACATACCTAAGTGCACCATATCTTTCTAGAAAGAACGTTGAATGTTATCTAAAATTGAAACTACTATCAAAAGTTGATTACATTACATTCTCTTTGACAGTTGTATACGCTGTGGAAAATGTTGGGCTTACGTAGGTTTTCTGTAGAAGTAAGGAAGAGAATCATATACGAGATGTTTGGGCTACTCGCAACATTCGACCAAACGGAGGTTTCTATACATCCCAACCATCCAGGGTTTTTAGGGGTGTTTTTTGTGTTAAAACATTCCCACACTGAGTGTATAGTGGTCTAAGGAAAACTTGACATTGTTGTCAAGAAGGAAATAATAAAGAGGGGACCAGGAAGATGATGAGAGTTCAATCCATCTTTTCTTCTCACCCCCTTGAAAATGTATTAGTAGTGAATTTTTAAATTCTTCATTACCTATGTTAATAACATTTTGGTGTCTTATAAAATTAATAACATCTACAACTCAACTATGTTCTTAAAAACTTTAGATTGCATTAAGAAGAATTTAACGTTAAAAAACCCTGTGTACCACATCTTACCATCCGTTCAAGATACCCACATATTTACACTAATGGGATAGGGAGGAGGCAGGTAGAATTTAGAGGAAGCATATCTGCATTTGCGTAGAGGAAGAGTGAGGAGCCATTTAGTAAAATCCATCCTCAATTCACCCGATTGGGGTTCAAACTACTCAACAAACTATGTTTGCCATCTTCTACCGTCGAGCCACAGTATGTAGCGCTCTCTCTCTCTCTCTCTCTCTCTCCCACTAAAAATAAGCTCCTGTCTAGAGTTGTGCCTGGATATTGAGGAAACGTTATGTTTTACTTCTAGGATGGCACGGGACATTCTTCAACTAGAAATACCATACTTCAATATAATAATAGTTTGGTGGTTAAATCCTAAATGCTGTTTAAATATGAAACTTTAACCTTAACTGGTACTAGAAAATATAATACTGTATTCTTGTAATTGTGTCTGAATAGTAAGGGACAGTTAGGTCAAATTGAGATTTATTATATTAGAGAATAAAAATTGAATTAGAATAAAAAATGCTAGACATATAAATAATGTTGTTATTCTGATGTACAAAAAAGATTAGTATCCTGAATAAAATTTTCTAAATTATCATTACTAAAATTAAATAGTACGGTGCACCGCACAGACTTTCTCTCTGTTTAATCTTACAATAAAGACATTAACTAAAAACATATAAAAGTTATTAAACAAAATAGTGTACACTGTTGCAGAAACACTTCACCAAAGCTAATAAATGTATTAATATATATTGTTACAGAAACATTGATAAAAAGGAGCATATATATCTGCCAAAGAGCATAACAATCAATTACGTATTTTTAAGTATTTCGTAAAAAAGGTATATGTTCGCTTATAGCTCAGAAATTATTGGTTTTATAAAAATATATTCCCGATGACAATATTTTTAGTTTTAACAGTCCTACAACTTTAAAATGATAATTTATTTCGTATCTCAAATAGTTAGGAAGAAATGATCAAAATATGAAATGTCTTGTAGCCTCAAAGTCATTTTCATGGTAAAATTAAAATTGTCATTTAGTTTTTAATGTTAAGCTCTATCTAGATAAAAATTTAGTCAAAATTATTAAAGCGGATTTTGAGAGAATCGATTTTTTTGTTTTTGCTCTTAATTAAACTACCCTTAATTTTAGGGTTAGATATCTAATTCCTAAAACATCTCGGAGAACCTTACATAAACCCAAGATACCAAGTTTTAGCCCGATCGGTAAAATAGTTTCGGCCCTAGTCGGAGATACAGACAGACAGACAGACAGACGGCAACGATAAAACCACCCTTTCGGTTTCAGAGGGTCATGAAACGTCGACATTTATCAAAATCTCGAGTTAGATTTTTTTTTTTTTACGATCACAATACTTCTTTCTCCTAGGAGTTGAGAGAAAGTAAAAACTATTTTGAAATAAACTTTAAGACGAGAACATTAATATTTAGATACCCGCTTCCATGCCTGCATGGTCTAACGCGCTACACTCATGTTATACTAGACTGCCAAAGACGGGGATATCGGGGCTCGATCCGGTGGGATTCACAAAGGGTGGTTTTCCTAAATGGTTTTCCCCTCTACCCTACTCAAATTCGGGGGCACTTCCTCTACATTAAACCTTCCTAATCCCTTTCACATTATATAATTAGTACCTAGGCGTATAATCAGAACGGGTAGTAAGCCAGGGGGTTAAAAAAATTAAATACGAGAAAATAAATTAGCCTATGAATGAAAACATTGAGACGTTTTTCTTTCCACATTTGATTGAAGAACATTACTTAGGAAACCCCTTCGGATTGTCCCTATATTTACACAATTAGCTCAGGGATGAGTCAGAAATAAGTGAAATAAAATATTCTTGTATTTGTGTAAGAGGATGGTGGGTAGCTATTTAGGAAAACCTCGCTCAGTACAACCAACCAGGATTCGAACCCCAATCTTCTCGAAACCAGCAATACAGAATATTGCGTGAGTGATGCCTAAGACTAGGCGGCTGCTGAAGTGAGAGTTGCTAAATTAATTTCATTAAAACAAGTTAACATTTAATTGCTTTTTCTTGCTTTACCCATTATTTTAGGTAAAGTATTATTTTAAGTAAATTATTATTATTAATTTTGTATTTCAGTTTATTAGAAACGTTCTGAGCCCTAACCCGTCTTGGTTAAACTTAAATATATATAAGACCGTTGGCCTCCACATGCGCTCAGTCTAATTCATCAGCGCTGCAAAATATTGTATCTTTGGTGACCGGGAGGTCAAGGTTCAGATCTTGGCAGTGGGAACATCTCTTCATTTTAATACGAGTGAAACCGGTCACATGGTCTAATGCGTCACTCTCACAATAGACTATACTACCCATGATGGGGGGATAGGGTTTTGATCCCGGTTGGGTGTACTGATTGTGGTGTTTCCTAAAAAAAAATTTACCCCATCTTTCTACCTGTTCAGGTTGTACGCATATATTATTATTACTCTAATGTGTTAAGGATGAGGAAGGAAGCACTTTACAGGTAATATATTAGCATTTGCATGGAAGGAGAGTGGGAAATAATTTAGGAAAAACCATCCTCAATAGACCCTACATGGATTATAATCCTTATCTCCCCGTCTTCAGCAGCCAGTCTAACATTAGAGTGACGCCTTAGACAATTCTGTCACTGAAGCGTTTCTTTTTCCTAAATTGTTTCCCACTCTCCCTTCATGCAAATGTAGGTACACATCCTATAAACTCAACCTTCCCCATCCCTAACACACTAGAGTGGTTAGTACATAGGTGTATAACCCAAATGTAGTGCGTAGCACGTCTGCTTTCTAAGCTGCGGGATTCGTGATCGATTCCCGGAATAGAAAACAAAATTATCACTGTTTAGATTGATTAGGGTATTTTCTTTTTACATTGGTAGTTTTATGACTATGTATATCGTGTGTTGTGCCTATTACAGAATTAATTTAGTTTGTAAGTCAGGTCTTGAGACAGCCTTTCTTTTCAGAAAGTGCACATACCCTACAATCATATAAGCCTTGTTATTGAAACGCGCCATTGAAGAAGAACAACAATTGTCCTATAGTGTGTTTTTTCCTAATCATTTATATATATATATATATATATATATTTATATATGTCGCATAGTTCCTTCTACCTCCAAAGAGACACAAAATCCTATTTGCTGACTTGTCCTCTCTAGTTTACAGACTCGTTCCGGGTAGCACCCGTGTTTACTTTTAACTAGATGGTGGATTTGATACACACTTCACGGAGTTAACAGCGTTGGCGATATGGATCAATAGCTTGTAGCCATGAAACGGCGGGCTTAAACATCACCATTCATACATCTTCACCACAGCGAGGGGTGAGGCAGACTTACGGGGCTATAAAAACTTGATACTGTCTGTACGTTGCCTCTGACGTCACCACCCCGCTGATAAAGTAAGAGTGTTTTGCAGTCGTTTTATAGGTTTATACATCCTGAGAAGTGTCTGTGGACAGTTAGTTCGTACGCTCGTTTCTAGTAGATAGTAGACCTTGGTTTTTATATTTAAAAAACCATATATCAGCTTTTAATAAATACGTTTTCCAAATCTTAGGCTTACCGCTTAATATTGCCGCCCTGATGAGCGAGAAAGTGTAAATTCCTGTCTGCCCACATGGCTTAAAATACAACGGCATGTGTCGTTTTCTTGAACTACTTCTCTGTTGTGTTTAAGTTTGTACTCCCTTTTACCCTTCCCTCACAAGTTCCTTTTGTCATGTAAGTAAGAATGGGGGGAAATAAAACTACGAAACTTCTGATCGCAAGGTAAAGAGGAAATATATCTGTTAGTCCTCAAATATCTTAAAATTGTATCTTGTGAACATATAAATATTGCGGTATTTGATGGAGGAAGGCTAAATGAAATATACAGAGTTATTCAAAAGTAATGGTGCAAAACAGATGGCCTGTAGTGAGAGTGGTGTAAATACTATCCAAGAAGTAGTGGATTGATAGGAAAGTAAACGGCATCAAGTTCTTGCCTGGGAATGGTAACTGCCGCCGGTATGTTCGTCAATACCTGAATACCACCCAACCGGAACGTTGGATCGCCCGTGCCAGACAAGAGGATTTGCCAATGTTGCTCTGACCTCCGTGATTGCCAGACAAGAGGATTTGTCAATGTTGCTCTGACCTCCACAATTGCCAGACAAGAAGATTTGTCAATGTTGCTCTGGCCTCCACAATTGCCAGACAAGAGGATTTGTCAATGTTGCTCTGACCTCCGTGATTGCCAGACTTAACACCCTGCGACTTTTTATATGGGGATACATCAAGGACACCGTGTACGTGCCCACATTACCACAGCAACTGAACGACCTTAAACAACGCATCTCTGCTGCGGTGGAATTGATATCCGAGGTTATTCTGGGACGTTTCTGGGCCGAACTGGACTACCTCTAGACATCTGCCGTGTAATCAACGGCGCCCACATCGAACACCTTTAGTGCTTTTGAATCTTGGAGAGCTCTTCTGTCTTCTCATGTCATGACGGTTGTTTTATGTCAGTTTGTTTAAGAATAAAACAGTTTCAATTTTGCACCATTACTTTTGAATAATCCTGTAGAGCAATTTTCATCAAGCCATCTCATAGCCATGCAAATTTGATTAAAAATTCGTTTAAAATGTGCCAATGCTATGGTTTCACACTCTTTTTTAAAAAATTAATAAAAATCAAAGTATAGGGGTGTTAAAAAAAAGCCTTTTGGATTCTTTCTAATTTATTTTGGTATTGTCCATATTTTGAAATAAAGCATCGTAGAATTAAATATTGAGTTGGAGCTGAACGTCTGTGTGGCAATTTCTCGTTTAGTGAGGCAGCCCCCTTATATAAGCCTTAAGGGCTACTATATTTAGGGAGGAGAGATAGTTATAATTAATAATAGCTGTGCTTGCTTCCATGGCCAAATAGTCTAAGGCATCATTTCCACAATAGACTGTACTCTTGATTAAGGGGAGATTGGAATTTGAAACACAGTCGTGTACACTAAAACATTATCGTAATTAGTACATAGGAGTATAGCCCAAATGAGTTGTGAGACAGAGTGCTAAAATAAAAAAAATAAAAAATAATGCTTGTTCCAGTAGTACTATAGTACATGATGGTTGGTAGGTTGTTGCCAGTGAGAGCCAGGTTTAATGGGACTGAACTAAGAAAACAATCTCCCCCTTTGACTATCCACTTGACCAGATATGGATACACTAAGGTAGTGGGTGAATCTTTATGAATAGACCTTAAAGACAAGTTTTGATACTTGAATAATTTACTAGTTCAATCTCGTCAAGACTTGCTTGTCTTGGCAACAACCCCCGAGCACCTACTGAATTTTACAACCAAATGTTGATTTTATTTTATTTTTCCACTTAACACAAGGGAGGTAGAAGGCAGTTTATATAAAGTGCACCAGCATCATATTGTAAAAAGTATAGTAAAACCACAATGATAGATCACATCTGGAAAACTACCATCAGTGTATTTGCTCGTTATTGGTACCTTGAGCTTTGCCCCACCAGTAATTCAATCTACTGCAATATTGACGCCTTAGACCATGTTACCACCAGTTTTGGGAAAGTGTCGTATTTAAAACAACTTATAAAAGGTTATACTTCAAACTATTCACAAAGAATTTTATAAGGGTTTAGATAAATATACCTGTAAAATAAATACCAAAGTCGAGAGCAGAACCACTGACCTAGCTCAGTTTGCTTACAAGTGTACAATTTGGTATTTTTAGTAATATTCATTATAATTATTGTAGTGAGGAGAAATTTATAATAATAATTTGGTACTTGTGTTGTGTATAGAGTTTTGTGGAAACTCATGAACAAGTTACGAAATTATAAAAGTACAATTAGAAGTACAGGCAGACAAAATCCCTCGTTAAATTTGATTAGCTCTCAATCCGTAGCTGAAAAAAAAATTGTTTTATCTGTGCTACTATATAAAGTGAAAAAATATGTAAAAAGATGCATGTGAAAATACATTTGTTCCGCGTTACAAAGAGGGGCCTACTAGAAACTAAGTTAGTCTAAAATTTTAAGATAGAGGAGCGTTTTGTACGAGGGATTCTTATCTTAAGAGCCTTAATTACATGGATTTATTTATTTAGGCTTTTTTTTACTTTTCATCCCAGTTTTTGATTGATGATACATTTATTTGAAATCGTCCTTATTTATTTTGTTTTCGAATGTCAGATAATTTAAGCTTCTGACACTAGGGTTTATTTTAAATTATTAATAATGAATTTTATGATTAAATTTAGGATAAACAAAACAACCACAACTCATGAAAAAAGTTTTCCATTTATTGAGCGTGAAAAATCTCATTTACAAAATGATAAAATGTTGTCCCGACCTGGAATCTAGCCTGGGGAGAGTGAATGAGTATGTGAGGAGAAAGATGTGGAGAGGAGAATGGGAAGGAGAAGAGGAAGGTGGAAAGGGGGGGATTAAAGCACTCACTCATACCTCTAGCAATGTTGGAATAGAATGTTGGCTTGTTGTTATTAAATTAATCAGCCCGTGCCCTTATGCCTTGTGACATTGCGAGCCAAGAAAATAGCCGATCTCAGTCGACTCTCACTCTCTTCCACGTTCTCTTACTTTTCTTGTAACAGAGAGTATTTTAATCGATAAATAATTTACTATTAAATAATGGTATATTTTTATTTTTTAATCAATGTCTTTAAAAGGTGCATTTAAATAAAATGTAACTTTGGTTTACATTTCGAAGGAAAGGTGCACACAATCATACAATCCTTTTCCCCTTCCTCTTTGACTACGTCCCTAGCTCCAAGAACAAATTACAGAGGTGCGTCAGGTGACCTGGTGGTATAGAGGCAAGGTGTCAGACTTCTGTGCTGGGGGGCCGGGTTTCAATCCTCGGTCCCGGCACAGATTTATCTGATTGCCAAACCCTTCCTTCACCTCTGACAAGACGTGTATTAATCACAACTTGTGAATTGGTGGAATGCCAGGCCTCCACCGTGGTTCGGATTCCACATTAAAACTGTAGGTCCTCCATTTCACCTCACAATACCCCTACCACTACACATTAACTTAAGTGAGTGTTATCCGAACGGGTAGTAAGACGCGGTGCTAATAATAATAATATAAAGGTGCGAGGCCCATCTTGATCAGAATCAATCCCGAACATCTGATGCAATGGCTCCATGCACTCAAACATTCAAATTGATAGAGCAAGGGGGGTGGGGGGAGATGAGAGTTCACGCATACACTCCAGTGAGGATAGACAATACTTCTCCTATTTTTCTCGACATTGCCCCTCTCTCTGCTTAATAAAGTGGTTCTTCCCCACTCTCTCTGTCTAACAAGGGCGAAACGTGGACTTAAGGTGGGAGTATAGTGAACGCGAGAAGAGATAAAAGTTTTTTCAGTTTTTATATCAAACCATATTTTTGGTCAAAAGAAATCAAATATAGCTCGAGTAGAGGCATAGAGTTTAATTTTCTTCACATGGTGACCTTAACAGTTCTTGAATATCCGTCAAAGGTGTCCTAGAATTTAATAACAACCTTTTCTCTTAATTTAGAAATATTATCATCAAATGCCGCTATGCTCATGAAAAATATTTAACAAATCTAATATCACCATGTGAAGAAAATTAAACCCTATTTTTGCACTGGAGCAATATTTTATTTATTTCGTCCAGAAAAAGCTTTGCAATAAAAACTGTAAAAACCCTTACCTTTTCTCGCGTCCCCTATACTCATATCTTAAAATATTGCCTCGGTAGGTTGAGTTGTTTGCTGAACTATCGTGAAGTTTAAAAGTGTGAGTTTTTTAACATTTATTTTTTAAATACGTCTCACTACCTGTTCGGGGTGTACTAATATGAACTATTCACACTAATGTGTTTGGTATGAGTAAGGTTAAATTTAGAGGAAGTGTACTCGCATTTACGTGGCGTGATAGTGGAAACCCATTTAGGAAAAACCACCTCAGTACACCAAACTGAGTTCAAAACACAATCCCCCCTGAATTTGAAACACAATCCCCCCATCATCGGCAGTCCAACCTATTGCGAGAGTAACTTCTTAAATAAGTCGGCCACTGAAGTGGGATTGGCAGATTATTAATTCAATGATGAATTTAATACCTAAACTGAGAATCTATAGTGGTGTACTTTTTATCTAAGTACGTTTTAATAGAACCACATCTTACTACCCGTTCGGGTTATTGCATGATATTATATGTGTTTGAATTGTCAGCTTAGGATGGTGAGACAGGTGGTAGGACTATGTTCAACGAGTCGGACAAGAAGAAAATACGCGCTCTTGAGTTCATGTTTGTTAATTGATTATTCTGTTCTTATTCCCAGAGCTTGGTCCTAATATCAATACAGTGCATAAAGTGGTGACGAGGATGTTTCTGGAATTAGATAATCAGAGGGAAGACAATAATACTGAGTGAAAAGGAAATAATGTTGTTGTTTCTTTTAACGTGAAAGTGTGGTGGGTGTGTGCTATATTTCAACAAGAGGTGGAGTTTGCGTCTGTCGTACTAGTGTTCGTGGAAATATTCTGTGATAGAGATCAGTTATGTGCTGAGTTGCAAGTTCAGCTGTGTGCAGTGCTATCCGTGCTTTGGTATCGTGACTATTGTTGTTGTTGTAATGATGCCAAAAATTAATTAGCACATTCAAAATGGCTATAATCGGCAAAATGGATTAATATAGCCCTGAAAGGTAACATTTTGAAGCCTACAGCAGTTTTTATGAATATGGTACCTATTTAAAAGCGACTTTTGTCTGAGGATACAGAGGACTTTAACCAAGCAGTTAAAATTCACGTGGCATTGAATTAGATGAAAATAAAAGAAAGAATCTTGCATCCTGTTATGTCTATTAGTTTGGTAAAATAAAAAATATTCGTCGTAGATAAAAACGCTTTTAAAACGTCAGTTCATGGTGTAACAATTGTAGTACAGCTCATCGTGATGATGTATAACAACCCAGGAAGTGGCGATGTTACACACACCATAAAAAGTACATACTAGTTTTGAATTACAAATGGTAGTTTGCAGATTGAGAGCATTGACTTTGTTGGGAAGACAGTGGCTGGATAAGCTTGAATCAAATTGGAGTAAAGTGCTTGAATTGAGATATGTTGAATTGGTAAGCTTGTAAGAACAATTTTAAAATAAGTATCCACATTTCTTTAAACAAAGGGTGACAAAATTGGTGGATTTTAAGCAAATTAAATCATGAAAGAAGTCGCAGTACCTGTCTTTAAAAAAGCATTTGACGTTCCTTATAAATTAAAGGGAAGGATAAAAATAACTTCAAAAATGGCAAGAAAAAGGAATTATCCCACAAATATATTGCTCACCATGGGCAACCCCTTTATTTGTTGTTCCAAAGAAAGGAGGAGCCGTACGATTGTGTGCGGATCTTAAGACAACTGTGAATCCAGCTTTAAAGATTTACCAGTACCCATCACCTAAGATTCAATATATATTTGCCAAACTCACAGGTTTTGTACAATAAAATTAAAAGAAGCATGCATACAGTTAGAAGTAATCTAGAATCACAAGAAATAATAGTTTTAGTACTTAATCTGGTGTGTACATGAAGATACTTGTATCATCGAGTTCTGAATGGAATAGTAAGTAGTCCAAGTATTTTTCAAAGTGTTATGGTCAGAATATTGCAATGAATTCATGAAATGGTGTGCTTTATTAATGATGTTCTTATCAGCGGAGCAACAAGACAACAGCTTATGACTAAACTATACATAGTCATGAAACGTCTCAATGATCACCATATTAAGATAAATTGAAATAAATCAGTTATTTAAAACTTCGTATTACCCAATTTTTATGCAAAATTTATTCCGATGTCATCAAATCTTCAACACTTTGCTTTCAAAGAATGCGAAATTTGAATGAACAATGTTATGGGAAGAAGCTTTTGAGGGAAGCCTTTTGAAGAAGCTTGCCTGGATTAAAGAAAGATATGTGCTTTTTTCCCTTTAATATCGGTGGAAAAGTATAGTAAGATATAGAAAAAGATAACATTCCAGTCGTTGTATCAGAGATGTCAAAAAGGGGATAGCCAAATAAAGTGAATCCTAAACTTGTGCCTTATTTTAGGAGATGAGAATAAATGTCCACATTTGAGGGTGTACTTGTGTGGGAATTGCGTGTAGTTATTCTTAAGAGTGTAGGACACGAAGTTCTTAAAAAAATTGCCTAATTATCATCCCAGTTGTGAAAATTAAATGGTTAGCTAGATCAATATGTCGGTGGCCTAGCATGGATGCCAACATTTAAGATACCAAAAAAGGCTGTGAAACGTGTCTGTTTATAGAAAACCTTGGAGAGTACAACTATTTGAACCCATGGCCTATCACAAATAAGAAATTTTAGATGGTCATAAAGATTATGTGAAGTATTAGAATCACATGATCCTAGTGCTAGTTGATTGCTATTTGTTTTGGATTGAAGCTTGAATTTATAAAATAACTATGGGGCAAGAAACTGTATCCAAACTAAGAGAGTGTTTATCTACATTAGGTATGCCCAATGCGACTGTGTCTGATAATGGTTCGCCTTTTAATTAAAAAGAATTTGATGGTTTTTGCCTTAATAATAGAATCATAGTAATGACGTATCCTTCATACCATTCTCCATCAAATGGTAATACGGAAAAATTGGTTCCAATTGTAACAGGGAAATTTAAGAAGATATATACTTAGCCCCCTACGTTCCGCTTGACCTTCAGTTAGTAAACTTTTTATTTCAATAAAGAAATAAACCAAATACGGTGACTGGTGAGTCCGGCTAAGCTAGTACTGCAATCTACCCCCCCCCCCTCCCCAAACAAAAGTTCGCATGCTAAACCAAGCTTCAGTAAGCTTTGCGACTGAAATATTCATCAAGAACAACAACAGAAGGAGTTCTTCCCACAAGAAACCATCAAACTAAAGATGCCAGAATATAATAAGTTAATATGGGTGTCATCCTTAAAATATACCGTAAAGTAACATACCTATCCTACCATAATAAACAAGAAAAGAGCAAATTTTCCGTGTGATAAGTTGAGGAAACTAATGTGTGATGTTCCAAACATAGAGCCGCGACTTACTGAGGCTCTCCTCACCCCAGAACGACTGTCGATTTTGCCACAGGAGACTCTAATAATCCCTAGACCCCCACACTACCTCAAATGGAAAGTAACCTTGAGGCAGCGGGTGGTTAGACTCCGATAGAAATCCTATCTCCGGCATTAGCTAAGCAAAGGCCTGTATCATCTCCGGTCCAGCCTACTACCGTGGAAATTCTGGAGACAACATCTGGCCATGTCCTACGCCGTTGATTCGTCCAGGAGGACAAGGCCTCCAGAGAGACTGACTCTTTAATGTGGTGTAATTGTATTACCCTATTTAATATTATAGTTTCCAATTGTTTTGTAAAGGAAGAGTGCATAGTATTATATATGTTTAAGTTGTTAGTATAGGGTGGTGAGACAGGTTGTAAGACTGAGCTAGACGAGTATAAGACGAAAATACAAGTTCTTGAGTTCATGTTTGTTAATTGATTATTTATTTGGTTTGTATTATCAGAACCAGGTTTCAGTATTAATACATTGTAGTTATACACTTGCGTACTAATTGCGCTAATGGCTTTAGTGATTAGGAAGGCTATATATATATATATACACATTATAGTATACTTGTGGCAAATAGTAATAGTAATAACAATGCTATTAGTAAATTGACGATTTTTGTGCGCTCTATCTTACTGCTCATCCGAGCTATTCACGTATTTACATCAAGAGGGTAGGGATGAGTAAAGTATAGCTAGGAATAACTGTGCTGTACCTACATTTACTTGGAGGGAGAGTGGAAAATCACTTAGGAATAATAAGGGTATTAAGGAAGTTGAATTTTGTATAAAACTCAAAGAGTACATCTTGTTCCGAGATGGATTTTGAAGCACCCCGTCTTACCACTTGTTCAGGTTATACGCTTATGTTCTAACTAAATTAATGCTTTTATGGATGAGGAATGCTATATTTAAATTAATTATACCTGCATTTTTGTGGGGAGAGAGAGTGGAAAACACTTTTGGAAAACCACCCTCAGTACACTCGACCGAGATTCGAACCTCGATCTCCCCGTCACAGGCAGTCTAGTCTACTGCAAGAGTAGCTCCTTAGACCATGCAGCCACCGAAGTGGGTAAGATGTAAATTGAATGGGAAATACCATTTAAGCATATAGATGAATAGAGGAGTAAAAATCAAATAAAATTATATTATTTGTTGTAAACATGAATTCCTAATAAATATTTTAATACTCAATATTCAAGAGAAGGCCTTTTAGTTATTTTTTTAAGTATTCTTTTTAAAAAATTGATCTTAGCTTTAAGCCAAAATAATAGAGCTTAAAGGGTCGACTAGAAAACATTATGAGCCTTGGTGTTTTTCCAGCTACCCCTCAACCCCCAAACCATCATTCTCTCTCTCTCTCTCTCTCTCTCTCTCTCTCTCTCAAGTTATCTTGAAGGAAAGAGGGGCGAGCAAGCGTCTAGAAGCAACCACTCCGGCATTTGTTCCTGGTAGCCTCACTTGATGCCTTAACATGATGGTATGCGAGCCAAAAAAACCAAACATAAACTAACCTTCACTTCTGCTTTTAACTAGGGCGGGAAAGGAGGGGGCGGGTAAGAACTTTGCTTTAGACTTGTATATGAAGAGAGTTTGGGGTAAGGGATGGGGAAAACCTTATGCCACAATTACTCAGTTTTTGAAAGAAGTTTTTTTTAGGGTGGTTAAGGAGGGAATGGGATAAACAAGTTATAACTGAGGCTTCGGAACACAAACCCCTTCCACCTTTTTCTTTCCTTCTACTCTCCCACCTCACACTTTTTACTTGAAGCGACGAAAACTTTATAAACTGTTATCAACATAAAACTTTAAACAAATAAATTCGGGGACTTACAAAGTGTACATTATGAATTTTGTCTTCTTATATATATTTTTTAAGAAATAGACTTGTCAGTATTGTTTTCTTTTCATTTCATTAAGTGGTAGAGAAAAAAATTTAGTAATAATTGATTGACCCTTAAGAGAGAAGGGAGGGAGACTGATTCTTTTAAGAATGTCGAAAGTTGTTGAAATGAAATATATTTCTCCTATTTTCTTATTATTATTTTGTGGAAATATTAACACTTACTAGTTATTTCTGTGTTATTTTAAAAAGTGTGTGTATTTTAGGAAGAAATGTAACGTGTTAGATACTTTCTAACTCTTACACTCAATGAGGCCCTATAATAGGTTTACCACTATTACTACCAGCTCTGATGAGCTCTAATAATGTGTGGCAGATACAGACTCACTGCGACATCACAAGCGGGAGACGCCCAATTCTATAAAAAAAAGTGCCCCAGCGAACTCGGCAACTCATCTTTGAAGACCAACACACAAACATCTAACACCTGGACCAGACGACGAGTAAATGAGAGAGAGGCTCATTCGTGGTGTTACCCACCACCGACGTCGAGCGCTAGGGTTCGGGTGGTGTGATTCTTGAAGATTACCCCCCCTCTTCGTACTTGTAGCTAACCTTACCAACTTTTATCAGTCCCACTGGTATAAAAAGTCCTGTCCTCGGTTCACGTATATCTATTCTATTGTATTCACTCGTCGGAGGAACAGCTGGAAGATATTTACGATCATCTGCTAAGATTACGTACTGAAGACCGAGATGGTTGAGGTGTCTGTGTCACATCCTCGCCGCAGAGCAAGTTACGGCAGATACTATAAGTATTGAGGGACGTTGTTATCTTTACTGAGATTTGAACTATATTATTCTATGTCCATATGACGTAGCTTTTGTATGTCAGTACTGCCAACTTGTTTCTCTATGCCCATAAGGCATAGTTTATAGCTTTATACACTATCTTTCTATGTCTATTAGGCTTAGTTGCAAATATTAGGGTCAAGATTAGACTCCCTAGACTATATGACCACGCTGCGGCTAGTATAAAGAATAGAATTTAATAATGGAGGATACCAGTTTATCTATTGCTTTATTTCACGACCTAATTGGGTATGTAACTGACACTTGTCTCTGATGTGTCTAAATGTGTACTGCTAGGTGGTGCGCAACCTGTGGAATTGCTACTTGTCCGTAGTAGTGGCCCGCGGGGTTTTGTCTGTTGTGTACGGCCCCCTTGTGCCGCCTTTAGCGTTAGTCGAAAATGGTCACTATTTTGTCTAGTATTATTGTCCCGTTAGTAGGGTAACAGAATAAACATACTATTGCTTGCTCAGGCAGTACTAATTAGGAATTGACCGGCCATAATATCTGTAGCATCTATATTCCTGATAGTTCGCCGTTTACTAGTTGTAAAATAATAGTTTCTCTTCTAGGAGCTTACAGCATTGTAATATCTAACTCTCTATGGAGTTAGCCCAAGCTAGCTAGCTCATGTTAATTACCACCCTTGTGTCTCCTTAAACTGGGACTAAATGTATGTTGTTTAGTTCTTTATATGTAATTATGTGTTGTAGTTGGAAGCCTCACAGTCAGCTGACTGGAGTAGAATTATCTATGATTATTTTGTAATTAGATTTGATTACCAATACTTATATATATATTGCCTTAGAGTCACTCCCTTTCATACTATTTGATGATTTAGTAATTGTCCTGCTTCAACGAGTTACAAGCTGTTCTTATTTACACCTATGACCTATAATTATAGGGTGTACTTGGGTGCTTCACACCTGATGCTCCTTTGTCAAGCTATTTATATTATTGTAACCGTTTATATTCTCAGTTTGAACAATGAATGGTTTGAATAATTTTTACCTATAATTATTTGTGCTTCCAATTGACTTGTTTGAATATTAATAAACTGATTTGTTAAACTTGTAAATTATTCTTATAATTTGTTCCTTCAAATCAACATTTATAAGTTCACAGATGTTTTAGAAGGACTACAATAAATTTCTACCATTGTGAAAATACAAAACCAAGATACATTTTTCTGGACTAGAATGTATTTAACAGAATATATTTTGTGGAACAGTGCTGCTAAGAAATCGTAAAAAGAGAACTACTTAAAGTGATAGACAACAAGAGATTAGAACTACGAATGTAATAATTTTATTAGCTGCTATCTTGAACTAACCAAATCGACTGCTACGTGAACAAATGCACCAGTCCTATCTAATTTATTGGTGATGAGGAAGTCCGGGTTTGAATTCCGGCTATGTGTAATAAAGGGGATTTTTCCTAAATAATGTCCAACTCCCTTCACCTTTCCTCTCCACTCTATCTTCCTCATCTCTACTACATTATCTTAATTAATATATATGAATGTGTGTAACCGGAACGACTAATGAGACGTAATGGAAAAATTAGTTAATGTTCACAATAGTATTTTTTAAATTCTTGTGTTATAAGTATTTAGGACCTCCTAACAATCTTGATCTATTAAATACACTATTCTAACTAATTGTATTTATCTAATAATTGAAATATGAATTAGAAATAATAGGAATATCGACTTTATTGTAAGAGCTTAAATCTTAGTTCCTTGCTTCTTTTTACTTTCTCATATTATTAAGAGAAAGTATTGTATTCATGAAAATTTCGACCTAGATATTTTGATAAATCTTGACGTTCTATGTAACCGCAAACCCCAAAAAAGTTGATTTTACAAATATGTTGTCCCCATGTCTATCTGTCTGTCCCTTGTCACAAATATGAAACAGTTTGATGTATTTTGTTATAGCACTTTTTTATTAATTTGATACTAGCTCTTGAATTAGTTATAGTACTGATAATTGGTCTTTATTACATTCCAAATTTTTCGAAAACAGCTAATTAAAAATTAATATCTAGGGAGACTTTTACTCGAATAATAACATTGAATACTTATATTTTGGGTAAAAATTAGCTGAAGGGTAGTTTACTTATGAGTGATTTCTAAAAATTTTAAATATTTCAAAAATCGTTATAACGATTTTGTTTAAAATATATATATATCTTGGGAATGTATGGCATGACAAACAAAACTGTAACTTTTTTTTTGGGGGGGGGGGGGGGGGGGTTGCGTAATTCGATTAGGGGTATTATACCCACAACAGTTATTTTTATTAATTTGAACTTTTACCTGCGATTTGGTTCAGGATGGGTACCTGTTAAGTGTTTTACATTTTAAATAGCTACATTTATTTTTTATTTAAAAAAATCATTTAACAGTAGTTCATTGATGACTGATTTTTGAATAAGTTTAAATTCTTTGAAAATAGCTCTAACGATTTTGTTCAAAATTGGTATTTGGTAACTATTGTACATTATAATAGATATTATTTTATATTTCCACAAATAAAAATCAATTAATTGTAGCTAACAAATAAATTTTTTTTAAGTTTTTTCAAGCTTAAATACACAATGTGATATAATCTGTAAGAATATTGTGTCGTACCATATTTAGCTATATCTATATTTTGTCAAGACTTTACAAAGATTCGAAATTTCGAATCTGTGTCTGAATTGGACTCATATTTTACCCAAAATTACAAATCTCAATATTTGAAAGATCTGTATAGTATTATAAACTCGAATAGAGAAGTAAAAGATTTGAATAATTTAAATTTTTAAATAAGCTAGCAATAAAAATATATTATTTCAAGTGATTATAAAAACTTGCAATTCTTGTAATATTTATTTATTATTTGAGCATGGCTTTTTGACTAATATTTACACTGTGAAATACTTGATTAAGATTCGTTTAGAGCTATTTTCTTAATCAAATATTTGATTCTGTTTCGACTCAAGCTAATGAGCAAAGAAACTGATTCTATTCTAAACTGCATGCTTCAGGCTATGTTTATGTCTCATGTCTTATATAAGCTGGTAGCGCGTCTTACCATTGTGTTGAAGCTCCTGGTTTCGATTACCCGCGAAGTCTAAAATGAATTAATAAGAAATTTGGGGTTTTCTCTTTCACAAACGTACGGCTATGAAAGTATGTATTGTGTTTGTTATAGAATTAAGCTAGTCTGTAAGTATATTCTGATAAAGTTATCAGGTTTTGAACGTGTACGTCTAATATCCCTACTACAATTGTTAAAATTACCTTGTTTGAGAACAAAGCGCTGTAAAACCGCCGTAGGCTATATCATATAGGCAAATTGCATAACAGTGCTGTGTGCCACATAACATACATTAGAAATAACTAAATTAATTAGAATGACACCTATTTCCACGAGCGATTTTAGCAGTGCCATTGAGAAGTGAAACTGCTGAATTACCAATACTCTCCCATGTTTATTTTATAATATTTCAGCAAACAAAACTGACTTCAAGAATGAAGTCTATAAGTTATTTAACAAAATTATGAAATATAAAATAACACATTTTTCAAGTATTTTCTCACGTCAGTAGAATAATCTAACGATATGTCAAAGAAAAAAATACAGTTTTCAAGTACTTTCTCAAGTCAGTAGAATCCTTTGGTGAAAGATCATATCAGTCTTGAATCCCAGACTCTAAGTAGCATTTCTTTCTCGACAATAAAAACTCCACATATAAACTCTCAAAGAAATGTTGGTATGACATGTCTACTAATATATGTAATGGTTCATCTCGCACAACAACACGTGGCTTTCATTTGAAAGAGTCGAGATTCGCGCGTATTCCTGTCACCCGTGAAAACTTGACCATTGAAAATTGTGTATTCACACTGGCCGCGCTGCTGGAATACGAGCAGCTACACCCTATATCCACACTGGCCGCGCTGCTGGAATATGAGCAGCTACATCCTATATCCACACTGGCCGCGCTGCTGGAATACGAACAGCTACACCCTATATCCACACTGGCCGCGCTGCTGGAATATGAGCAGCTACATCCTATATCCACACTGGCCGCGCTGCTGGAATACGAACAGCTACACCCTATATCCACACTGTTCGCGCTGCTGGAATACGAACAGTTACACCCTATATCCACACTGGCCGCGCTGCTGGAATATGAGCAGCTACATCCTATATCCACACTGGCCGCGCTGCTGGAATACGAACAGCTACACCCTATATCCACACTGGCCGCGCTGCTGGAATATGAGCAGCTACATCCTATATCCACACTGGCCACGCTGCTGGAATACGAGCAGCTACACCCTATATCCACACTGGCCACGCTGCTGGAATATGAGCAGCTACATCCTATATCCACACTGGCCGCGCTGCTGGAATACGAACAGTTACACCCTATATCCACACTGGCCGTGCTGCTGGAATACGAACAGCTACACCCTATATCCACACTGGCCGCGCTGCTGGAATATGAGCAGCTACATCCTATATCCACACTGGCCGCGCTGCTGGAATACGAACAGCTACACCCTATATCCACACTGTTCGCGCTGCTGGAATACGAACAGTTACACCCTATATCCACACTGGCCGCGCTGCTGGAATATGAGCAGCTACATCCTATATCCACACTGGCCGCGCTGCTGGAATACGAACAGTTACACCCTATATCCACACTGTTCGCGCTGCTGGAATATGAGCAGCTACATCCTATATCCACACTGGCCGCGCTGCAGGAATACGAACAGCTACACCCTATATTCACACTGGCCGCGCTGCTGGAATATGAGCAGCTACATCCTATATCCACACTGGCCGCGCTGCTGGAATACGAACAGCTACACCCTATATCCACACTGGCCGCGCTGCTGGAATACGAACAGCTACACCCTATATCGCCACTGAGGGAACGACAGGCCTTATGAAGAAAAGCTTTTTATATTAGCTCTCTTTCGATTAACTGTTGCCAGATGTTTTCACGCTCAGTTACATCGGAAGATAGTGTGCTGGGGTAAGAAGGAGCTACTGGCAGCATCTAAGATCCAGTGTTGCGAAACTTGTCTTATATTTAAGGCAAGATTGACTACATGAATACAAGAGAATGACAACGCTGTTTCCCAATAGTAGCCATGCAGTTCCCTTACAAATGATATCCAATGTAGTTGCTAGAACAGGTGTCCTAGCTAAGGCTCTGTATAGTTAGGGCGTTGTTTCACTGGCCGACACGTACTGATATGTCGTCACCGATACCGATATAACGATATCGGGGCACCTCAAATGCATCCAAGTACTATATGGAAGGTATTTTCACTTGGCGATATAGTTTATCAACGACGAGAGATCAGAAACACGGTGTTGTATCGGACTGACATTCTGCGCGGTATTGTGTAATATACATGGTCTGCATGTATTGCGCTATATCTATATATATACGCCTATTATCTAGTGTGTTGTGTGTATTGTGTACCAGAGTTGGACCATAGGGGATGGTATGTATGTAAGCAATGGCAAACTTATTTGAACTTATTGAAAAAATACCTTATCTTTAGAATAAAAAATCCTAGGAATATAAAAACAGAATATTGCCAGAGAAAAATTGGGTTGAAATTTGTCAATTTATTGATGATACACACTAAAACAAGACGAAAGAAGATATTATAATAAGTACAGTTTATTGACAGCAGCCATGACGAAGTATTTTTGACCGAACTCAAAACAGTAACTGACGGCTAAATTAACATTTTGTCGCCACCCATATCGATGTAGGGCTTTGATTTAAAAAGCACAAAACTATTTTACCAGTGTCGTGTCACCTAATACTTCAGTATTGGGGCGAAATTACCGTTATCATGTCGTTAAATGAAAAAAAAAAAACCTTAAAGTACGGACAACGATAGTTGTCATGGCACATACCGCCAACGGTGGGCTGTGATTGGCCCACGTGACTCCCGCACTTGCCGCTGACCTAACTGGCAGCAAGTGGACTGCTTGGCTCTTATGGCTAATCTATGTCTAGTGAGTCATTTTCATCTTAAACTCAAAACTTCTTCTCAATTTTGTATTTTTGAATGCACCACGCTGAAAAAGAACAATGTAAGATTCCATTTAATACCTTCTGGACAGGAAAAAAATTAAAATAAAGAGCAGTTTGTCTCACTAGAATATTAAGATTGATTTGGAAGCCGTGAAAAAACTCGCTGTTTGTCATTTAAGCTCTAATTGATTTCTATTTGTGCTTATTTAAGGCGCTACATAATCATACATATGTTCTTAATGCTATTTTTTTGTCGTAAAAATCCATCAATAAATTGTTATTAAATTTAACTAGCTTGTACCAGAACATCAAACTTAAAACAAAATTGCGTGCTGCAAAATAAATATTGACGGTATTACATTAATTGTGTTTATAATGATAATGGCTTTATTCTTAGCTTATGTTCAATTTACCAGACATTAATATCTTCTACAATATAATGCATTGGAATTATTTTAAATAATAGCTGTGTTATTTATTTAAATGATCAATCGAATACGCCCCTCTATAAACAAATGAATGGATCTCAAATAACGTAATATGTTTAATACCTATATTATCTAAATATACTGTGTAGAGACATGTTTTATATAACCCGAAACTCCAACTCTAGGCAAGAGGGTGGAGTGTATCCGAGTTTATATGTTAGGAGTTCAAAAGTCTAGGAGGTAGCTAAACACAATCGTATTCTAAAATAATTTTTAATATGTATTTGAAAAAAATAAATACCGTTTTAACTATTCCAACGTCTTTAATATTGTCATACAGCTATCTTTTGAAAAAAATCACAACTTTACATCGACAGGTAGTAAAGATATTCCAATAAACTCACTTTTTTCCCTTAACCGCCATTGTACTGGTTAGGTCTATCAAGCTTGCCGTCGAGCAGTCGACGCTTGGATGACCGACCGTACATTTGACTATACAGAGCTTAATACATGCGGATTGTGCAAATGTCGGGGAGTGCGTCACTGGTCCGCATCTCACCTAAATTTAACCTGTTCAAATAACTCCATTCGGCATTGCTGATGTACAGATGGTACGTAGTGGATCAGTGACTCCAGGTCCATTAAAATGTGAAATAATTCAAAAATCCCCATTGTGCGATGCGGACATATTGACCTTTAGGTCCGATCTCGACTGCCGCGCTGCTAATTCAACACGCGCGTCGTGGAAATAAGATGGTCGCCAAAGCAGCGCTGCTAGAAGTCACGCTGTAGAAGTCACGCTGCTAGAAGTCACGCTGCTAGAAGTCACGCTGTTAGAAGTCACGCTGCTAGAAGTCACGCTGCTAGAAGTCACGCTGCTAGAAGTCACGCTGCTAGAAGTCACGCTGCTAGAAGTCACCTGCTAGAAGTCACGCTGCTAGAAGTCACGCTGCTAGAAGTCACGCTGTTAAAGTCACGCTGCTAGAAGTCACGCTGCTAGAAGTCACGCTGCTAGAAGTCACGCTGCTAGAAGTCACGCTGTTAGAAGTCACGCTGCTTAGAAGTCACGCTGCTAGAAGTCACGCTGTTAGAATCACGCTGCTAGAAGTCACGCTGCTAGAAGTCACGCTGCTAGAAGTCACGCTGTTAGAATTCACGCTGCTAGAAGTCACGCTGCTAGAAGGTAACACGCTGCTAGAAGTCACGCTGCTTGAAAAACTTGTGAAAATGGGCTCTTACTAATGGACTGATGGACGGACCTACGAAAATACTGATGTGATCCTAATGTTCTTATTACATCAGTATTAGTCCATCAGTCTTGCAAGTGGTGGAAGAGAGAAAGTTTGACTGACAGTGTTCAAACTATCGTCAGAACTTCCTTCAGTCTCAGTAGCAAACATAGACTGCACATGCCTCTATTTATCATCCATGTTGTTGCACTTTGCATGCAGGAGTTTAAACTGATAAAATAATGACGCAAAAACTGACCGTGTACAGTCTTGTTGTAAATACGGATACATACTGTCAGTCAGACTGTCAGTCTTGTGAGTCACAGTTTTACTGATCATGCCCATTAGAGTAGTATGCATCAGTATTTGTACAAGATAATACACGGTCAGTCTTCGCCTCATTATTTGCATCATTACCAGCTCCTGCATCCAAAGTGCAGATGGTACAACAACATGAGTAATAAGAAAAAAATACCAATTTAGATGTCCACATGGTCTAATCCCTATGGCATCACTCTCGCAATAGACTATAATAACGATGATGGGTGAATCAGGGTTCATATACCGGTTTGGTGTACTGAGAGTGGCTTTTACAGAATTGTTTTCCACCCATGCATCCTCCACGCAAATTCAGACACACATCTTATTAATGCAACCTTACTCATACTTATCCCATTAGCGTAGTTAGTATATAGGTACCCATATCGGTGGTCACGTGGTCTTAGGTGCTACACTCACATTAGACTATACAGCCAATGATCGAGGTTCGAATCTCGGTCAGCTGTACTGAATGTGTTTTTTTCCTAAATGTTTTTTTCAGTCTCCCTTCACGTAAATGCAGTTACATTTCCTATAGATATAACCTTCCTAATTTCTAAAACCATAGCGTATTTTGTACATAAACGTATAACCCGAAAGGGTAGTAAGACATGGTGAGAAAACAAAGTACTGCCTCATTATTACTGTCAGTATTTTTAAGATGGACAGTTTTACTGATCATGCAGGGTCCTTATTAGAGTGGGGTAGAAGGGGACGATCAGATCATGCAGGGTCCTTATTAGAGTGGGGTGGAAGGGGACGATCAGATCATGCAGGGTCCTTATTAGAGTGGGGTGGAAGGGGACACGGCAAAACATTTCTACTTTGGAAACAAATAGTTGAATTTTCTACACATAGTAATCTCAACAGTTGTTGAATATGGGTCATGAACTTATTGGTAATTGACGATACATATTGTAAATCAAGAGGGAAAGCTATCATCAAATTGTGGAACACCCTTTTCAGATATTAAAACACTGTTGATATGATTTTGTGTAAAAATATAAATTCTATGACTCTAATATACAAATATTTTATTTATTTATCCGAAAGAATATTTTTGTTATTAGAATCGCAAAAATACTACCCTTAGCTCTCAATTACTAGCATCCCATATTAGGCGTTGCGAACACTAGAGGTGAAGGGGTGTTGAGGGAGTTAAATATAGTAGGCTCAACAGTTGACCGGTCCCATTCTTTGGTGGTAAGCGCACCTAAATAACAGCTTTAAGGGTCCTGGGTTACTTACTTGATTTTTTGAGGAATGCTACATACTTAATCTTATCTTTAAAATGTTTACATTTTGCCTGAAATGTCATAAAAAACTTTTAAGGATTTTTTTTTTAGTCATAGAATTTAAAATGGAAGGCTTTTAAACTGCAAAGCGTCTCTGAAATTGTATATATGGCTCCTTTATAATGGTTGGTCAAAAGTAAGAGGTTGAAAATGGAGCTTCTCAATAAAATTGTATCAAGAGCGTTCACCATAGCTGGCCCAATTCAGCTCCCAACTAGCGCGAGGTACGGGAGTAAAAGGGAAAAGAAAAGACCAAGATATGCCAGAAATGTGTGTATTGCATTCGTATTTGAATGATTACTCAAAATTTTCCGTGGTGACTATGGGGGACAAAGCGACAAAGTTTGTTGTTAATAACTACAGTATATACCTATTATGACAGAATGAAGATTTGTGCACAGTGCTTATCTGGGAAGCCATTCTAAAATGGCCAAAAACTGCTTATTCAATGCAGTTTTTATCCAAATATCATTTAATATTTCAACAATTTCCATTATTAGGAACTTCTATTAACTCTTTATTTCCATTGATGTTTAATCATAAATTATCCACTTGCAATAGTGTTGGTGTAAATGTAGGATTCCGAGCCGACTGAATCACAGAGTTGTTGGGGGTGTGATGTACGCATTATTTAACAGCTCTAAGCTAATCTGATGTGCTTGTCGAGAGTCTAAGGGGGCGGCCAGACTGAGCGAGCGAGCGCGCGAGCGACTAAAATATAAAATAGAACACATGGGTTGTAATGAGAGGTGGCCAGACTGGAGCGCGCGAGCGAGCTAGCGAGCGACTGAGCGCGCACGCTTGAAAGATAGAACTGGTTCTATTTTTCAAGCGCGCACGCTCGACCCGGTACAGTCTAGTTTACAGGCGCTAGGCAATATTATTGTGTGTTGGTTCATCGAGTGCTGGGAAAACTTCTCATTTTGACATTTTTATTAATTTTTTATTACTATCGATAGGTTTAGCACACTTTCTGGAAATTGAAAAATGACACCTGGACACTGGAATCAAACCCGGTACCTTTGGCTTAGTACGTCAATGCTCTAAATACTGAGCTATCCATGATTCGTCCCGTGCCCAGGGTCATTCTTCACTCATATTTTAAGGCATAGCCTATGATGGAGTGTGGAAATCGTCAGCTAAAAGTATGTGATTATATTAATATCACGAGCTAACTATCAGATAACGCAGCCATCTTCGACACAGTAGTTGGCTTATTGCTGCCATTTGTACAATTATTATAATTGTACGGGATTTCATACTAAGAATTAAATAGCCAAAGCTATTATTTATGCTTTTAGTGAGGATTACTCCATCTAGATATCATATTCTGAAAAGTGAAAAATGACACCTGGATAGCTCAGTGGTTAGAGCCTTGGCCTACAAAGCCAAAGGTCCCGGGTTTGATTCCCGTGTCCAGGTGTCATTTTTCAATTTTAAGAATATGATAGCTAGATGGAGTAATCCTCACTAAAAGCATAAATAATAGCTTTGACTATTTTATTATTATTATTATTATTATTATTATTATTATTTTATTATTATTATTATTATTATTATTATTATTTATTATTATATTTATTATTATTTTATTATTATTATTATTATTATTATTATTATTAGCACCACGTCTTACTACCCGTTCGGGTTATACGTACTTACGCTAATTTGCAATGGTAGGGTGATTGTGAGATGAAATGGAGGACCAACAGTTTAACGTGGAATCCAAACCTCGGTGGAGGCCTGGCATTCCTCACATTCACAAGTTGTGATTAATACAAGTCTTTTCAGAGGTGAAGGAAGGGTTTGGCAATCAGGAAGGGTTTGGCAATCAGATAAATCTGTGCCGGGACCAAGGATTGAGCCCCGAACCCTCAGCAAAGAGGTCAGACACCTTACCCCTAGACCACCAGGTCACCGTTTGACTATTCAATTCTTATTATTAGCACACTTGCTATTAACGGCCTAATTTAATTGCTAAGATCATAAACCATGTATATATTTATATAAAACTGATATGTTAAAATACTTCAATATTATCAAAGTAGGCCTTTACAAATAAGAATCACCACTAGCGTGAAGAGAGGAGGAGAAACCCACAACAATAAATCACTTATTAAAACCACCCTCAACTCACTCAGCCAAAATTCGGAGCCTCCTCGTCAACAAATAACGAGAGGTATCAGCTAATCACGCGCTCGCTCGCACGCTTGTCAGTCTGGCCGAACCCTAAGGTAGGGATGTGCATAATTATTTACTTACAGGAGTGCCAAATAATAACTAAAAAAAAGTCGGCCCAAGGTCTTTTGTTTATTTATCTTTCTTCGAAATTCCTTTTTTTTAATACACACATAACAGATTGAAACGAATAAGCTTAAATATATTTAGAATGCACTACATTAATAAATACCCTGGTGGCTTAGTATGTTTTAAGTTCGTTTGAAAGATCTATATGATGGGGTGTGAGCTAAGTGAAACTGTGATGAGGTGATTCTCAAGAAAGGAAACAGATGCTCATCAGTAAGTCAGTTTTTAAGATAACATCTCCTAAGTTTCATGAATGCAAACATTTCCAAGTTATATTATTGGGCGTGATTTACCAAATTTGGAAAGATGATTTTGGCATGGTTTTCGTAAAAATCCAATTTTGTTGTGTTTAATAAAACATGCTTCAAAACGTAACGCCACAGGCCAGATTGATCACACTGGAGGGCCGTATTTGGCCCACGGGCCTTATATTGCACATTCCTGGTCCAAGGTATATAACAAGGTTGTGTGAGTTGTGTGGCCGAGATATTTGAATATGATCTACGTCCAGAACCAACCCCACTCTCATCTCCAACATGCAGGTGCTTAGATTTAGTAGGTGTTAAGTTAAACTATACACATGACAATGTTATTTATTTTTGGTGGTATTTAACGTGTACTTTCTGAGCCGACTAATTACATCAGTAGCTGTCGGGATTTCCTGGTACAATTTGACCTACTTTTCTCTGATAGGTCGCTATAAATAGATCTGGCCTCTGATTGGCTGCTATAATTAGACCTCCCCCCTCCCATCCCCTCCCCTCCCCTCCGCTCTGATTACAAAATCTCCACCAGTTGATTACGAAATTTCCTCCCCTACACCCCTTCCCCCCTACAACCCCCCTTCCCATACAACTCCCTCCCCTACACCACCATCCCCTACAACCCCCACCACACATTGAACATGTTGGTACTTGTGTGGGTCTTTTTTTTTCTTAATTATTAATGATTGTTAATTAAATATTCATATATGGGTTATGGGGAAGGACATTGGAGTATATTTTATTTGGATGGTGAGCATACGTCTCTGCACGAACCTCTCGCTACGACTGTCCTGCGTAGAATGGAGGGTATCATTTCTGGTCGGCCGCTTACCGGGTAGTGACCACTGCGCATAACGGTTGCGCACTTTCCCCCTCCCCCTCTCCTCTCGCCTCAATCACCCGGTGACGTCATCGAGACCCGTCGCTGGATCGACAAAACGTGTTGAGACAAGAATTGAGGTCATTGACCCGGGCAATGGGTTTTCCTGGTGTTGCAACATGACCTTGAATAATGTCCCCCACTCCCCTATTTGGTAATGGGTTTTCCCTGATGACTGGCGCCTGTTTGGCGGCTTGACAAGACAAGTTGAGACAAGAATAGATTGGGACCTCAAAACCTCGAGGTAATTGACCCTGTTCATGTTTGCTAGCCCCAACAAGCCGAGACTCGTATCTACGTGTAAGGAACAGATAGGTTTTGCTTGAATAAAACACGATATTACAAAACATACATTTATTATACATTAAAGGTTTTACATACATATTATACACTTTTACAGGAATGACGCATATATTCGTTCATACGTTTTTCTACAGTGTCTTTTAGATGCGTTAGTAAAATTGTTTTTAGTTCACAATCCAGCATGTAATAGTCCAAACCGACGACTTGGCGTGTATAGTAGGTAGCACTGATAAGATCCAGGTTTCTGATGTGCGTTTCCACAGTAGGCTGTTCGAGATCGATGACATCCACTGATTCTGTAAGCGTGTCGCATACATCTACGACGAGCGTGTCGATCAAATCGTTGCAATAGCGTGCGACGGGTGTCGACCACATATCCCTGCGGTCGACGGCGACGTCGATGAGGTCCCACACCTCGCAAAGACGTGCCCAGCTAGGTGCTAGATAGGCGACCCGTTTGAGTCCTGCGTCTTGTTTCTCGCTGATGACGACCATACGGTCACCGCACATGCGTCGCAAAGAGATTTCATGATTAGTCAGACTAATCTTTTGAGGAGGTTGCGTGTTGCTGAAAAACTTTGATATGACCGACTTGTAGCTGCCCAGTTCTTGCCACTCTGTACGGTTAAACACCGCACAATTCCCTCCACATTTTTTCTAGCTGGACATAGGGCGTAAAGTTGTTCTTGACGCTCATGCCTACGATGACTCGCTTGGCGTCGACTTCGTCCAGCGGAAACAGAGTGTTGAAAATACTGGTGAGGGCGAGCGGCTTCACCGGCTTTGCTTTGCGGGCGCAAACGTCTTGACCTTCCATCGCTTCGACGACTGTCACGGTTATGGACGGCACGCCGCCGTGACGCCCCTTTTATAGGCGCACGCTGATTGTACGCAGCCCCTTGAGGGGCGGCAGGAGCCTAGCTTCTTGAAAAATGTGTTGTAATATCTCACCACCTTAGCGTCGTTGCCTGTATGATTGGTGGGCGAGAATAGGGCTAGGAAAGTTTTCATCGGAATGTTCTGGGTACGATAGAGAAGGTACATGAGACAGTAATGGCCGCAAACGTCCGAGGTTATGCTTTGAAGTTGTAGCGTGCTATGAGACGTGCGGGAAGTGTTTTTTCGTATAAATGCCAGATGCGACTTTATACGCGGCGGAAATCCATAACTGTCAAAATATTCTCCCACGCCGTTCTTGTCGATAAAGATGGCGACCCAATGCGTCCCAGGCTTGGTATGTGGATCCGTGTTGATGATGAGAGCGGCAGGTCGCGCTATTCTTGAGGGTAGTTGATCAGCAGGGAAAACACCCGACCGTACAGAACGGAACCACGGGCTTGTTTTCAGCGCACGTCTTATGGTGTGCGTGTCCATCTTCAATCATCCAGTCTCGAAGTCCCCAAACGATGGAGGCCGAACAGAAATTCCAAACAGAACTATGTGCCATGCACATGGTGCGACCCAATTTAAGTGTTTTCAAAGACGAACAACCTCTATCGTACAGATCTACGACGGGCGTAGGCGTGTATTTGACTAGAAACTTTTTCTTTTCTGCACCCTTGACGTAGACGGTTTCTGCACGTGCTGTGGCGCGGGAGATGAGGGATTCGAGCAGGCTGTAATCCACATCACCGCTATCCCAGGGAATACCGTGCAGCTTGTTGACGATATAGTCGGCTTTCTTTTTGGCAGCCGGTGAAAGTTCCTCTATAGCGAAGGGGGGCTTTAACACCCAATGTTGAAGTAATGTTCCGCATACAGATAAAACACTCAATTCCTTGACGATAAACTCGTTGTTGTTGTCGATGAAGCTCTGGAAATCCACAATGACGTCCATGATTTAAATGACGGCGACAGGGGGTGGGAAGCCGTTTATATTAACTCCCATAATCGGTCACGACGTTTCTGTCCTTGTCGATGGTGATGATGTTGGCAAACTCCCCGTACACGATACAGTTGACGGTTTCGGTGAGAGCTCTGGCGAAGCTCACTTCGATGCTCAGAGAGCCGTGCCTCGTCAAATTCCAATGTGATGTCATGTGAGCTGACAGATTAGGTGTGAGATCGAAAGCCATTAGATGATATCCCTTAGGGAAGGCTTCTCGTGTGATGTCGCTACCCTCGTTCATGAAATGGATACCCGTTCCAGAAAACAGTGTGTGGTAGGACATGACATAGTTGCCGTTTGAAAAATCGGGCTGTAACGGTTTCGACGGCACTTGTTCTCCGTCCACGTACAGCGAGAAATGGTTCATGCCGTAGGTTTGGAAGTTGAACGGGTTCTTGGTGGCGTCTCCGTTGAACGCTGCGTTTGATACAAAGCCCACGATGCATCGTTTGGGTAGTTGTCCGGTGAATACGTTGTCCAGCGATTTCCCTTGTACACCCGTAGGAATAGTGAGTGTTTTTACTTCCACGCGGGTGATGGGATACTTTGCGGGACTGACGTTTAATGCCTTGGCATGTGCCAACAGTATAGAAGGTGCTACTTTGACACGTCGCACTAGAAGGCCTGCTTCAGCGATGTGAACCTTATAGTGTGGGAGTTCAGGGACGGCCATAAGACTGAACCCGTCTCTGGAACGGACCAACTTGACTCTGAGTTCGGTGCCGTTCAAAAGGTATTTCTCTTGGTTAAATACATCACCGTGTAGATAACCCAAAAGATCCACCGTCTTACTTTTGGCTGTTAGACTGCGACGGGTCTCAAATCCTTTGTTGCCTGCGTTAGTCTCCTCAAAGGTTCCGGGGCTGTCTGCGAACCAAAGACCGCAAGTCAAATGTGTTCTTTTAGCTTCACCGTTGTAATTGAGCAGCGTTTCAATGTACGATCTATAAGCATACGTGTTGCTGGGCGGTGAGACTAGTTTTTGGTTTAAAAACACATCCACCTGTGTGAATAGCGAATGCAACCAGTTGTTGACGGGAGCGATTTGATCCACCTCTGTGAAAGAGCCACCGTCGGGTTTCACGATGGCCGCCCTGAGATAGAGCATAGTCTGCGAAAGATCGATATAGAACTCGCCTTGACCGGTAACGGTAAATTCTATGGGTGAATCATCGGTGAGTGAAGAGACAGGTTTGTACTGGATCCATTGTCCGCTTTCGAGGCTGGTTTGCGTGGGTGGGACTGAAAATAGATCGAGTTCACTGCTGGCACACTCGCAGGACTGGGGGTGTAGAAACGACATTTCAACTGAAAATATCTACAGCTTCTTTCTTGACCTTTTTACGTCGGGTAACGGCTGAAGACTGACGCCGGTGCTTCTTACTACGCCCTTTATAGCCTGAGCCGGTCATCAGTGTGCCGATCTTCTGCTCCGCCTTGCGTTTCAGGTTTGTTCCAGCCTCGCCGACACGCTGCCGTAGAGCCTCTTTGAAAGGACGACGCTGATTGGCGACGTCGGAGAGCACGTCGATACCCGTATGAAGGGCTTGTTTTCCTATGGCTTTAGCGCCGCTTCTCAGCAAAGGTACGACGCTCTTGAATAGGCCGCTGAAAAAACTTCCTATTCCATGCCCACGTTGATAGGGAACACCGTGGTAGATCGAAGATATTCCCGTTCCAGCCTGGTTGACGTAGTATCTTTGGTAAGGACAGTTCATGTTGAGCGGCGTCGAAAATGAAGTTTCACGCACACTTTTCCAAACTCGAATGGTACAGCTTCACCAGTGTCGGTCCTTATATTGATTTCCAGGCTTTCAATTTCTCTTCTAAGTACTGGCACGTAGTGCATCGGATCGTAGCTAACTGTCTTATGTATGCCGTAGAGATAGTTTGCGTTGTTGATACCGACGATACGTAAAAGCGGTGCCACAATGTCACCCACGGGCTGAGGATCGATGATATCCGTGTAGACGTACATTTGCGAGGGCAAGCCTAGTAGAATGTTGGCGGCGTACGGTGACTTTGGGACTTTGATCAGATTAGTATTAGGATCGAAACCGAGCTGTAGACTTAGTTGATTAGATAGCTCCAGCAGCTGTATATTTGGTGAAGAAGAAACAACGTCCACTTTTTTGTTGGTGCTTGTGTACTTGAATACAACTCCAGAATCCCGTTTAAACGCCTCTATTTCGTTTAGGGCTTTGACCATTTCTTGGATAGTGCTATAGTTTCCAGGCGGGATGTGATCCTTGAATATTTGTTCCACACCGTTAGCGTCAACCCAGTTGTACCATACAATGTTTCGGCCCTCGGGTACGGTGGTGAAAGAACACGGATATTGGAATTCGGCGAGAGCTACTTCCCACTGGCCGTCGAGTGTAAGACGGTAGGGTAGTTGCGTGGTGAAATTCGTGAGGGTATTTTTCGGGAAATATCCCATAGAGCTATCGCTCGGCAAGGTGAGGTAAAACTGGTCCTTCATGGTAGGGCGCTGACGTAACTGGCAGGAATCCAAGAATTAAACTTGGCGGGGTAACCTTTCCACTGCACGTACACTTTCTTTCTGGCACCTTTACCCTTGACACGTAGTATTTTATCAACTTTAAAAGTTTCGGGAAGACGTACGCGTTGCAATTCAGGTTCGTAAAACGTTCCCTCCACCTCCTCGCCGTCAAGATCGGTCACTCTGTAGACGACTGGTTGCCTCAACACGACGCTGCTGACTTTGAAAATTTCTTCGCTCCAATTGCTTTCGTAGCCCTTTTCAAACAGCATTTTGGATTTGCTAATACGCACCGTGTCACCGGCTTTGAGTTTTGGCTTACTATTCGATCTTGGGCCCCGTTTGCCGTACAGATTATCTCTGACTTGAAGCACGTTGGTTTCTGAAACGTCGGCAGGCGCCATCTTGATACTGGAATGTTTTGCGCCGTTGTAAGCGTCGACTAGATCTTGGAGGACGTCCACGTAGCGATACGTGTTATTTTTGGTAAAGTAGCGCCACATGCGTCCTTTCAGAGTTCTATTGAATCGTTCCACGATGCTTGCCTTCACGTCTGGATTATTAGTGGTGTAGTAATGCACGCCTTCTTGCTTGAGAAATTTCCGGACTAGACGTGCCGTGAACTCTGTCCCCTTGTCCGTCTGTAAACTTAGAGGTTTACGCCCGCTTTGCTTGAAAATGTCCCGAAAGGCGTCTCTCACGACGCTCCCCGTCTTGGATGGAAGCGTCCTCGCCCAGGCCATCTTGCTAAACACGTCGATGACGGTGAGCAAGTACACCGCACCGTCGTTGTATTTTCCAAGACTTCGCATATCGTTGAGATCGGCTTGCCAGAGATCGTCAATGTTTGACACCACGTACTTGTTGCGTGGAAACTTTTTTATCACCGGTTTGTGGAGGGTATAAGCGTCCTGCGCACGAAGCCATTTTCGTACTTTGTCGGGATCTTTCTTGGACGCCTTTATGAGCGACGCCGCCCCCGCAAACCCAGCAGGATGAGAAGGGTCGTAGTAGATGTCGGCTAAACGGGGCATTAAGCTCGGAACGGCAGCCACCTGTTTTCGTCCACCCTTTTCAGTTTCTTCTTCTTAGGGCGTTGCGACGGTGTAAGTGGTTGAGGTACGGGCGTCGGATCTCTAATGGGCGCCAAACGTTTCGGATTTACAATAAATTCTTTCGGGATGTTTATTTTTTGAAGTGCAGTGAGAAACTCTCGCCACCCCGTCGGCTCGCTGTGTCTTCTAGCTCTGACCAGATCGTTGACTAAATCCACAATGTTAGATCCACGGAGAGGTGTATCGTGAATACTCACTTCCCCGTCTTCGTCCCAAGAGATACCGCCCCTGGAATTAATATGTTCTAGTAAAAGCTCGGCTTTTTTACGTGCCTGTACTGGTACAGTATTGAGTACAGCCGCGATGGGAAGTACGGGGGCGGTCGCCGTGATATTTTCAGGCGGTGGAGGTTGTTATTGACTAAAGTGTAGATAGCGCTGCAGCACTTGTTGGTATAAAGTCCATTTAGACTTGTCATCAAGTTTTGAAGCGAGGATTTTTTCCATTTCCTTGTCCAGCTCGGAGACCACTAGATTTGTGGCCGATGCCGCTTGTTGGTGGTGTTGCTCGTAACGGTGTAATGTTTCCGGGGACACCAATATCATTTTTTTCGTGTGTTCCATTATCTACTTGTTGAATAAGGAACCGAGGACACCGCTGATTAATGGGGCTAAAAGTAAGGGCAGGAACGCTCCTCCTTTCTGAACGAGCAGACGTCTCTTCTTCTTCCAGCACTCTCCTCGTTTGACCAGCTTGCGCAACACCTGCTTGTGAGCACGTAACTTTGTCTTCTGCGCATTTTTCAACGGCACCCGCCCTTTTAAAGTGTTGTAGGCACACTCGCAAACAGAGTCAATCAGTTTCTTGTCGGCCGTTTTCAACAAGGCTACACGTTGCTGTGGGTTCATGCGATGCATCGCACGCAGCAGCGGGGCTTGCTTCAGCACTTTGGGACTCATGGTTATGAAATGATATGTAATTGGGACGTGTCGGTGTTTTTATAGCTTTTGCGTGGTAGGTACACGCAGCACCCGACATTTGTGCGGGTTCTATATCTAAACCATTCGGGTGTACCTTGTTTAAAATCTAACAATAGATACCCGTGGGGAGTACTTGTAGCGTCAGCGTAAGCCTCCTGTAAAATACGGGGGTTTTCAGGACACACTTGACGTGCAAAGTGTTGAATCTGAGCTTTATCCCTGGGATTTTTAAAAAGCACAATATAATGCGCGTTTAAGGAAATGTCTCTTTGGCCCTTGCCCTGGTGGAATATATTTTGTGTAAGGTACATGACGCTAATATTTTGATGGTGGCATCCTTTGGTGAAAAGATCGACGACCACTTCGTTGGCTTCACGCATCAGGTCGTCCAGGATTATCAGCTGTGGAGGAGAGTCATCACAGGTGTCATCCATTTCCGGTAAACCCTTACAGAATATGACAGACCCGTCTTGTTCGAATCCCGGTTGCCATAAAGCATAATACCAGGTGATTTTATCAAATTTAACGTCACACATTGTGTCCAGGTGACGGATAAAGTCGGCTACAAAATGGGACTTTCCACAGCCTGAAGGGCCGCTGATGATGGCCGAAAATGGATGTTTCAACTTGTCCATAATGTTTAAGACTGAGCTTATAAGCTAAATGAACTTGTATTTATAGGATAGAAGGGTGGGGGTGTAGACGTTAAAACACAAACATAACAGTTTTTTTAATATTTAATTACACAAATCAATGTTTTTACAAATTTTATTTCACACAATTATTTACACAGATCAAAGTTTTTACAAATATATCTCACATCATGAAAAATATTTATTTACACAAATCAAAGTTTTTACAAATATATCTCACAACATGAAAAGTATACTTTGAAAAATATTTATTTACACAAATCAAAGTTTTTACAAATATATCTCACACCATGAAAAGTATACTTTGAAAAATATTTATTTACACAAATCATAGTTTTTACAAATATATCTCACACTATGAAAAGTATACTTAGAATATTTATCAACACAAATAAAAGTTTTTACAAATATATCTCACAAATCGAAAAGTATACTTGAAATATTTATCTACACAAATAAAAGTCTTTTTACAAATATATCTCACACCGTGAAAAGTATACGTGGAATATTTACACAAATCAAAGTTTTTACAAATATATCGCATACTACAAAAAGTATACTTGGAATATTTATTTACAAATATATCTCATACCGTGAAACGTATACTTGGGATATTTATTTACACAAATCAAAGTGTTTTTTACAAGTATATCTCATACGATAAAAAAGTATGCGTGGAATATTTATTTACAAAAAATATATATATTATGGAAACAATAATCAATTTCTTGAGCTCGTAGCGGGAATAGTGGCATCGGTACTAATTTTATAAAGTCCAGTTTAAAAAGTATTTTAACATATGGTTTCAAATTTGATTAGAATTTAAAATATATATACAAACAAATTTGACTAGAATTAAAATATATACAAACAACTAATTTTATTTGACTAGATATAACCAGGTAGGTGGAGATTTATACTGGCGGATAAAAAAAATATAAAAAAAAGTATCCCGGCTGCATAAAATAAATAAAAAAAAATATGCTTGTTTTCATGCAGAAAAAAATATGAAAAAAAATTTTCAAATCTTTGAAAAATGGTATGTCAGTGGAACTGTCTAGAGTGAAAGACTAAAAAAGATGATTATTCAGCCCGTCTAAATGATCACCTTTTAGTTGTGACGAAGGCGTTTACAAGGACTCTGATACCCAAACGGCAACGTATTATAATCATCGGTTATCCGCCGTTTGGTGTACACAGGCCGGTAGACTTTATTCTGCGAAACGGTACATACAGTCGCAAGACCTTTTCTTACAATTTTGTGCGGTATCTGTATGTATCTTTCCGCGGCCTGTTCGGTGACCATCGCTTTCAAAACGTCAAAATTAACGTCGTTCCGGTTGCCATAGTTTATAGTGATACCGCGAACCTTGCATACCGTTTTTGTTTTGGCAGGGTCGCCACCAACGCAAACTCGGTACGCGTAATTCTTGGGACCGCCAGATACAAAGGCGCTAATGTAGCTTCCCGGACCGTAATCTTGAAGTTCGTCAGTGAGGTCACCTAAAAAGTCTCCGGTCGGTGGACTCCAATCGCCGGGGCGTTCCGTGAATAGAACGCTATCTGTATCATGATACAAAACGCGGTCCCCCAATTTTTCAAGGATGCTGTATAAGTGCAACCTAGCCATAGCAGTCGTGTAGCACGCCACCGCCACACTCGTGTTAGGGTTAGGGCGCAACGCGTCACGCGCATCCTTGTAATTGAGGAACATAACCTCATCATTTACATCAATGACGCTGTCCACGGTGATGTACGGATCCGTTAGGTACTTGTGAATGCCCTGATAGTCGTTGACAACGGCTACGTGTGGTAAATCGGGTCTTTGCCCAAACTTTCCCCATAGCGAATTTAAAAAGAGTTTAGCCAGAGTGCGGAGACCAGGGTTTTTACAAACAGAGCCGAAATCGAGTTTTACCCCCTCCCTTTCCTCATAATTTTGAATGTAAGCTAACTTCTCATCTTGCGAGGTACACCACTCTGGCCATCCGCTGGCTTCTTGTTTGATTTTCAAAAAAGTATCAATGTAGCCGTGAAACAAGCCGCCAGAACGTGTCTGACGGTCGTAAACAGATACATTGTACTCCCACACTTCGTGTACGGCTTCAACGGTGTAGCCTTTCTCAACGGCTTTCCGGATCTCGTCAATCACCCAGACACCTGTCAACCAGCGATCTTTTTTGTCGTTGTGCTGACACGCGCCTTGGTTTTTCTCCTCCCCGCATTTCCTGCACAAGATGAACATTAACTTGTCGTGCATCCGTGTAGGTAATACGGGCATGAATAAATCCCGCGGAGGCGTCACTGTAACTTTGGCTATGCCTTCTACTTTATCTATAGCGGGACAATTTGGTTCCAAGTGAATTTTGGGGTGACCGATGGGGTATTTTTTGTACTTGCAAACGTACGGATACAACGAACACACATCCAAGTACTTGATCTTCTCTCCACAAGAAAGGTCTGCTTCGTGGAAGAGTTTGATACAATTTGTACGCCCGCCAAAGAATGCGTCCCTGGGACTGAGGGGCTCCTTGCTGTACACCTCGTGCCGGAGTACAAATTGTTTCAAGTCCTTGTCTGTGCGTTTCATCGCATTAAACGTACACTCCCACATCTCTACGACCGTGTAGCCGGCATTCTTAAACTTTTCAACACAAGCCATGGTCGCTTCATAGCGCGTCTCCATGGTCTCGTGGGGACTGTTTTTGATAGGAGTGGTCCTGCCCGGATAACAGAGAGGGCACCCGTGCCAATAACAGCCCCAAAACTGAAAGATGGTGGTGGTATCTCCAGCTTTAACAACGCCGTCTACACGTCGCCCTAACACATATTCCTCACGGCCGTTACCCGCATGAAGAATAGAGACACCGCGTTGATGGGCCTCCCAGCAGAGCCATTGTACAGCTATGTGCGACTGTTGGTCTGCGCACCGGTAGCCACCGTTAGGGATAATACCGATAGTATTCTCCTTAAGATGACTACGGCGGTAAACCAACATGGCCGCTCCAGCGATAGTACACGCCTCCCTGAAAGGATCCACCTTTGCTTTTTCAATAAGCATATCTCTAAACTTTAGGCAGGCCTTCCGTAGGATCTCTACGTCTTTCACGCAATACAGTTCCAACTCGCGGTTAAAATCAAAGACATAATTTTCTTTGACCAACGCGTCATACCACTTCTCAAAGTGCTCCTTTCCCTCAACTGACATCTCCCCGACGCCGTAATCCTCCTTTGGCGGCAAGGGACCCCTATACCCCGCGTTTTCTTTTTTATTGAAAAAATGGGGGAAATGTCCCTTGGCCAAAGACTCGTCCAGGCCGAATGTCTTGGGCATCTTGGACAACGACATGGGGAGAAAGTTCAGCGAGTCAATAAAGTGGAGCGGGCCGTAACGCATGGACATGATTTTCCCACCGTTCATTATAAGGTCTGGAGTCCATTTTTTTACCTCCATCATATATTTTAAAATAAAATTCCCATCATACCCTTTTGAATTTTGAGCAAGGAGGGTGATATCCTTAAATTTTGAAGCTTTAATTTGTTCTATAAATCCGAAAAATTGGGCCATTGTGGTATCACCCCCGAATATGCGAGTCCTATCGCCCCCGCAATCGGTGCAATGATTGTCATTTGCATCTATATGAAGGCAGGCCTTGCAACATGTCTGCACGACACATAGGTTAGGTTCGTGCAAGTACGTGTTTACCGCACCTTTAAGAGGAGTTTCTTGTCTGCATTCAAAATCATAGAATACAAACATGAAATTACTCTTTTCCAGTAACGGCTTGGACGGGGCTTGCTTCATATAACAGAAATGCCCAAAAGGACGATATGAATCACATACTCTACAAAAAGTCTCATAACACCTATGTGAATAATTTGACTTTTCCAAGCTGAAAAATTGCCCGCATACCTCACAAACCTTTTTGACATCACAGATCGACCTGTGACCTCTGCAAAAACCGGGACGTTTATGGTTATCAAAACATGTCTGGTTTGTGAACCAACGCCCGCAATCTTTACAGACCACAGATTGACCTCCGCTACAAACCACTTTAGTGTAGCACTTTTTACACGAGGACTCGCATTTGTGCGCGTTCTTTGTGTTGAACGGCACACGGCACTCGCGGCAAAAGTACGAGCACTTAAATGCGGCTGTCAAGGATGTTATGACGTCAAAATGGTCTTGCTTATCGTCGTGAAAATACAAATCAAGGTTGCCCTTAAAGGAATGGTCGGCGGGAGCAGGCCCTTCATATAGGACTTGTCTCCCGCGACGTTCCCTGAACACCGTGATTTTGTATTCGGAGAGGTATGTTTGAAATTGTTTCAGCTCAGTCAATCCACCACCTTTCAAAAGATTCACACGGGCATTATGGCATAGTTCCTCTGCTTTGAGTTTTTGAATAGGACGACCCCATTTGATTTGTCTAAAGGTGTTCACATCCATGCATCCTGGCTCTCTTTTATTATCACATACAGCCTTGGCAACAACTAATGCACGGGCAAGACAAAGTGTGTCGCCATTTTGAATAGTAATTATTCCTTGGTTTTTACGGCTATATGTGCTAGCGGGAGAGAGTTTATCACAATAACGTGCACTCCCGCGAGGCTCCTTAAAATGGCAGAGTTTAACGTACAATGGTGCTGTACTCAAAAACAAACTATTACTCTGCAATACGCGACTTACGTTATCAAGCACGGCTCGAGCGTCTAACTGATCTGCTCGTCTAAAAGAAACGTACACAGGGTTCAACGTCGAGTCCGTGCTATTTAAACGTAAGCCAACATAATCTTCGTTACTGACGCCATGGTCCTGCAACCGGTTGAGCAAATTAGTAATTTGTTCTTCAAGCCAGCTTAATGCGTCACGATCGCTTGCTGGAGCACCAAGATGTACGGTAACTTCTCTACCGGTATAAAAGAAACGCCTCAATTGCTTAATTCTCTCTTCGACGATACGAAGAGGGAGGCCTTGGTTCAAAGCTCCACCTACCTGGTTTACCGGACCACTAATTCCCGTCTGGGGTGCCGAAGATGGTCCTGCTAGCACCGCCACGGGTTGCGGGGAACCCGTCTGCCTCGCCGCGGCTGGGGGTCGAACAGCTTCTCCAGGGCTCGGAGGCTGTGCTCCCGCGGTTGGGTGAAGGGGTGTCATGGCCGGTGGCTGCGAGAGGACGGCACTGCCTTTTTCGTTCTCAAGTTGAACTATAACACACAACGTACGCACTTTAACAATAATTGTTCTTAACATACGCGTCTTTAAAACGATGCCACAATTTCAGACTGCTTTTGGTATTTATAACACAGCAACATTCTTAAAGTGTGTGTGTGTGTGTGTGTGTGTGTGTGTGTGTGTGTGTGTGTGTGTGTGTGTAATAAATACACTTCCAACATGTACAAATACATCAGCCCCTCCGGCATGTGAAAAGTTGAACACACATTTTCAGCTATGCTAGGAAATCGAACCCTGGCCCTCCCTAGCTCATCAGGGTTTTAATACACGGCTATAGCAACGCTATAATTTCCCTGGTTAACTATTATGGCTGTATATATTTTGATATCTGTATACAAGCACTACATGTACAAAATACATTTTAGTTTCACTATGCCTGTGGGGGAATCGAACCCCGGTAATATAGGGAAATACATGTATTCACACAAGACAATTAAGTTTACGTTTGGTGGAAATAATTTTGTTTTGATTTATAACCGTTACTTTATTGTCTAAAGTGTGCCACTGTATGATAATTTACGCTATAATTTCCCTGGTTAACTATTATGGCTGTATATATATATTTTGATATCTGTATACAAGCACTACATGTACAAAATACAGTTTAGTTTCACTATGCCTGTGGGGGAATCGAACCCCGGTAATATAGGGAAATACATGTATTCACACAAGACAATTAAGTTTACGTTTGGTGGAAATAATTTTGTTTTGATTTATAACCGTTACTTTATTGTCTAAAGTGTGCCGCTGTATGATAATTTAACAACCAGACGTGTAGGTAAATGAACCCTGGACCAGTATCGCGCCCCCCCCCCTAAGTTGCTGGTTGAATATTTGATCTAGCAACTTGTAAACATGAATTTAATAAGTATTCAAAGCGACAATTATAATTTCCAGTCTATGAATGTCTGTACGGGAAATGAACAGGGGACCATTTAAATCCCTTACTGGAACATGTACAAAATACCAACCACAGGTGTTATTTATCGCTATGAAAGGGTAAACAGTCATTTATCTGCTTGCAGCGTCAGAGTTGTTGGTGGGTCTTGTTACGGCACCCCCTCAACCCTTCTATCTATAGCTGTCACCGTAAGAAACCCCCCTTCGCTAATGACAGAGGGGTGGAGGGACTGTCTCTCTCTCGCTCTTTCAAAAAATATTTTTGCTCTGGCTTAAAGTGACTTCTAACGCTATCTACACGAGAGCGAAAGCACTCATACATGAAATGCTGTGGTCAGGCCTGCGCGCGATATCTACCGGATAGATAATAAAACACCTCACTGCCCGAATTATTTTTTCTATCAGTAGAAATATTTTTAATAGACAATTATTTTTTTCAGCCTAAAGGTCAGGGCACTTTATACGCATTACTTAAAGACTAAGACATCCCGCCCGCTGTCTGTTAATTTATCAGACAGACATTCTTAGCCGTGTCGGGAATTAAACCAGGGACCGGTAGACATGCTATCGACTGCACTAAGTTGACGGTTGAATTGGATCCAGTACATTGCAAACACTACTAAAAAAAAGACAGTTATAATTTTCTCTTGAATGTTTGTAATGACAAGAGCTAATATTCTTTTTTGGTTAAAGTTGAAACGGACCAGCTGACAAAATGTACTAAATAACAGTGGTTTGGGAGGGGGGGAAGAGAGCGCGCAAATAACTGTCTATTTCTAACCTAGTGACTATATAGTATTGTTACTTGTAGACGGTACTTACATAGCAGCAGGTCTAGCGCATCCAAATCACCACAGGCGTCTGTGGGCGTCTGTCCATTGATATGGGGCGGTGTGATGACGGCTGGGGGCGGGCTACGGATGACGGGAGGCTGTGCGATGACGTCGTTCATCACCGTAGGCGCAATGCTGTTCCTCAGCCCCTCATCCAGCCCATAAGGGTCCCATAAGTCTGAAATTTAATAAACACATATTAATTACTATCGCGGCGGGGGAAAAAAAACCACTATAGAATCTATAGCAAGAAGCTATTTACCCATAGACCACTCGCCATCCGCGATGCAAATACCGTCCTCCGTAAAAAGGTTTAAAGGATCCGGGCTACTCGGTTCTGCCAACACTGTGGGGATGTATTCTTCTTCTTCTTGATGCGCTGCCAAAGGAACAAGAAAAAAATGTTCACCAAGATGTGATGAGAAAAAAACTCTTTTAAATCTTACCCGAATTTATCCAATTTTCCAACGCGTCGAAACTCGAAAAAAAATGTTCACCAAGATGTGATGAGAAAAAAACTCTTTTAAAACTTACCCGAATTTATCCAGTTTTCCAGCGCGTCGAAACTCATTTTTGATGTTTATCACACTCGATTATTAATCACAATGACCGAATGTAACGAGATCAAGGTCTATTTATAGTCGCTTCAATGGGGGTGTGTGCCACATGAAAGGTGGCGCCTTCTCATTGGTCGAAAATAACATTTCCGAATCGGAGCCTACCAGGCCCGTGTAAGTACCGTTATATTTCATTTGCGTTAAAGCTTTCACAGAGGACGGAGGTCTTTCTTCAGCGCTGTCTAGGGGTGGATCCTATGACAGTCGGGCGTGCAAATGCTGGTTCACATCTCGCCCCGTGACTGGAGGGGGTAAGGACGTTGACTCGACAAACGCCAAAAGTCCCTGGTTCGAATCCCGTCGATGATATCTGGGCAAAACCCTTTTTTTCACTCTCGCAAATGTGGGGTGCATTTTTTCAACTTGCCTGAAGCATTGGACGGACGCGCACCTACTTGATTAATTCTAGACAATAGCCTCAATAAGATATATATGTATGTTGTTATATTTTGAAGTTTAGCTATAGTAATGGAAATGCCTGCGTGTTTATTTTTTCCATCCGCACAAATGCTGGTTCACATCACGCTCTGTGACTGGAGGGGTAAGGACTTCGACTCGACAATCGGCAAAGTCTCTGGTTTGAACCCCGTCGATGATATCTAACCGGAGTAAACATTTCAACCATTTATAAGAAAACACTAGGTGATAAAACTGAATACATCCCAACTAGTAGCGGGGTTCGAAACCCTGTACTAGTTCCGTTTTTTTCGAGAGGTCGGTGCTTATCAGTCACGGAGTCTGGTTCGAATCCCTTGGGTTGAATAATCTTTTTAGACATTTTTTTTCTACATGAAAACACTCATATTTTTAATGCACCCGTTATACTTTTTTTATCCTCCTGGTTATTTCTAGTCGAGTATCATTAGTTGTTTGTATATATTTTAATTCTAGTCACCCCATGAGGCCTTCTAGTTCGAGTTTCTACCAAAAGATGGCTGTAGCTTATAGAAACAGAGTAGCCAAAATTAGCTTTGAGCCCACGACCTCTGTGACAAGGGGTGGGACTGGGGGGTGGGTTGGGGGGAAAGACGAGTTCAAGAAACTTTAAACGTTTGCTTATTGCAACATAAAATTTTCCACGACCTCTGTGACAAGGGGGTGGGACTTGGGGGGTGGGTTGGCGGGAAAGACGAGTTCAAGAAACTTTAAACGTTTGCTTATTGCAACATAAAATTTTCCACAGGGAGGCAACTGACCCCCTACCCCCAACTCAACATTGCCACACGTCAGTGACGTAGGGATGGGGGAGGGGGAAAAAGTGAAAGGAGAGGAGGTATGACGCGATGAGGGGGCTTGCTCGCATTCAACTGAGTGCTGCCAGAGGGCACGGTCATGCTGTCCTCGCGAGTAGGGTTGGTGAAAGGGGCCTTATGGTTGACTCACACTCTACACCACGCAGTCGTAGCGAGAGGTTCGTGCAGAGACGTATGCTCACCATCCAAATAAAATATACTCCAATGTCCTTCCCCATAACCCTTATATGAATATTTAATTAACAATCATTAATAATTAAGAAAAAAAAGACCCACACAAGTACCAACATGTTCAACGTGTGGTGGGGGTGTAGGGGAGGGGGTTGTAGGGGGAGGGGGTTGTAGGGGAGGAAATTTCGTAATCAACTGGTGGAGATTTTGTAATCAGAGCGGAGGGGTGGGGGTGGAGGGGAGAGGGAGGGGGGAGGTCTAATTATAGCAGCCAATCAGAGGCCAGATCTATTTATAGCGACCTATCAGAGAAAAGTAGGTCAAATTGTACCAGGAAATCCCGACAGCTACTTACATCACTACACGAGACTTCTCATGGACGAGTGTGAAAGGGCCCGCCAATTTTGACGGGAAAGGTATTTTCACATACGTTCTAGAGTTATTTTGCATATCACAATCGACATGAAACCGACAGCTTTACTTACCCTCACTCAAGGAAAATCCGTTGACCCCAGCTGGGTTTGAGCCCACGAGTCACTGCTATTAGGGGCCACAAATACCAATAAAAAAGCCTTTTACAATAAGCTGGATTGCCTGTGACGGGGAGGTTGAAGATTGAATCTCAGCTGGAACTTGTGTTTTTGTCTCAAGAGTAGACCAATAGTTTATACCCGTGGTTTTTCCCATCCCTCTCCACATTAACGTGAGTGCGATTCGTTTGCCTTCATCTCTTGCCCTTGTCATTAATAACCGAGGTGTTTTAAAACATGTTTCGTCGAGGTATTCTCTTCACGTCTAGTTTCTTCCCTCTTTTCCTCGAAATGCTCAACGCAGACAGCGCGAAGGCAAACTGATAAAAGGATGGGTCATTGTTTTGAAATATCTGAATAGCGATAGAGCTCTTTTGTGGATGTGTGAAGGGGGGAGGGGGGATCGTCCTGGGAGTTTACAAAGAACAAGGAAGGAAACCAACATTGTGGTTGGACAATCAATTTACCGCCACCAAACCTTGATCTCTCCATATTTTACTTTACCCACTCTTTCCTCCTAGCCCTGTTTCCTTTTTATCCTCTTTGTTTCTTTATCCTCCGCGAGTTTTGTGGTGGGTAATGAATGGTATGATGTGGTGAAGGGTTATTATTGATATGCCCGTCTTTGTTTAGAAATATTTCACTTTCGTAACATAATAAAACAACAACACGGTAAAAAAAAATAATAACTTCAAATGCTAGTGGAGAGGTATATCTAGGGATAATGTATCGAAATAAATAATAGTATCCATACTGTACGCATTAAAAGTGTCGGATGAAAAATATCGATACTGTATTAGTATCGAAAGAAAAGTATAGATAACAGTAAGTATTGGTATAGACATTTTAATCTGTAAAATAGTATTTTTTATCTAGTAAAAATAATTTCAACTTTTGCGTCATATTTGTATTTTAATTTTATTCAAACAATGAAAATTATAATGCTTTTTAATAATTTAAACAAATTGTAAAAGATGCTTTTTCGCTATTCAACTTATTAAAAAAAATCATGATTCACTCTTGGGAGGTAGCATTTTTTAGCTACATTCGTCGTTTGTATACCTTATCAAGATATATTAACTATAGACAAACATTATAATAATGGATGCCCTGTTCTGCTTCATCTGATTAAACAACGCACATAAACTTTTCTGCTTCGTTTGCTTGGGCCACCCTTAAATAGAGTGAGTTCAAACTTCTTTTGTTTAGTTTGTGATGGCCGTGCTCATTGATAAAGGAAGGGGTAGTAAGACTGGTCACCACTTGCCCCGTCAACCGGTCAGGCATCAGGCTGTATATATAAAAAAGATGAAGGAACAGCTATGAATTATGATGAGCTAAAAGCGATTGAATGCTAGAGTTGCAGAGCATGAATGAGAATTAAGAAATAACATCATTTGTTTTTCCTCCACAGCCCACCATAGTAAACATCCCAGCTTGAGTGACGATGACATAATAATTGTTTCTTTCGATCCGATCCGATCCGATACTGAAGTGTGAGTAGTAAAATAAGTACAAATATATAAAAAAAGTATCGAGTAAAAACTACTAGCTTCGAAAGTAAAATATCGATATTAGTAAGGTAGCGATAATTTTTTTCGCATCACTAGGTATATCTTGCTCCCTGCATCAGTTTTTACTAATCTTGAAACTATATACAAAATGTAGCCGTATTCGATACTGTCAGTAATGGGAGGATTACAAAATATTACCGGTTAAGGTTCCATTTAGTAAAAGATTACCTTAGTTTACTGGTCCAGGACTCGAACCCTGATCTATCATCACCAGTAAATACATAAAAACAAGATTGATGCCTTTTTCTGCGTATCAATTGGTGTTTCACACACTTAATAAAAAAATATCCGCATTGGTAGGCCCACAGACAATGTCAAGTTCAACTAGTATTTGCTGGTGACGAGGTAGAAGGGGCTCGAATCCTGGCAGGTTGTACAAGGGGGTTTACCACTCTCCTTCCAATCAAATGCAGATACATTTCCTATTAATGTCACCTTACTCCTCCCTACCTTAATAGTGTAATAAAATACATTTAATCCGGATAAGTAGTCAGAAGTGTAGCAAAAAATACACTCGACGTTACTAACCCCTCCGGCACAGCGGTGTGTACTGGTACCTTTTTATGACCCCTAATAAAGGTAGGTCCAATAGTTCCTTGGCTGAGGGCTACGTAAGTTATTGGGGAGCTGGCTGAGGACCATACATGAGATTTTTAAGACCTAATGTCCCAATATACATGCAGCCTGATCAGGTATTAAGACGTGGTGCTTAAAAAAAAAGTCAATATATAATAAAAACATGAACGAATAATTATTATTTATTAAGTGACAAGCACATGCATACATACATTAAACAAGTAACACTGTACTTAGGATTCTGGAAACTTCATATAAATTAGCGCATTCATGTCAGCTCCAAGACCCTAATATTTTGTTCATTTCGGAAATTTCAAATATTTTAATTTTATCTGGTACCCGCTTCAGTGACCACATGGTATTAAAGCGATTCGGTTGCACGTTGGGCGCCAATTGAAACGATACGGTTTAATTGTGATATAATTGCCCCGCGATTGAAAGCTAATTACAACGTTCTTGAGTTGATTGTGAGAGTATTGGTATTTATAGCCCCGTGATCGAGCGCCAATTATGATGATACGGAATTATTATTATGCCCCACGTTTGCTTGGGGTGCCGGTTAAAGTTATACCGTTTAATCAGCTGATAATTTCTCCATGATCGAGCACTAATTAAAGTAGTACGGAATTATTATTTGAGAGAATTTAATAAAATAATAAAACCTTTAATATTGCATACGTTTTATTTAGATCATGGCACTGGTTTATTACAACGTTCTGTAGATTTATGTTACCACTCTCTGTTTATGTCGCCGGCACTCTGTGTGTTCATACGCACAGACAGCTTAAATATGACCTACCTTGCCCCTTGGACCTCTCGAGACCAGTGTCAAAGCCAATAAATCAAAAACGTCCCTGCGACAGGTGTCATGAAGGCTAGCTTCCTATTGGGTATAGGGAGCTAATGTTTCTTGCTTGTTTGGTAAATACTACGGAGTTAAATTTTGAAATAAAAAAAAGTTTTAATTGTAAAATTATTCTACATTATTTCTGAAAATTGCGTGATTCTCCATGGATGAAGTCTTAAAGGGATATTTTACATGCAATACTTTAAAGAAAAATTCATTTCATCCATGACTTTTTAAATATATGAGAGGGGTCCAAATCAGTAATATTACAGTATAAGACGTCACTCTTGCAATAGACTAGACTGCCGATAATGGGTAGATCGGAGCTCAGAACCCTGAGGGCTGTATTGAGGTGGTTTTCCTAAATAGTTTTCCACTCACCTTCCACGCATATGAGGGTACACTTCCTCTAATTTCAGCCTTTACTATCCCTAATACATTATCGTAATTAGTACATAGACGTATAGCTCAAAGGGGCAGTAAGAGGCAATGCTTGAGAAATAAATATTTATTTGGTGGGCTGCACAGAACGAACCTGAGGGCCCCAAGTGGTCCGTGGTCTGCGGGTTGGACATGCCTGCCCTAATACGTCACAGTTCAATTGCTGCACCCCCTCACCTACCCTCTCCACCATGTCCTAGTACCCATTCGAATTCACGCAGATATTTATTATGCTAGTGGGGTAGAAAGGACAAAGGTAGAATTGTATATTAAATTTAACCGCATTTACGAGGAGGCAGATTAGGTAGTCACTTAGGAAAAGCCACTTGGAGTCGATCCCGGGTCTCTCTGTCACCAGCAATCCAATCCAACACGATAGTGATGGGTTGAACCATGCAACCACCGATGTAGGTCACTATTAAACTTGAAACTCCTTTAAAACACTCTTCATATTAACCATTCATTGGGTTTGTTTAGGACTTAAACCTATATTAGAATGACTCCACTGATGCCTTATACCAATTAATCTCTTTGTATTCATAAGAAAACTGACCCATCTTAGTATGAAGATCATTAAGTCATTAAGTTTGTCAGGGATAAATGGTTTTATTTTATTCAATAATGTTAGTGCTCAATCGTACCAAAAAATAATCCAGAAGAAAGTAAGGTACATAAACAATTTTTTCACACAAACATGAACTCGTAACCTACAGGTGGTGGCAATACATTAAATTGTATTTTATGAGAAGCTATAAAAATACTATGAATAAAATATAAAAGAAATATACTCACTTCTGTCATAAAATTGTAATTCATACGATAAATATTTTATTGAAAGTTAGAGATTACGGGGAATGCAATATAGGCCTTACCTTTCTTATTCCATTTGTAGATAAATAAAATGACGATGGTTAAATATGAATAGGTCAAAATTTAGTTTTTTAAATGAAAAATAGATTAAATTCATTTTAATAAAAAATATATGATCTTTAAATAGATTAGACTTTTCAAAGTATTCATCAAGACATCTTAGGGATGTTTTATGATGGGGTTTAAATAAGTTTAAGCATGTCCTTTAAGGATGAAGTATCAAGATATAATCCTTATAACATCATTATCTACGTGGCAGTATTAAAAAGGTAACTATTTTTAATTATGAACACAGTAATCAATGGATTTTAAACAATTTTAAAATAAACATTACTGTTACGGACATGAATTTCAAAACTATTTTAAGGGCTCGTCCCTACATTTATATTTTTATATTTAATTTGATTACAAATTAATCAAAGAAGAATTTTAAAATTATGAAGGCACACCATTACTATATAAATGTTATAATAATATTGTTATAGTAGTATTGAAATAACCCAGTGGTTAAATTACTATTCGATATTGCATGGTTAAAATATGTTTTTTGTAAAACTAGATTCGCAGTATTATATTTTAGTTGAGACGTTTAGTTATATTTTTATATAATTTTACATGTGCTTGGTCAATTTATCATATTTAATATATTAATAAATGACAATACATTTCAAGTAATATTTAAAATTAGCTGATGTACCCATTCTTAGCACGGGGAATAAATATATTAGCTTTGTTCCTTTTTTTTAAAAAAAATTTCACGGCGTTTTACTAAGTCACTTTAACAGAAAAATTTTCCACCAAGGAACATAAGAATCAAATTCATTTTCACAGTCCTGAATTAAAAATTATATATATATTTGCTGATAGCTAAGAAATTATTGGTTTTATTAAAATATATTTCAAATAAAAGATCTTAGTAGTACTACAACTTTAAAATGATAAGATTTTTTGTATCTCAATTAGTTGCGGAGAAATGATGAAAATTGGAAAACTCCCCCTATATAAAGTACCCTCAAAGTCATTTTCATGAGAAAATTAGAACTGACATCTTGTGTATAAGGATAAACAATGTCTAAATATAAAATTTAATCAAAATCGTTAAAGGGAATTTCGAGAGAATCAGTTTATTCTCTTTTTGCCCTTCAGTAAGCTACCCTTAAATTTAGGTTTAGATATATATAATTTAACAAACCTTATGAAAAGTCCACATACCAAGTGTTAGCCTAATCTCTAAAATAGTTTTGGTTCTATCCCAAGGTATAGACAGACAGCATCGCGAAAACCACTTTTATCTATGTTTCAGAAGACATTTACAAAAATCTCAAGTTAGATTTTTTTGAAGATCACAATTCTTTCTCTCTAATTTGTCGAGAAAAATTAAAAAGAAAGAAGAGTGACACCGAATAAATATTTGGTCGTTAAATAGTTAAATCAAATGAAAACTATGTAGCATTAGAACAGTTAATAATTTAGAAAAAGAATGAATAATTTTCAACGTAACTGGCGTTTCTGGCATATTATATAACTAAAACTATTCACAAAAATACGCTTGAGGTGCACCCGAAGTTTCTTAGCTAAGTTTTTGGTCTTAAAGTTACATGGTTATCTCACAAAAGTACTGTATTAAAGATCTTATTTATTATCTCCTAGTCTAATATTGAGTTAAATCTGCCTTTTAATGGGATAATAACATGTATATGTCGGAATATTTATTATTTTCATTTATTCGAGGTATTTAAAATTCACTCTCTGAACTAGCTGATTATATCAGCACACGACTTATAAACAAACTTAAATCTAGAACAGACACAACACCCAGCCCCAGACCGTTAATTCATCACTGTGAAAGGGGAAATTCACATTTCACCAATGATGAATTTTTTGGCCATGCCGGGAATCGAACCCGGGACCTTTAGCTCAGTAGCAAATAAGTTACTGAATATTTATCAATGTAAATGTAAAATTAAATGAAAGAAAAATGTGACTTCTGTGAAGTTTTATTTGTTAAAGAAACACGAATTGCCTACTAATGTGAATACAAGACCACCGATACAAAATATTCCTTGTCAAGGAGATTTATTGTTGGTTTGTTGATATTTCCAACAAGACTTACTAAGAATATTTATAAATTAGAGTTTAATATATCAGAACTGTTACAAATTTAAAACGCAAATATAGCCACACAAACAGTCAATTTTTTCGACACGTCTTCGCTCATTGACAAGATAGCGTGAGAGTATATGTCTTACCCTTTTTGCTGAAAATAAGGAGTACAACAGAAGAAGTCCCATCTACACCCAATGAGTACTTTAGAATTTACTGGAAACAAACAAACAGATATACATAAAAAAGAGCTTTATCCGAGTTTGGAACTTAGGGGGAGGAACCAATTTAAGGTACAGTCCCGTCAAGCAGGGTTTGACTTGGCAACAACCCAAGAGCCGCCCTTTATTTTAGCTACTATAACAATTGGTAAAATCAGAAACTTTCTGAAAAGAAAATGTATCAAAAGATAAATCTACACTTGACGCAATGCGCATATCTCTAACCCCATGTGTTATTCTCAAAAGCCATAGAGCAACCCCTTCTTTCTTTTCTTTTACCACAACCCCTCGATCCCCTCCACCCCCTTAATCCCCGGTCACACATACACACACGCTAACAAGCATTACGCTGGGTATAAACAAAACTTAGGTATGTTTCTTCCAATCTCTCTCCCACACAACGTTTTCTCCAACTCCCCCGTCGCCTCTTTTAGCCCTTTATTTCGGGCGAACGGTAACCTCAGCAGTATAATAGCTTTCCCTTAATTGGCCTTTAATCAAGTCATGAAAAATAAAATAATCCTATACAAATAGGTGCCTAGGGAAAACAGAAAGGTTCGGGGGGGGGGGGGGGCAAGCCTCTAATCTGTGTGTTTTGTTTTCTGAATCCTCTGCCTCCGTTTTTCAACCCTTCCTCGTAATCGTATGACTGGTACGCCTCACCCTCCCCCAACCTATTTTCCATATGGCCTTTACATATAGTCAACCAAAAATCCTTTTGTACTGTTTTAAACATCCCCCCCTTCCCTCAACTGGGTACGTGACACAAGAGCTCCGGTGAAAACCAAAGCATTGTTCGGTTGGTTATCAGCATTCTGAAACTAAAACTTGTTTGATTGTTGTGTGCCCTCCTGGCCCTCGGTTGTGTTCCGCCTGCGGTACATTTTCGCTTTGGAATTGTTTCACTACCCGGATAATAGCTCATATAAACCCGATTATCGTGTTTATTTTATTCTAATACGAGGAAATGTGAGGGAGGGAGTGGAAAGCTTTCAAAATGTTTCTGTTGTGCGTTTTTTTTTTTTTTTTGAAGAAGTAAATTGGGGGGTGGGGGTGGGGGGAGTTATGAAATGGTTTTATTGCATTTCACCAAATGTTTGGGGAATTTCATTGGAATTTCCGTATCATGTCGTTATCCTGAATACTCTTCCTGTGTCATTATTTAGAACGACGGGGGTAGATATTACAATATAGGTGGATTTCCTTTTGGTGTTAAACTAATTTTGATTGAAATTTGTTTCCCTTTTTTTTATTGTTTTAGATTATTGGTAATTGAAGAGTATTCTGATCATGTTCTATCGTATTGTGTCGTAATCATCTAAATAGAAAAATTAGTTTTAATATTAAAAGTAAAGTGTATGTAAATTGAAATGATGGCCACTTTGTTTTATAAATATAGATTGAAACTTTTATCTTTATTTCGCGCAGCGTCCTACTACCCACTCGGGCTCCAAATTTTAACCACACCAATGTTGTAGGGAGTAGTAGCATAAAATTCTAGAGGAAATATAATCGTATTTGCATGGAGGGAGAGTGGGAAACCATCTAGGAAATGATCTATATAAATCCAGCCTAGAGTCTAAACCCGACCTTTGAGGCACTAGCCAACTAGTATAGATGATCTTGACGTCTAGTACACGTGTCAACCGATGTGGGTCTCCTACTATTAATCCGTTCTTAAATGTTTTAAAGATTAAACTCTTGATATATTTTAAAAGTAAGTTTTTTAGTGGTATTTGAAACTGAAGTCACTAATGCCTGTAGTATTGATATAGCCATCAACACTCTTATATTTTACTCAGAAGGCCTGAGTTTAGATCCGAAATTTGGTACTAGTGGATTACCACACACGCCTGGATACAAATATTTTGGTCATTTTTTACCCAAATTAACATAAGAATCAAACACGCTTTAATATACTATTGTAACAAAGTTCAATTAACTTTGGTGTTCAATATTATTTTTTAACTAGTAAAATAAATTTTAGTTGGTAGACCTGGTTTGATTTAATTGTAAAGAGGACATTTACCGATCCTAGCGGACAACTAAGAACTAACTCATTTCAGACAATTTGTTAAATTCAATATTATTTTCATATTTCTTGTCATGTCTCTTTGTAAGCTCTGCGCGGTCCATAACGCTATTTTAAACATTCTTTAGATATATTATAAACCTCAAGCTGAAACCAGACATACCTGGAAGACTAACTACGATCTTATTTTTAAGGTATCCAGTAAGTTGCAGTTGGTCGGTCCTTACTGCGCTTGCGCGGACAGAGAAGAAGTAAAGCCAGCGCGCATGCCCGACACTGATGTCGAGATGTGGATTGCCACTCCGCACGCCCCTCTCCGTAACCGAGCGACAAAATTATTTCGTACGTGGGGGTGAGCATAATGCACATATGGTTTGGGTTGATAGACCCCCACCCGACCTAAAAATTGGATGTTTCGTGTCAAATTCTGACCTTTCGACACTATGTACCATTCTGGATTCCAAACAGCATAAAACCCGCTTTGTGTCTGTCTTCTTTCCTGTTCCCGTTTATTGTACTTTTCTTCAGGATTTTTATTATATAACTGACCTGGTTTTCAAATCCTTTACCTTATGTTACCGGCGGGGCCTTTTCAAAGACCGCGGATTTGATGCCGGTAGGAAGAAGGCGCGAGAAGAGAGGACTGGCGCTAAAAGTGACGAGAGAAGAGAGGACTGGCGCTAAAAGTGACGAGAGAAGTTGATTCGGTGCTCCGGAGTAAATATAAGTTTTTAAGTGGAAAGTTTCAATGGACCGACGCTAACTCGTGCTGCATGCAATCCACGCTGATGAACTATTCGTGGCCATCCTCGACGGCTATTCCATAATTTACGACGTCTACAACAACCAGGATGATACTCCACCATTTTTCTCTCTACCTTACATCATGTATATGGTGTTATTATCCGATACCGACCAAACACCTAAAAGACACTTCAAATCTTGTATTTTTGTCTTCACTTTCTACTAGACCACTCAGTATTTCCAGATCTTCGCGGCTAATTCACCCTCCCTGGAGACATATAGTTAAACTAGACAGGTCCCTATTTCTAGACCGTGCAAGGCCAGAGTTTTTGTTGTTTCGATTTTTTTTTCTTATTTTGGTGTCATTTTATAATAGTCTTTCCCACCTAAGTTAAGAAAAACTTTTTTTTTGTCAAAAGTAACTCATAAGGTTAGGATTATAATTTACCATGACGTCTGGTAGGCAGGTCAACCAATTTTATTTTTTCTCTTTCTATAGTAAAATTCTAGGTCCTAACCTAGAAAATACTATCCCCGTATTTTTTTTAAGTTTATATATATATATATAATCACTGCATAGTATTCATTGATAGAACACCCTCTTCCCCCGACTTACACACTGTGGGCTACCTTTCTGGATAGCAACCTGGACGAGCCGTGGAGATCCACAGCGTCTGGCAGGTGGGTGTAGAGGGGGATGAGATTATTGCAAAGTACAATCTGGTGTAAATAGTTCCTTGCCCGTTTCAAATGCCTCAGAGGACACCCCGAAGATTTTTTTGCTAGAATCTCAATGTTTATATCTGTTGTGAGTTATTGTTTTTTAGTTTAACCTAAGCCCGAGATTTGATAATAGTTTATTTCATTGGAGAGTTTATTATCACAGTGGCACCTGAACGTGGAGCTAGATTTAATACTGGAAGGGAATATTTATTTGGAGTGTACTTTGAAATGAGAAGGATTACAAAGACAAATAATATAAATTGTTTCATTTTTTTTATTGGTAACAAATTATGAGAATGAGTAATTACAACCTCAGAAGTAAATCTAGACCTATTATTAAATGACAAAGAAGGGTACAGAGATAATGGACAAGGAAGGACAGGTCAGAGTTTTTCAAGAGGAGGATGAGGTTGTGATCCCACCCAGGACTTTTGAGGAGAGTAGAGAAGAGGTCAGTTTTAGTTTAGTGCCTTACCCACTCATCACCTACCAGGAAGTGATGAAACAATAAGAATGATTTTTCTACACCTTCGTCCAGTAATGTTTTACAACCCCTTTGTGCTTCACCAACCCCTTTCCACCCTGAACAACCACCCATCCCTAGGACACCACCACAGAAGGTTGCTACCAGCCCGGTTAATTTGTTGGGAGGAGTTCAACAGTTGTCGAACCAGCTGATGGTCAGTCAGAGCGAACTGAAAGCACAGTTCAAACGTAGCCAGGAAGGGTTGCAGGCCAATTTGGAGAAGCGACTAGGAGATATCCAGGGGCATTTTGAAGGGCAGTTGGCAGCCAGCCGGGAAGGTACTAAAGAGGATTTGCAATTTGTTTGGGGACACTAGCGACCACACTGCGAGACGAACTGGCGACGGAATTGGGTCGTACTAGAGAGAACTTGGAGGGGAGGATCGCTTCCTCTGAGCGACAAGTTTCTCTCAATATGGCTGAAATCTGACAACAGACTGAGGTGACAGTGAAGGAAGTGAGGCAAAACCTGGAGTCAAACCAGAGGTCCATCGACTTGAGACTGGACCGACAAACTACACTGTTGGAGGATGGACTCAATAACGTGAACTTAGAGGTTAATACACAGAGATAAACGCAGACCACCACGACTACGGCCGTTAACTCAGCAATTTCCCGCCTGGATGGGAAACAGGAGGACCTGGTTCAAGCCCAGGTCCAACTTGAGTTGAGGTTCGGGGAGACAACCCAGGTCCTTAATGACGTTAAAATACAGGTCCTGGCTATCGCAACGGGATCGGTGACGGGACATTACCCCAGTCCCGATTCTCTGGTGACACCTCAGATCACTCTACTGGGGGAGAGGTCAATGGAGACAAGACTGCCCAAGTTCAGTTGCCGTGACGACCAAAATCCGGTGACTTATTTGCGCGCACTGGAGGAACTTTTCGAGGGTCACCACTTCTCAGACAAAGAAATGATGAGATTAGCGGGGATTCCTTAGTGGGCAATGCTGTACCATGGTGTTCAGTAAGCAAGGAGAGTATCATCGGGTGGAGTGAGTTCAAGACTAAGTTCCTCGGTATGTTTTGGTCTGTGAAGATCCAAGGGCAACTTAGGGCTAAGTTGCACGCTTCCCGATATAGTGAGCAGGGAGGAACCTTAGAGGGCTATTTGGCGGGTATCTACGCCAAGAGCCGTAGTTTTGATTCACCAATTACAGATATGGAAATTGTACATATATGGTGGTTCAGCAATTGCCGTACAGGTTACAGGAAGATGCTGGTCAGCGTAACCTATGACTCCCTTGAAGAGTTTAGGGCGGGACTCCAGTGCATTGACGCACTGGAGGAGGACCGGAGGTTTGACCGAGGGGTATCCACCGGGTCAACCCCCCTGGGAACTTTAGGGGAGTAGGTAGACAGGATCACCGCAATTTCCAAGGTGGGCCCCACCAGGTAGACCAGTGGCGTAAGGATAGACCCCAGGGAGACCGTGGAGGTAGAGATTGGGGTAACAACCCCCAAAGACAGTGTGACTTCCGTCAGCAAAGAGGTCGCTTGAATCTCGAAGCGAGGAATTGGACTCGACACTACGACACAAGAGACGGAAACCACCCTTACACCACAGGACGTGGGGACTATATAGGTGGGAGCCCCAAATCAGGTCAGGTACATTACCCCCGCCCTGCCCCCCATATGCGACAGAATGGGAGCGCCCAGAATTACCGGGGAGAGTGCCAGGGCAACAGGCCAGGTCGGGCATAACACCCCGTGGACGTCAATGCCATTGTCCAGGAGGGAAATGGCCAACCTGCCCATTAGGTTCCCCAAGTTGTGCGCAGGTGTTACCGGTGGGGGAATCGGAGGTTATTTCTGGGGTGGATTTAAGGGAATACCTTTTGAAAGAGGAGGATGAGGAGGTACAGCGAGAGAGGCACATTTGCCCGGAATTGATTCTAGAGGTAGAGAGGGTGAGCTTAAAGTGTTTACTTGATTTGGGAACGGGCGTCAGTTGTATCTCAGAGGAAACGGTGGAGATGTTAATTGCTAAGGGAAGAAGTTTCCCCTCATTTTTAGTCCCTCTAGTTAGGATCTTGGGGGCTACAAGTAGGAGACAAGTGTGTTTATCTATATTGCTGCAAGGGAAGAAGACGAAGGCGAATTGCTTAGTAGTCAAGGACCTGGTGAAGCCAGTGCTATTGGGGATCGATTATTTATCAACGCAGAAGATTGTTATGGGCTTTGAGAAGCGGCATGTGTACGTGGGTCAGCACCAGGACCAAGAGAATAAGAGCCTGTTGTTGAAATTGGTCAGTGAACGTAGATGAAGTGACAGTACCGGTGTTGGCATATGTATATGATCCCTCCTTCAGAATTCAAAACCCTTTTACCGCACTCAGTCAAGAAGGAAGGACAAAGCTTGGACCCCACGCGGAAGAAGATTTCAAAAGATTAGTATGTGACCTCGACCACCTGAGTACGGGACAACAAAACAGTCTGTTTAGGCTACTATGGCGTTGCCAAAATGTGTTTTCGGATCAACCTGGGGTTAATACTTTGTACCAGGCAGACATTTCACTGACTAAAAGTGATGGTTATTTTCATGTAAGCTACCCATTGCCAAAGGCCTGTCTGTCTGTCTGTCTGTCTGTCTGTCTGTACCTCCAACCAGAGCCTAAAGTATTTTACCAATCGGGCTAAAACTTGGTATCTATGGTTTTCATAGGGTTTTCCCGAGCGATTTTTGGAATTCAATATCTAACCCTAAAACTAAGGGTAGTTTACTGAAGGGCAAAAAGAGAAAAAGTCAATTTCCTCAAAATCGGCTATAACGATTTTGATTAAATTGCTTTTCCAAACATTTATAAATATTCCAAATAAAATGGCTACCCTCAATATTTGATCAAAATGACTTTAAGGGCTCCGGTCTGATGCATAAATTATCATTATTTATCATATCTCTGAAACTATTTGAGATATGAAATTACTTATCATTTAAATAATTAGATCTATTTATAGTACAAATATTTTATACGAAGCATATTTTTATACAACCAATAACTTTCAAGCTATGCGCATATATATATATATATATATATATGCGCATATATATATATATATATATATATATATATATATATAACTTTTAGAACACTAAAGGTAAAGTATTGCGACCGTAAAAAAATCTAACCAGAAATGTTGATAAATGTCAACGTCTTATGACCTCCCGAACCCTAAAAAGTTGTTTTTGCAATGCCGTCTGTCTGTGTGTCTGTTTAAAGTTAAAATTAAGAGTAGTTTGATAAAGAACGAAAAGAGAAAAATTCGATCGTCTCAAAATCGGCACTAAAGATTTTGTTTAAAATTCGTATCTAGGCGTTGATTAAGATTATAAATAAGCTGGCTATTTTCATTTTCCCATGAAAATAAATTTAGGGTACTTTACAGAAGCTGACATATCCGTATATCCTCAATTATTTGAGATACTACCAGAAGTCGAAATTTTAATACGAAGTGTTGACCCTTGTGGACTCAATATCGATCTTTTTTATTTGTCCAAACATAAAAACGAGGACCTTAACTCTTTAAAAACAAAATTATAAAATTTAAAATCGGGACTCAAAAAAGTTTTACATAAGTATAGTGTAATATATGCTTGGGTTTGTATAGTGTATATAATTTAGTTTTACAGATATTACGAGTTTTGAGTAAATATCTTAATTTTTATACAATAGAGCGAGAAAGTCCGTGCGGGGTTCTGTACCATTTATTTAAACATATTTCTAAAAGACCTTAGGTCTGCTTTAAAGGTTATTTTACACTAAGTTAATCCATTATCCATAGTGGAATTTTGGTAGAAAGAACAGTTTTAAAGAATACAAAAATAACTTTTTGGTGTCAACATTGATAGCATCTTGTTCAATTATAAATCTTATTTCTTAGGTAACGATAATACCTATCAAAAGTTAAAGATGTAAATCATATTATTTAAGGTTTTAATAAATGAGGAATAGTTTTACTAACATTTGTGACTGTCATTTACTTTTCTTCCTTCCATAATCCTACTATTATTGAGTTTACGTAATTAAAATTAATAAACTAAGTGATAAGAACATTGTTAGGTACCTTGGACCGTATGCACGCATAAGGCTGAGAGAAACAAAAGGTAAAATAGAAGATGTGATTATTTGCTAGTAAAGTAGCCTTGCGTTCTTGCGTACGAGTCTTTGTAAAAAAAAAACCAAGGCTAGCCTGTTTATATTTTATGGTAGTATATAAAACCATAAACCTGAGTGTTCATTTGAAAACTTTCCATCAAAATATCTCTAAAACAACGCATTGCAGAAAAAAATGTTTTAAACAAAAGTTGTTTGTCTCTGAGGGGGAAGTAAGGTGATAAGGCTGGTATGACCTTGGGTGGTGTTGCAAAGGTAACCTTTAGGTCACTTTGATTTTTTTTTCAATTAGACTCCTTTTTTTTTTACATGTTCTTGTAGATCACGTTGTGCCATTTTAAAAATTGTGGTTTTAAGCTTTTTAAAATAAAAGCTATCACGAGAAATGAGCCTCACAAGTTTTTGAGTCACCGGCACTGGGTGGGGCATTCTAATTTGGCCTATTTAAACATAGCTTGGGAAGGTGCAAGTGTTTGTGTGCTGTGTGCTTGCAAACTTGTTTTTTTTTACGTTAATGTGTATTTGTAAAATAATTATTGATAAAAACACTTTTTTAATTTTAAGTTGAAAGGAGGTTTACAAAATTCTCTCCATTTTGAGCAAAACAATGATATAGTCTATTTGAGAATTAGCTTCTGACATTTCGTAGGGTTGCTTTTGTGATACTTCTACATGCCATTACTATCCTATTTTTTTTAACTCTTCTATATTTGCTGGTTTAGTCCCATTAATAGTGGCCATTAAATGTCCCCATAAGAAAACCTAAGGTCGTTATCTCAGGTGACTTTGCTAGCCTCTTCTGCCAATCCATAGTCCATTAAATCTGTTGTTTAACCATTGACGAACGAGTAGTGTGTGGTGAGGGGGGCATCTTGCTGAAAATGTAAAAGATCTTCATCAAGCCCCATGTCTCCATGATTGTCTAGTTGATTTTCTAGGGCGTGCACTATGAGAGGATGAATTGCTTCTTGAAGCATTTTCAAGTATTTGTCTCCTGTCAAATTTCCGTCATTATCGGACCAATAATCGTGTCACCTAATATACCTGTATAAACGTTTATTTTTCCTGATCATTGAGTGTGTCCTTCAGTGAAAATTTGAGGATTTTGATCACTCCAATAATGACAGCTGTGTTTATTTGCAAAATTACTTAAGAACAAGATGTACTCTTCATAAAAACAGATACATTCTAATAACAATTGATTCGCATTCAATTATTCGATCATTTCTTCGCAAAAATGTACTCTCCTATCAAGATCATCTGCTTAATGATGTACCTGCATTTTATATGGATGAAACTTATTTAATTTTAATGTCTTATGAACCGAACCAATTGATACACCAGTAGCTTTAGACACTTCCCACACTGAACTTTTGGGATTTCCCACATAAGTGCCCAAAATTTCCTCTCCAGTTAATTCACTCAATACAGTACGTACAATACATTTTTTGTTTACGATGGATCCAGTTTCTTTAAATTTTAAAACAAGATCCAAAACATAGCTATTGTAATGTATAAAAGAGCTAGCCTGATATATTATTTGTTTGTTCGCCACAATTAGTGTGATATTTTATATAATTATTGAATTGGTTTCAAGTTTATTATTCTGTATTATAATAATAAAAAGGGATAATGTCTTATTTTAGAAAACAAAAGTTCTGGAGTTTTATAGTTTTTAGTTTTAGTAGATAAACAGTTTTTTGATAGATATCTCACACGCTGTAGATTTTAATAAGAGCCCGACTATTGTATTATATGCATGATAATTCCCAACACGTGAGATTTAGAATATAGATTAATATGTCATAGACTCAACCTACACGGCTCCTCGTCAGGAAGGCAAGTGAACAGATTCGTACCTTGAAGTAGGTATATCTAGCGACATTTCCTTCTCGAAACTTCCCAAAAGAAAAAGAATGTGGTCATCCAGGTGCGTTTCTGTTTACAAGACTGAGTTGGCTTTTCAAACAGAGACGTAGAAAGATGTCACCATACCTTGCAACTTAACAACTTAACACAAATAAATCTTACTACTCGCTCGCATTTATAATATCGTAATTTTGAATATAGATGTGAATAATAAATTATTGAGATGTATAATTCCATATCATTACACTATGTGATACGTTTTCATCCTGGTGTATTTGGTTGAACATTGCTGCCATTCTTCGAGGACAATGAGCCTCGGTGCCATACAGAAAAATCAATTTAGTTCTTTCGTCCCGACTGTAAGCCATTTTTCAAGATTGTATGTTAACAGTAGAAAGCAAACGAGGAAACTTATAAACTTGTTACTGGAATTGACAGTAAAAAAAAGTGTTTTGTTTACGATCTTACACACAAACACTTGTACCTTCCCGAGTTATGTTTGAATAGGCCAAATTCTAATGCCACGCCCGGGTGCTGGTGACTCAAAAACTTGTGAGGCTCATTTCTCGGGATAGCTTTTACTTTAAAAAAAACTTAAAACCACAATTTTTAAAATGCCAAAACGTGATCTACAGGAATATGTAATAATAAATAGGGAGTCTCATTTGAAAAAAATCAAAGTGACCTTAACGTCACCTTAGCAACGTCACCCAAGGTCATACCTGTCCTACCACCTTACTTCCCCCTCAGAACCAAACAACTTTTGTTTTAAGAAATTTTTTTCTACAATGCGTTTTTTTCGAAATATTTTTTAACTTGTTTTTTTGAACTAATAAGCAAACTATGTCTAAATTATAACAATTAGCAATAGCACAAAGTATGCTTAACATTTTTTTAAACTTTTCTTGCTAAAAATGAACTAGGCTAGGGATTTAAAATATTTTCTAATCGTATTTCCATCATACAATTTAAAAATCTCCTCCCTTACACCCCACCAATAAAATGAAATCTACATTAGATGATTATTTTACTATTTTTTTCAATATTTGTCTTTAAAACATTTAACTACGTTAATTTGTTTAATATATGTTTAGGTCTATATATAGTTGTTTGAGCACGGATATAGACTGTAGTGTACATCTCGTAACAAAACAATTCCGCGATAAAATAAAATACATGGTACATGTTCCACACTTTCTTTAGAGAAAGAAGGGATTTACGAAAGGAGCGCGATGATCCGGATTAGAACCCAAAGTTCTACCAAGAAGAGGAAGCTGTATAAATAAGTGTCAGGAAACGGTTTAGTATCAGGAGTAAATCCTGACTGATGTGAGTTGGCAACCATGTTAGGATTAGTTCTCGTTTAGATGGTTGCGTTTAATTAATATCCTCCCTAGGAATGAAATATCTACGCTATTTTCATACAGTATGTTATCTGTTTATTATTCTGTCCTCTTTGTGTTTGATATTTCGAGAAAAAAATAGAGCAAAATAATATTTAAGAGCTATAGCGAATTGAAAAGACTTTTTTCATTTTGGGACAGAATTCTGTTTTAGGATTTACTTCCACTAGACATACTACATTTATGTAGTAATTCAAAACTGAAATATAAACTTGACAATACAATTGATTTTATTATGTGTTGAAAAATTTGATCCGGAGAGAAAATAATTATATACATTATAAATAACATATTAAGAGAATAAATATATTTTAATTGGTTTTAAAATAAGTGTCATAATTTAATAAGACAATGACCCACTTTGATGGTCGAATGGTCTAAGGCGTCACTCTCAATATAGTCGTAACTGACGATGACGGGAATATCGGGGCTCGAATCACAGTCAGGTGTAGTGAGGATGGTTTTCTAAATGGTTTTTCACTCTCCCTCCACGCATATGTGGGTACTTTAGTTATAAATTCAACCTCCCTCTGAGTCCCTCATCCTTAACACATTAACGTATCTAGTACATTCGTGTATAACTTGACTGGGTAGTAAGGAGCAGGGATAAAAAACAATAATAATAACCATCATGAGTGGTCACAGGGACAAATCCCCCTCACTGTAACCTGTTGGGGATTACTGCCACCCCCCCACCCTACCCCTCGTCCCCAGCAAACCAGACAACAGGGGGCTGACGGATTGTTTCACACGCCCAGAAGTGCGGCTATGAAAATGTTTGGAAATTTATTAGTTGGCTTGGACGGCATATATATATATAATTGTTTGTTTTTGTAATGATTGGTTGTCATTTATAAGTAAGTGCTATCGAAGTCTTTGAGGTTAAAAGAAACTAAGTTAAAACCCGCCTGAAGTAACTTCAAACTTCACTTTACTCAGATGATGTTGGCTCGCATGTCTCTCGGCCCACTTAGAAAATATAGAGTCTGCTATCCGCACCTGAACCTTTGATTAAATTTTCATGAAGGATTACAACATCCCCACAAGTTGGTTTGGGAGCAGGACAACTTCGTGAGTCTGATGTGACTAGCTAAGTAATATCGTGCCGTAAAATATTTAATAACTGTTTAAAGATACAGATTGGAGTACGATTAGTTAAATATGTATGTATAATAGTTATTTTTACTAACACATTTATCATCAATAAATATTAACGCCTTATTTTATGGGTAAGGAACGAAAGAGTAACTCGGCCATTTAGTGCCACGCTTAATATGTGCGAGGAGTTCCACGGCTATTTAATCATTTTTGTAAAATTCTACCAGAAAAATCCCTAAACTGTTATTTTATGAAGCAATTTTTCAGATTATTTAACATTTTTATCTGCGTACACTGTTCTATAACAGAGGGTAATGTCCTCGTTTGGGTGAAATAATACACCCCTACCTTATTTATCGCGTAACGCCAGAATTAGCGAATATCTGAGAAACCGATCAGATCGGCTTGTTGCACTTTTTACGGTAGAAGGCGGAGCCGATCATATTGGCTCTTAGCACTAAAAGGGTTTTTAGTAAATGCACCTGCACAAGGCTGGCGACAGGGGAGTATTAGGGGGACAGCTGTACCTGGCCCCAAACTAAAGGGGGTCCCGTCTTAGTAAGTTAGTCAATTACTAGTTGGATCAGTTATCGGACATAATACAACTGAAGTTAGCCTATTAAAATGTATTACCTCTTTTTTTAATTCGGTACCTGCACGTGTCTTAAATGGGTGAACGGGGAGATAGGGGCCCCAAAATGATAAGTGTAACGGGCCCCAAGATTTCAATCACTGACCCTTCCCCTGCATGGGAAGGGGGTTAGAGTTGATTAAAACACAGTAATCTACCACAGGTGGAATATCCGGCTGAGATTCGTAACTCGGCCTCCTTATCGCCAGCTATCCAGTCTATTAAAACCCTAACACCATAAACCACTAAGCCACCAATGCAGATGTGTACATAATAAACGAGATATGGATGTATAAAATTACATTTCAACGACTTTAACTAAATTGTCTCAACACACTATCTCCAATCTGACCCGCCACTTTAGCTCAGTCGGTAGCGTGTCTATTTCTACTGAGTTAAGGATCCCGGGTTCGATTCTCGACATGGCCAAATATGTAATCTTTGGTGAAATGGGAGTTTACCTGTTCACAATGATTATATAACACCCAGGAACTGGATGTGGTTCCCGTCCTAGTTTTAAATTAGATTGTAAGGCATATGAAGAAGTTTTGACAGGCCTACCAAACCGGTATTTGAAAACATATGGCTTGGATAAAAACTGACCCAGGTTACAGGCTGGAAATAGTAATTGATGTAAGAACATTGTCCCCAATCAGGACATAATTGCTATAACATTATTTTGTTTATATGGTCCAAATTATCAGGTCTAATCTATGATTTTTTTAAATAGTTATTTGCCATATATGGCTGTAAAATATAATATAAATCAACAGTAACAAATTATTAAAATGGTTAATCTAAATGCATATATGACATACAATAAAACAAGTCGTTGACTTTGAATTACAAATTACTAATGAATTACAGGATAGAACTGAATTTTGTAAATAGCACATTTAAACACATTTAGAACAAATTTATTATTTATATATTTAAAACATCTCTTTATATAATTAGATATCCTCACATATTTTAGCTTTACCTCCCTAAATCTAGTTAAGGCAAACACTTTGAGGTAGAGTCTATAATGGACGTGTCAGATAAATAGCTACATGCTATACGTTATCACAATCCTTCAGTGAATAATTAAAATAAATCAATATTGTATATTTGTACACAATGTTGCATTTCTATAAGAAGGAAAATCTACATCCTCTATTTAAATTGCCAAGTGATAAAATATAATTTTGTTTAACTAATCAAATATCTGCATATACTGTACTTACAGTGAGCTATACATATTTATTTAAAGTTTATGTAAACTTTTATTTCTAAGGCCTAAATTGTGTTTCAAAATTAATAACCTAAAAGCATTACAAAAAGTATTTTGAAAGTTAAAAAATAATTCAACGGAAATACTAACTTTTTTTTTTTTTCTTTCAGTATCACTTTAAATCATATATGTGATCATTGTATTCCAAAATATACTATCCTAATTTAAAAATACTGCTTTGGGAGAAAAAACTTCTCTAAACGGATTAATCTATTAAAATTAGTTTATCTTTCTCAATTCCCTGTGGTTCTCAAAGTAAACATTTAAATTATATTTTGCGAACTGATGAACAGAACTTTTTTTTTTGCTGTGTGTAACAATTAGTCCTTCTAGGAATTTCCAACATAATCTTGGTTTGAAGATTAGAAAACTAACAAAAATAAAAGTAACTACCATTCTTGATGTTGACGTGAAATAATGACAAGATTTTACAAGCAAGAGAATTTCTGAGCTTGGAGAAAGGAGATGCAGAAGAAAAGGGGGTACCAAAGCCCCCCCTCCCTCATATTCCCATCTTTCTTACTTAGAGCAGTGACGAGCGTAAACCCCACTACCCCCTTTTCCTTCCATACTTCTTCACTGACACAGAATGCTAACAACATACTTTAAGATTATATTAAAGTCTCTCCCTTCCTCATCCACTCGCCAGTTCTATCTTCCCCACACCTCTTTACTCCTCCCCTACTCAACTCCTTCTTTCTTCTCTCTCTCTCTCTCTTTCTCCGTCTCTCGCATATTGATTTAGACATCACTGGGCTTAGTAATATCAAGACTAAATTAAATACTTTACGGAGGGGGCAGGAGGGGAGAAAAGGAAGAAAGTAGAATAGAAAAGAGGGTGTTGGGGAAAAAAATGTTTAAAATCTTTTAAAGAGGGGGATAAACGTTTTAACACTAACGAAGAAAGAGGGTTTTTGGGGGGGGGAGTAAGAAGACCGTAGCCTATTAGATTCCAAATTAGAAATAAAAAACCATTTCGCCTTGAAACTAATTTTAAACATATTAAATAGATGAAATAGGTCTGTTTAATCTTGTTTTCTGGTTTGTAAAATTGTAAGCTTTATTTCACACAAAAATTATATATATATATGTTTCATAAACTTATTTTAAAATATTTATTTTAGCACTAATAGCAAATTAAATATTAGTTTATTCACCAAAGTCATGACAGACAAAGAGTACTCTCAGACACTTAATATAAATTAGCAACAGATAATTTTATTTAATAAATAAATACATAATATTTACTATTGATATTTGGATATGAGTAATTAATTAATCAAATACTTAAGGAAAAATAGGGCTGAAATTGCCTTTCCTCCACGAAGAGCAAATTTATTTTAGCCAAAATATTTAATTTCCAATTTTTTTTTTAATATTTTAAAAAGTGTTTTAATGATGAGCTGGTTTCCTTAGAATCAAAATCTTAGAAAATATTTTTTTTAATTAAATTTCATATTAATTTTGTAATTGAGAATGAGAAAATTTAATTTTTAAATTCGAAAAACGTTTAAGGTAATTTTATTAAAATAAATATAAAGCTGTCATTTAACCATAGGCATTGTTGTCAAAACTAAGCATAACATTTTTAAAACACCAAATATATGTATTTAAAAAAAATTAAATACATAATGAAATCTTTGGACTATCATTATTATTTGTCATTGTACAAATGGGATTAGGAACAAGGCTAGTTTTTAGATTGGAAAAAGATTGTATTCAAAAAGTCTTAATCTTAATATAAAGTACTGTATATGTTTTATGAGTGAGGTTCTAAGTGTTTTTGATGAAATACATTTTTTCGAAGAGGGTTTAAAGCCCTCTGAAATAAAATTTTCTGGTTTATAAAATATATTTTCATGATGTTCATTAAATATATTATGAACACTCTGACCAAACCATCTTAGAAGTAATTACATTTTTTACAAGTCGGGGAGAGCGGAATGACTAGGGGAGGTGATGTTTTGGATAAAAGGTTCCGGCACCCTTGATCAGCTTACAATAACTATGATACTATTAAATACACAAAAATATACACCGACATCAATATTTCCTCGATAGGATAGGGGTAGTGAAACTTTGGTTTCGGTAAAGTTGTAAGGGTTCCAAGCCCTACTAAGCGCAAAATATGATGTATTCAAAACTAATAAAAAAACAATTATTTTGAATATTTCTACTAAACTATGAGGAAGGGGGGGTAAAACTTTATTTCAATCAAGTTATGTTTTTATGGATGATGTCCGAAAAGAAGGTGCTTAGGGAAATATTAGGTCCAAAAAGAGATGAGGATACTAGGGATTGGAGGAGGCTACATATTTATGAGTCAAATACCCTGTACTCATTACAATACATTATTAGGATAACCAAGTTTGTTAGATTATTGTCGGCAGGATATGCAGCGTGAATGTTATAATCTAGAAACATGTTCAGGGTATTGACTGGCAAAGACAGTGGGAAGAGACCATTGGGACGACCTATATACAGATGGGAGGATAACATTAGAATGGAGAAAGGGTGCAATGAGGTGGACTGGGTAGAATGAACTCAAGGTAGAACTAGTGGCGTACTTTAGTAAGTGTGGCAGTGAACTTTTAGAGTTCATAGTGCCATGGAGTGAGTAGATAAGTTTTTTAACTTTTAAGTGGATATGTGGGGTGGTCATAGCACCCCAGGCATAGTTTTCTAAAATATTTCATATTTTTAAGTTGGCACGAGATATCATATATTTATTACCTTCCTGTTGTTTATCACGTGACAGATGGGAGTGGTAGTGGCACACATAGGTTGAATTTGTATTCAGTTACGTACAAACGTGCTAGTGTGCCGTCAACACCCCACATACCTACTTGTGTTCAGTTACAGAGCGTCAAACGTGCTAGTGTGCCGTCAACACCCCACATTCATACTTGTGTTCAGTTACAGAGAGTCAAACATGCTAGTGTGCCGTCTACACCCCACATACCTACTTGTGTTCAGTTACAGAGCGTCAAACGTGCTAGTGTGCCGTCAACACACCACATACCTACTTGTGTTCAGTTACAGAGCGTCAAACGTGCTAGTGTGCCGTCAACACCCCACATTCATACTTGTGTTCAGTTTCAGAGAGTCAAACATGCTAGTGTGCCGTCTACACCCCACATACCTACTTGTGTTCAGTTACAGAGCGTCAAACGTGCTAGTGTGCCGTCAACACCCCACATACCTACTTGTGTTCAGTTACAGAGCGTCAAACGTGCTAGTGTGCCGTCTACACCCCACATACCTACTTGTGTTCAGTTACAGAGCGTCAAACGTGCTAGTGTGCCGTCAACACCCCACATACCTACTTGTGTTCAGTTACAGTGCGTCAAACGTGCTAGTGTGCCGTCAACACCCCACATACCTACTTGTGTTCAGTTACAGTTGTTGTTGGAAGAGGTTAGTGATGTAGACAGTGATATATCAGAGTTCAGCGACTCTGATGAGGTGAATCTGATTACTGTGAAGAAAGTGATCACCAGTTGGACAGTGAACAATCGGATTGGGACGTAAGTTTGCCTCAAAAAAACCTAGATATTGGACGGGAAAGGATAGTAAAACGAAATTGGGGAGACAACCAGCTTCTACATCAGTCAGGACAAGCAAACATAATTTAGTCACTCATTTACCAGGAACCAAGCATGTTGTTAAATTAGCCAAGACCCCACAAGATTGTTTTGATATTCTTATTGATGATGTCATTGTAAGATTAATTACAGATTGTATAAATATTTACATAAATTATATTGAAAGTTTGTATATAAACAAAAGCAAATGCCGGGAAACTAATAAAATCAAAATGAGATCTTTTTTTTTTTGGTGATGTTGAAAATTGCTGGCATATACAAAGGAGGTAAACTAAATCCAAGGGATCTTTTCAACATAAATGGACTCGGAATTGACATATTTCATTCAACGATGTCTCTTGATAGATTTTTATTTTTACAACGAGTAATCCGTTTCGACAATTCTTTGGACAGACAACAAAGAGAAGAGCAAATTATATTAGCACCCATTAGAAATATCTTCACAATAATTGCGGTGAACTGCCAAAAAGCGTACACAGTCTCTGAATTTGTCACAATAGACAAGCAGCTTGTCCCATTTAGGGGAAAATGTCCTTTTAGGTAATACATCCCTAGTAAGCCTGCAAAATATGGGGTAAAAATTCAAACTTCTTGTGATTCTCACACTTGGTATACAAACAACATGAAAATGTATGCAGGATCTCAGCCAGAAGGTCCTTATAGAAATATCAAATTCACTTAAATATGTAGTACTTCAGCTAGTAGAGCCCATTTCAGGTACAGGCAATTGGTTTACAAGTTTCCCACTGGCAGAGGAATTGACGAGAATAAATTTAATGACAGTGGGAACCGTTAGAAAAAATAAACGGTAGTTTCCCTCTGACTTTATAAATATAAAAGCTGGAAAAGAGTAATCTACTTTATTTGTTGACTGGGGCATTGACCGTTCTCTCTTATGTACCAAAAAAGGAAAGAATGTAATTTTATTGTCTTCACTGCATCCTAATTCTAGCAACATTGATACATCAACTGGTGATGAATAAAACCCAAAGAGCATAACATTCTACAATTCAACGAAAGGAGATGTAGACACAGTGGATAAACTATGTTGTACATACACTGTTTCTAGAATATGTAGACACAGTGGATAAACTATGTTGTACATACACTGTTTCTAGAATATGTAGACACAGTGGATAAACTATGTTGTACATACACTGTTTCTAGAATATGTAGACACAGTGGATAAACTATGTTGTACATACACTGTTTCTAGAATATGCAGACATTGACCGTTAGTTGGTTTTTTTTATAATCTTAGATATTGCAGGCATAAATTCTCAATAAATTTCTCTGTCAAAAAACTTAAAACTAAACCTACCAAGGTCTACATTTCTCAGGGGTTTTGTATATAATCTTGTTTGACCCCACATAAGGAAACAAACGGGCTTCTGAAACGACACTACCAAAAACACAGAAGAAATATCGTGCGTATCGCAGGAGTTGAGGAAACCACCCCAGCTCCAAGAACAGATTCAAGAACATCTGGAAGGTGAACAATTTGTCCAAGAAGAGCTGATAAAAAACAAAAATTTTCTCGTTATGAATGTAAAATGTTTATAGGCATGAATCATATAGAAAATATTTGTCAAAAATGTAAATGCTCTTGAAAACCATCATCAGATTCTGATTCTGGACATAGAAAAGAAATGTTTAGGGATATTCTATAATCCAAATGAGCTTCTATTTCTTTGTTGTCTCCCCTATATTAAAAAAAGTTGTCATGAAAACATAATTTTTTTATTAAAAAAATGAAATAAGTCTTAGTATTTTTTTAGTACATAAAGCTAAAAATTGTCCTATATTCAACTCAATATTTTATATAATATATTAAAATTAAATTTTGTGCAATTTATGTTTTAAGATCTTAATTAGTATCAGATTATATGCATTTTAATTATTTTTTATCTGATTTACGTTTCTTTAATAATAAATAATATTGAGGAATAAAATGAAAAAATGCTTTTTAAAAACCTCATCTTGGGAAAAATAAATAGAAGGTATTGCCTAAATGTCTTGAGGTTCATTATTTTTATATTCTTCTATCTCATTAGGGTATAACTAGTGTAAGATTAACTATAACAAAATATACTGATTAAATAATATAATTTAAAAAATTATGTTGAGGTGTTGTGAGCACCCCACCTACCTACTCGCATATCTGTAACCCACCCACCCACCTACTTAAAGTTAAATAAAGCTAGTTCTCCAAGAAATCATGTTTTTTTTTCAGTTTTAATTTGATCTATTAAATAAAGATTATATATTTATATCGAAGAAAAACTTCTGAATACATAAACTCTTATTTTTAGCTACTCTTTTCGATTTAGAGGGATTATTTTATGTGTAGTCCCCCACACCAATATACCTTTGAGAATATTTTCGAAACTATGTATGATATATTAATTAATCCTGCCAAATCTCGCTAAATTGATACATGCACTTGGCACTAATCGCGGAACAGACATACATACAGAAAAAGTTCCAAAAAGCTAATATAAAACAAAACAAGAAGTCTGGAACATTACGTAAAGTGTTGGACAGCACTTAGAGCACTTACTTTAAATGTAGTGAATGTAGTGTTGGTAGGTATATAATCAAACGTTTGCCAACTGAGGGAATATTGTTTTGCTAGTACAATTAATGTGTGATTTTTAGATCCCCCCCCCCCCCCCCCGATCATCAGAAAGGAATGAACCTGTTGTTAGACAGGATCTTCACCGACAAATCTAAGGGCTCTTAATAAAACTAGCAAGAAATGGTATATTATCAGTGTTGTTACATTTTCCATACATACAACTGAATGCACGGCATAAAACCAACAGTCTCCACACCAACAGCAGCTGAAAGGAATAAGGAAGGATGAAAAATCGTGGGAGCGGTAGCAGACCGAAAAAAGCTTTAGAAAAAAAACTCTATTTGAGAAAGGATGGGTTTTATTCCTCAAGCAGTGGGGGATTTCAGGTTGTGGGCTGGCAGGGGGTTATTCCCCTTTCTGCGACATGGTCACTGGCTGAATACACAATCCAAACCGCTGAGAGATCACGTATCAATACAACCCATACTGATCCACACACATACGATGGTCAAACACACCTCGATGCTTTCCCTAAGCGAGGAAAGTAAATCTATTCATCCACGTGAGCAAATATACATAATAGCTCCGGGGTGTCTTCATGTCCAGCAGGAAAATCTTGTATACATATTTACCACCGTAGTACATTATATAGTATTAGAGATGAATAAAAATAGAAAAAATATAGTAAAATTTACATGCATTGCGTCTTACTGTGGATTCACACGTTCGCCGAAAAACAAGAGCATAGCAGAGAATTAATCACGTGACGATCTTTAAACCACTTACAAGAGTTCAGTATCGTCAGCTTTGTCTGCTAAGCGCAACTTGAAATGACATCAATTTTACTTTTTCTGCGCGACATCCAAACACTTTTTTTTTAAATGACACAATAAGTGTGAATGTACCTGAACCAACTGACCCAATCAATGCGCATATACCTGAAACAACTAACCCAATCAATACTCATGTACCTGAACAAACTGACCCAATCAATGCGCATGTACCTGAAACAACTGACCCAATCAATGCGCATGTACCTGAACTAACTGACCCAATCAATGTGCATGTACCTGAACTAACTGACCCAATCAATGCGCATGTACCTGAACCAACTGACCCAAACAATGCACATGTACCTGAACCAACTGACCCAATCAATGCGCATGTACCTGAAACAACTGACCCAATCAATGCGCATGTATCTAAGCCTCAGGTCACAAACTCCCGGCCCGCGAGACACAGTTGACCGGCCCGTGTATCTGCAGCACTTTTATAACACTATCCGGCCTGGGATTAAATACGCAAACAAAAATAATATTTCTCAGGTTATTTCTTTTTCTTTCAAAGAAAAGGTTCAATGACCACTTTATGGTTTTTCTGAGTGTTTATAATCCTTCTATTGTTTGTGGGTTGTAAGTGTGTTTGTTCGCCACAGCCGGGTGGCATTATGGAGTAATCAGTAAGGGGAAGGGGGGTGGGAGGTGGGAAATGTAATAACATAAGTTACCGCTAATCTGCTTTTAGTTTAGCTGTAGGTAAAATTCTGGAAGGAATACTTTTATATTTTGTTCAGTGTGAAAGGAAGCTATAATTACGGTAGTATTGATTGAAAGCTACTAAACAACACTAAACCTCTTCTTCTGGAAACTACCAACATTCTTTTCACTGACGTGGCGACAGTAATGCTTGTATTCTTGCTATTATAGTCTTGGTTCTCCAGCCGTTCAGTGTGTTTTATTTATTTTAGTCTTCACTGTGTGATAGTGTCGTTTTCCAAGAGTAAGCGGAGAATTGATCAAGAATTTCGGGTGTTTAGTGAAAACTGGGAGATTAAATATTTGTTTGTTGAAATTAAATCTAAACCTACATGTTTGATTTGTAAGCAAAGTATTTCGGTCGCAAGCAGGAGAGTACAATTTTAAAAGACACTACGAAACAAATCACATTAATTGCCATGGAAAATATAAGAGACATGCGTCAAAACAAACTAAAAGAATTAAAAATAGGACTTAAATTACAGCAAAGTGTGTTTTTGAATGTTAAAAAGCGAGTGATACTGCGATGAAATGTAGTTATGTGATATCAGAAAAAATTGCTCGTGCTTCAAAGCCGTTTTCTTAGGGGGGATTTATCAAGGATTGTAACCTGAGCACTGTGGACATTATGTGCCCAGAAAAAAGGCATCTGTGCTTTGTCATTAGCTTATCTGGAAATACTGTTTCACAGGTAATTGAAGATTTAGCAGACAACGTGCACAATCAGTTACGCGAGAAATCAAGAGTGTTTGTAGCGTTCTCGATTGCTATTGATGAGATCACCGATATATGTGATGTATATCAATTTACTACTTACATTCGGGGTGTGTATGAGAATTTTAATGTAACTGAGGAATTATTATACTTGGTGCCCATGAAGAATACAACAACAGGAAGTGATATATTTCTTAGTGTGGAAACAAGCCTTAATAACTTGATTGTGGATTGGACGAAGCCTTTCAGTGTGGAAACAGATGGCATTCCTGCAATGTTTGGGGTAAAAAATGGGTTCAATGTACGATTAAAATCTAAGCTCATTACTTTACCAAATTATGACTTACAATTCAGGAGTGTGCACTGCATTATTCATCTAGAATCTATTTGTACAAAAAAAACTAAAAATGAGACATGTTATGGATGTGGTAGCTAAAAGTGTTAATTGGATCCGGTCACACGCATAGAATAGTAGGCAGTTCAGTTAGCTACTTAGTGAGCTCGAGTCTCAGTACGGTGGTTTATTGTACAACACTGAGGTTAGACGACTCAGTCGAGGCGCAATCCTCCAGTGATTTCTCAATTTGCTGGAGACGATACACACATTCATGTGCCTTAACTTCAGGATCCAATTTGGATTATGGACCTTTCATTTCTTGTTGACATTACAACTCATCATAACACCTTAAATATGAAATTACAAGGACGAGATCAAGTTGTTACCAACATGTATGACTTGATTTGATCATTTTTATCGAAACTTCATATCTGGGAAGGTCACCTGGTAGCAAACAAATGGATCATTTTTCTACTTTGAAATCAGTGTCTGCAAATAGAAATGATGGAGTAAATACCTCACGCAAATCATTTTTCTAAAAACGAATTTCAAGATAGGTTTTCTGAGTTTCGTAATTTTGAATCAGACTTTCAATTATTCAGTGCACCTTTCACCATACTAGTGGAAAGTGTGAAGGAAGAAATTCAAATGGAAATAATAAAACTACAGTGCAATTCTGATTTGAAATATAAATATAACGATGTTGGAGAACCAGAACACCTGACATATTTGGAAATGACTATCCCAAATTAAAGAGCCATTGCTCTGGAATACTATCAATGTTTGGAACTACTTATGTGTGTGAGCAATTATTCTCAGCGATGAAATTAAACAAAAACAAGTATAGAAATAAATTGAAATATGAGTGACTGAATGCAATATTAAAATTAATATCGTCGAAGAAATTGATACCGGACATAGATCACTTGGTTACACAGAAAAGATGCCAAATTTCCGGAGCACAAAAAATGGTGCCAAGTGAATGAACTTTTGTGGGCGATTAACATTCAATTTTAATTTGTAATTAAAAAGTTTTTGAATAACAAAAAACTCTAATAACTATCTCAAACTTTTCTATCCTGCGAAATATTTTTTGTGTGAGTTTTTTTTATAACTGATTCAGGAATATCATTAAACCCCACAATTATCTGGATAAATGTAAGCTTTAAAATATGTTATTTGTGAATTTAATTATTTTAAATGTATACAAGTAGCATTAAATATATTGTAATAAAATATATACACGCATCTGCAGGACCGTGGACTTAATGTGAGGCACCTCTGATCCTGTTTTCCGGTGACGGGAAGATCGAGCATCTAACTCCAGCCATATACACTAATGTATTTCTCTTATCTGGTTTCACACTCCCCCTCCACGCAAATTAAGTCACATTTACTTTTAACTCAACCTTCCTATTCCCTTCACAATTAGAGTAATGTATTGCTCATTATCTGTACGGGTAGTAAGATGCGTTGCAAAAAAGTAGCTATGAAATAAAATTACGCAAACAGGCCCTGGCCTGCGAAACGCCTCAATTTTGTGAGTTTGGCCCTTTGACTAATCCGAGTTTGAAACCACCGATCTAAGCCAACTGACCCAATCAGGGCGCACGCATCCAAACCAAGTGACCCAATCAACATCGCATGCGCCTACAAGGCTGGATACTGTGTTCCAGCTACACCTACTTTTGTGAAATGATCAGATATAACTCGTTAAGTGGAAAGCATGTGTGTTTATATTGTTGTGTTTAGTCTTGTTTCAAGACACAATACAGTAATTTGAAAACATTTATCTTGGTATTGATCTAGCTTTGTCTATCCTCTATAAAATTATATTTCTACGTCACTCAAGAAGATACTGCTCTCAATTTTCATTGAACGTGTGAGTTAAACTTTTTTACCCTGTGAACACATTTTTTAAGAAATGATAGTCAGGGAACCAAACTATATTTATTGGAAATCAAAGACACAGTCGATATACAATAACAATCATAAATAAATAATTATTGGCTAGAGTGTCCCAAGTTGAAGGCTTTAATGTTAAACAACAATATTTCATAAATATATAAATATTGACTAGAGCATCCAAAGTTGAAGACTTTAATAATAAACAAGAATATTTCATAAATATGTAAATATTTACTAGAGCATCCAAAGTCAAGGACTTTAATATTAATATCAAACAAGAATATTTCATTAATATATAAATATTGACTATAGCGTCCAAAGTCGAAGACTTTAATAATAAATAAGAATATTTCATAAATATGTAAATATTGACTAGAGTGACCAGAGTGGAAGACTCAGATATTAAACAAGCTCGCCAATTATTCCATCAATATTCTGGACGTTACAATAATTAAAGATTCCAAGATTACTAAGCAAATTTATCAGAAAGTTCCTCCATCTTCCATGCTAGTAATCCGTCCAATGACGTATCAAAGACACGTGATATAAAGAAGGGATTTAGAAGATTACTTACAACAACAAATAAGTTCGCGTGCATCTAATATTAACTGTACAATGTGAAATATAAGTGCCCTGCCTAGCAACCAATCCCAAAGGGATGTAGTCATAAAGCTTTATACAAATCAATGGCGGTCAACTACCTCTTTAACCACTTAAGACAGTCCAAAACTATTGAAGTTACAAGTACATTATAGACATTTAAGTGTACGTCTCCCACATACTAATAAACGTTATTAGGTGTTATCAAAGCTATTTTACCCTAAAATCGTTCTCCAGCGAACGACGCCAACAATTAATCAGGAAGTCGGTAAGAGCGGAATCAAAAGCTAGTCATCTGGTGGCGAAAACATAAAGTACGCTTACATCGGAGCAAGAATTAAGTTTCCCCGAAAGGTTAGATAAAATAAGGACGTGGTTGTAAATTAACCACGCTGATATAAAAAAAAAACCCATAATTGAAAATTTAAATTTATTAGATCAAATCAATAATTTTGAAAAGATTCCCACATATTTAGCCGAAAGAGAATTTAGAAGGATAGAATTAAGTCTTAGCTTAATTTGCCGCTCTCACCTTTGGTAAGCCTATGATACAATGAGTGACGATGTCTACAAAACACCGCCATATAAAGCAAGCTCATAAGACCACGTGTCCTCAAAGAGTAGGGGAGAACAATCTGGAGAGGAGAGTGGAAGGGACGAGACTTCGAAGCATGTAGAAGCTTGTGGAAGTTTATCGAAGTTTCGTTGGCATGACAACAGAACATGCACTCTGACAAGTCAAGTGGAGAAAGTAACAACTAGGCGCGCAACGTAGCCTTCAATTGTTTATATGGGTGTAGCGTTTTTTTCTTGCACCATTCTGAGTCCCGCCTCCCATCAGTCAACCAGATAGTGTGTTAGAGGGAGGAGGTGCGACCAAGCGTGTGTTGGAGTTTGATTTGGAGTCCAACGCGTCGGAGGGTGAGTGTTGTGCCATTTTATTAAACTGTTACAACCCATCCGGGCTATTCAAATATTTACACTAATGGGGTAAGAATGAAGAATAGAGAATTTTCAGGGAATATATATGTATTTGCTTATATTGATAGCTGGAAGCAATTTATTAAAATAAATACCTCAGTATACTGAGCCGGGACTCTAACTTCAACCTCCTCGTCACCAGCCAAACAATATTTATTCCTAAGCCCACGTACCCAGAGTGCAGATTATAATAAATGATTCAAGATGATTCGGATTTTGGGATAAAATATCAAATTTTATATTAAAGAATATCACAGAGCTAAAGCGATTATGGCCCGTACTGGTGAACGTGTGGTCTAAGCTATTAGGCTCCCTTTGACTTTGATCACCCTTGATGGAAGGGTTGGCTTGATCAACAAGGGATGATTTGCCACGCATTATCTACCACTGCTGATTTAACATGATAAATTCCCACTAATGCAGGCGCACTTCCTCTAAGTTACACTTTTCATCTCTAACCTTTAGAATAATCAATTAGGAGCTTTGGTGTTAAACAAACTAATTAAAATTTAGTAATTATTTTAAGTTTTTTCTAGGGAATATTGTAGCTCTGCAATTTTTTTATTTTTAGTGCCATTCTTTAGTGAATCTGTTGAAAATATTATTCTGGTGCTCAAGAGAAGTGTGCTAATTCGCGGTTTTTGAGTGTTGGTGTGGCAGCAGAGAGGAAAAAGACTTGTCATTGCAAGCGGACCAACTAATCTAGTCAAGATTTTCTCTTTACGATTTATTATGTATTATGGGTTAAATAATTGCCGGTTAGAGGGCAACAAATCACCCAAGCCCACATATATATATTTATATATGTGTGTGTTGAAAGAGTTTGTTTTTTGTGGTAAATCACAGCCCATTTTAACTAAAGGGCTCCACCATTTTAAAGGGGGTTTTGGGTGAATAAAAACCTAGTTATATAGTCTTGAAAAAGTAACAGTGAAATGTTTGGGGTTCCTGGTAAATTGCAATTTAAAACAGAGGCAAAATGATAAGATTAAATTAACATTAAGAACCTTAAAAATACGTTTATTTTATAGTTTGTGTAGTTAAAAAAAACTTTAAATGCGTAAGATGAAGCCAATTACTCTTTCTCTTCCCCCTTCTAGTTTCCAAAGCTTTTAAAAAATACATAAATTATTTATTTGTATTTATTTCAATGAAAGGATCACGTAGTAAATGTTTAGTAGAGATTTAAAACGTAATGAGATTTTTTTATAGCAGTTCGTGAGTTTTTATTTTTCGTTTTCTGCATAGCAAAAATGTATCTATAAATAATAATGAAAAATCAGGGCAAGCTTTAAATAGAAAAGATGTGGGGTATTACATTCTCTTTCCTGTGCTTCGAGTACGAAGAGGGTTTGTAAAGAGAGGAGGGAGAGAAGTACTGTTTAAGTTATGGGTCCATTAGTTGGCCCGGGATTTTGTCCGGTAGGTACTGTACGTTCATGCATGTAGGGAAAGGACGTATGAACTAGCGTGGTGGTCCCTCGCGGCAAAGATTTACACCAGTTGTGTGGTACACCGTGGGCTCCCAAGGGGACCAGAGGGGAAGGGGGTGAAGGGGTCTAACTCACGGGCAGTGGTGGCTGCCGATAGAACGCGTTTCGTTCCGTTCTCTCGCTCACACGCGAATACAGAGAAGGATGTAGAGACAATATCACACCTCTGTTAATGGTTCCAGCGAGGCTTAAAACTTTTTAAATACCCTGGAAAAATATATCAATTTACATAAACCTAGAGGGTGGAATTCGCCGTTTTTTAATTTTAGAAATCGTTGCTCGAATTTGCATTTTCCAATTAAGAACTGAGGTTGAGTAATATTCAATAGTTTTTGTTGTGTGATTAGGAACTGATTTGTAATGCAATTTAAAAAATAAAGGGAATATATTGTTGAAAACATGAACCTCCCTTAATTTTTTAAATGTGTGTGTGCGTGTGTGTGTGCATGTGTGTGTGCGATACGTGTGTACGTGTGTGCGCGTGTGTGTAATTCAGTGGTTCCCAAACTGTGCAGCGCGAAATATTCCAATATGTTCAATGAAATGAGAGCCCACATGGTTTTAGAATCAGACCATCGATGTGTAGATGCGATGCTAGGAAGGACATATAGCGGACAATGTACAAACCACTAACTGTTTTACTTCTCAAGAATAATACTTGATGGTGATCGATGTCAGAATTTTAATAGAGGCGTTTAATAATTTTAAATCTTTCTATTATAAAGAAGTCTAGAAGGAATTTGTTTCTCAGGCCACTGCACGAACATGTTATAGTTATTTATTGAACTTTCTCAGTACTTTATGTTTATATATAAATGATGTTTTCCGTGACCTTAGTTTTTTGAAGATTGAACCATGGTGTGATCACGTAAACATTTAAAAGTTGTTGTTCTTATCTTCCTAAAAAATGGACAAATTTTATTAAAAGTTAATAAGCACTGTATGAGTAAAAATAAAGCGGACACACCACAAACTAGTGCTATGTCAACGATGAAGAGAGACCGCAGGGTGTACTGTGTATGAAAGTTTTGGCACCAGAGTGCATGCTTCCAAGTAAGCTAGAACGCCATTTAGAAACCATTCATTTAAACATGGTTTTTAAACCTCACAACTCTTTCACCAGAAAGTTAAAATAATTAAAGCAACAAAAAGGTATCTTTTCTTAGCAGGTGTAAATACCAAGCAATGATTTGCTAGTATCATACAAAGTTGCATATAGAGTCGCAAATTGTAAAAAGCCCCATAATATCGCACAGTAATTAATTCTACCGGATGGTGTAGATTTAGTTAACATTATGATTGAGGAGTCTGCTGGGGAACCGCTTTGAAAGGTGCCTTTGTCTAACAATGCTATCAGTCGCAGAATTCAGCACATGGCGGTGGAGGATTTCAATGATCAATTAATAGAAAAAACGAAAGGGAAGAAATTTTTGCTGCAGCTGGATGAGCCCACGGACAGTAATAAGGATGCACATTTGATTTACTATGTACGGTCCATAGATGGAAGTTACACTGTGGAAAACCTCATTTTTTGTAATAAGTACAAAGGCTCAAGACTTGTTCGAGATCCTGGACACATTTATGGTTGAAAATAATTTGGAGTGGATAAAGTGCGTTGGTGTCTATATTGATGGTGGTCGTTCAATGTCCGGTCATTATGGAGGATTGTAGGCACTTATTCAAAGTAAAGCTCCGGATTCATTATAGACCCATTGCATCATTCTTAAAGAAGCACTCCCATCAAAACATCGGAGTCTTTTGCAGAATATAATCTTAGAATATGTGGTGTGGTAAATTTGATAAAATCTCGACCGATGAGGGCAAGATTTTCCAAGAAATTGTGTGAGGTCATGGGAGCCGAATACACGTCTTTGTTGTACTACTGCCCCTTGCGATGTCTCTCTCGTGGCAATGTATGGTCCCGTACGTTTGAATTACGGCAGGAAATATACACTTTTATTGAATAGGAAAAACATGACTATGCTAAACACTTTGTGGAAACAGATTTTTTGGTAAAACTAGCATTCTTATGTGATATCTTTAAAAAGTTAAATGTGTTGAATCTCTCCCTGCAGGGAGGCTACATACACATTTTGAAATTAGTCGAGAAAGTTTCAGCTTAAAAAAAAACAGCTATGGAGAATAAAAATGAATGCAGTCGGTTCAAAAGATTGTTTCTCCTTGCTACATCAGTTTGTGATCTCCTATGAATTTGATTTTTCTCGCAGCATAAAATCTGATTTTAAAGAGCACCTATCACAGCTTATCAACTGGTTTTAAAAATACTTTCATAAAGATGATATCGATAAGTTCGCATGGATTCAAGACCCATTCAGGACCAAAGCTCCATCTTAATTTACTTCTGTGGAAGAAGAAAATCTTATTGAGCTGTCTTGTGACAGTACACTGAAGACAAAATTCGACAACACCGAACTAAATGACTTTAGGATATCAGTAAAAAAAGAATATCCACTTCTAAGTGGTAAAGCTCAGCGAATTTTAGTTCCGTTTGCGCCATCATATTTGTGCAAAGCAGTCGTCGTGATAAAAAAGCAAGTATCGTTTTAAAATCAATGTGGAACAGGAAATGAGGATGGCTGTGTCCAGTTTGATTCCAAGATTTGAGAAGATGTGCAGTGGACAACAGGCTCACCCGTCCCACTAATTACAATTTATTTATTCAATGATTTGATTGTTCAAAATATGTACCTATTTAATATTTTTTTTACATAAATGGTTTGTGAATTATAAATACATTCAAGTGTTAGGTAGTTATATGTTCTAAATTTGTGCACCGGGAAAAAAATCCTAATACACTAAGTACACCCTGAACCAAAACGATTTGGGGACCAACCACTGCATAAATTTGATGACCATTTAGGGAAACACATAAAAAATAATTGATTGGAGAAAATATAGTAACACCACATTCTAAGCTATTACACGGTTGGGACCCAAACCCTGACATCCCGATAAAGGAATTCAAGTGGAAAGAAAGTTGAATGTCAGACACTATAGTAACAGTTAACACTTGTCAGTTTGAACTGATCTGACTGTATGTAGTTTTCTGCTTGCTGTTTTGCTTCACTCCCTCACCACCCACCCCCAGTGGAAGAGACTGGAGTGTCGTACTACTTTTTGTGTTCTTTGCGAAAAGTGCTTTGCAAGCTGTTGATTTTCTTTGCTATTAAATCACAATTTGCATTTGGGTCAATCTCTTTTACTTTTGCCTCAATAATATCGTTACCTTTGTATATTTTAGATTTCTTATTTTAATCTTTGCACTTAACTTTATATTGCACCTTTTGACAACAAAATAAATTAATTAATTAATAAACTCAAAACAAATATCTTTTGACCAAGAGGACATTTTGACAAACCACAATGATAGCCTCAACAACAGACAACAACTGAGCCATGACACACAAACACACTCGTATTTTACTTCCGTTTAGTAGGATGGAGACTTTTCTTCAATTCTTCAGTCGGACTGATCAGCTCAAAATGGAACGAAAAATACCCCACACAATCATTTTATAGTATCAGTCAAAACTGACAAGTCAGAAGGGAAGGTCAAACTGATAGTGTATGGAGCCCTTTAAACCGATCAACGAGTGCTGTAGGCACTAAGAGGTGGTTAAGTATTAAGTATCTATGATAGTTTTGTGTACACTCTTCGTATTTAGTTGGGGTGTTTAGCTTTCCATTTTTAAACACAATTATTATTATATCAATGAATGACTTACAAACTAAATTAATCTATGACAGTACGTCTTACTTAATTACTTAGGCCTACTTACACCATGGCATTAGGAAAACAAAAGTTCATTGCCGCACTTACAAAAGTACGGAACCTATCACTATCTTGAGCTAGTTCTATCCAGTTAACCTCATTACACCCCACCGCCATCTACGAGACTTGATCATCCTAACAATGTCTTATAATGAGTACAGGGTATGTAACTCATCATTATGTAGCCTCCTTCACTCCCCAGTGGTTTCATCCCCATTTGGACCAGACATCTTACTAATCATCTTGTTTTAGATCACGCTAATTTGTTTTCGTCATGTAAGGTAAGACACCATGTTTCACACTCATTGAGAACAACCGGTAAAGTAATTGTTTTATATCTTCTGCGGTTTACATTCCTTGAAATCAGGCGAGATGTCAACAACTTGGTAACTTGCGTGTCCGGGCTATCTGAAAATTAAAATTAATGGGGTAGGAAATATGGTAGATTATATATGAAACGTACTCACAATCGACTGGAGGGAGAGTGGGACATTTCTATAAATCACAAAACTTGGCCCGCTTTGAAGGGATTCAAACTCAGACTTTCCCGTCACTGGTAAAACCAAACCAGACAAGTTTGACGCCTCAGCCTATGTGTGAATCGATGAGGATCAATCAACAAATCCTCTTCTAATTCCAAGTGTACATAGAAAACAGAATATATATTTATTTGAGGTATTTAACGTGCACTTTCTGAACCGACAGTTTATATAAGCACACGAGAATTTCTATGAGTGAGAGAGAAAGGGCCTATCAATTTTTCAGGCAAAGATATTTTCACTTACATTCTAGGGTTAACTTAAATGCCACAATTGACATGGGACCGATGGCTTTACTTCTCCTCCGAAAGAAGTTGTTGCGGATTTTTCTTGCTCAAGAAAAATCCATCAACTCCAGTTGGGTTTGAACCCACTAACATCGGGTTCTGAGGTGAGCATTTTAAACCAAGAGCAACAGAACGAATTGTACGTTGTTTTTTTTCAAAATGGAGAAAATTTCCAATTACTTCTGAAATTTTTTGGTTCAGATCCAGGTGTGTTTTAGAATTCTATATTTACGTGGTGTGAAACATGTTGTATATGAATGGTTTGGAGTTCACTCCCTCATAATAATATCTCAATATCCCTGCTTGCGTCTGGCACCTGCACAAACCACAAACTTCAAATAAATACAGTTAATTTCTAAAAGCTTAGCGACATCTATCTCAGCTGACGTGCTCAGTCAGCTCTGATCCGGGTGGCAAGTATTCCGAAATGTGATTATAATTGTGTTTTCCCAATCTCTTCCTAAACTAATATAGGCGCATCTCCTCTATCTACCCTCATTATCCCTATCCCATAAATAACAATGAATTAAAAGGTATAAAATCAAATGGGTATTAAGACGCTTCTAGAAATCTGAATTTTCCCTCCTCACTCAATCAAATGCTAGTACACATCTTAAAATTCACCTTCTTCGTGATTTCCTTAAATTAATTGCTATTGCGGAAAACTATATAAACAAATCATGTGTACGGTTAGGTGTTGTGAAATAAATGCAACCTACAATATATTCTAGTTAACTGATTGCAAAAAAAGTATTACATATAAATATATTGGCTTATAAATAAATATATTATTTTAGAAACACTTTCACAATGGAATTCAAAATTTATGTATGAAGAAGGATTATTATGATTAACCAGATGATGGGTTTGTTTTTCTTAGGAAACTTACTTTGGGATAGTTTACGTACTGAAAACCATTGTTTGAAAATTTTGTTCAAAGCTAAAATACATTATTCTGAAAATTGAAAAATGACACCTGGACACAGGAATCGAACCCGGGACCTTTGGCTTATCTAGATGGAGTAATCCTCACTAAAAGCATAAATAATAGCTTTGGCTATTTTATTTTAAAATACATTATACGAAAATGTTTGTGTGATTGTGTAGTAACATTTATTGTAATGTACAAATCTTCACGTTAAACTATCTAAGCTTATAAGTTCATTAAATCAACAGCAGAACATAAAATAAAATCACTCTAAAACATTACACCATCATTAACCCACTGATGTACGCAAATCCTTTATATAAACTTGATTCTTTAAAATGAAATGATTGTTTTCCTTATGTTTACCATTTATAGATACTCAAGGAGAACGTGGCTCCTATTTATAAAACTATAGGCGTTTACGGTAGTTTAAATAATCCTATTACAGTTCAAAAACAGAGCAGACCGATAAACGTAACTTCTATCGATTCAATAGTTTAAATATGGGATGAAGAGAGAAAAAAACTCTAAACGAATTGAGACCTCTCCCCTCTCTCCCCTCCACCCAATAAAAAAAGGACCACATTTCTCTCGATTTGGGATTCTCTGTGTAGGACTCGATGGCGACTGGAAAACCCCTCCATCCCTTACACAAGCATGTTGTGCACGTTGTTTACGCCCACTACCCTCCTAGCAACTTTTATCGGAAACTCTTACCAATTCAGCACAGATTTTTTCTTCTCTTCCCTTCCCAACCCTTCCTTTTCCTCCATATAGCCCCTCTTTCTTCTTTGTCGTTCACCCCTCCGAACAATATTCATCCCATCATACAGCTAAGTAGGATTATGATTGCCTCGGTATCCTTTTCAATCTCTACACAGAGATATTAATTAATCCGCTTGGCTACTTTCATTTAGACGTCACTCTCATGTAGGACTAGACTGCGATAACAGAGAGATCGGGGTTCTAATCCCGGTTTGTTGTACTAAGAGTGGTTTTCCACTCTCCCTTCACTCAAATGAAGGTACACTTCCTCTGAATTCAACTTCTCAGCCTTTCAAACGCATAAAGGTCCTCGCACACCAGCATAGTATCGTATACGTACGGTGCCAGGACAGTAGCAGTATGGTAGCGGTATGGTAGCAGTATGGTAGCAGTATGGTAGCAGTATGGTAGCAGTATGGTAGCAGTATGGTAGCAGTATGGTAGCAGTATGGTAGCGGTATGGTAGCGGTATGGTAGCAGTATGGGTAGCGGTATGGGTAGCGGTATGGTAGCGGTATGGTAGCAGTATGGTAGCAGTATGGTAGCAGTATGGTAGCAGTATGGTAGCAGTATGGTAGCAGTATGGTAGCAGTATGGTAGCGGTATGGTAGCAGTATGGTAGCAGTATGGTAGCGGTATGGTAGCGGTATGGTAGCAGTATGGTAGCAGTATGGTAGCGGTATGGTAGCAGTATGGTAGCAGTATGGTAGCAGTATGGTAGAAGTATGGTAGCGGTATGGTAGCGGTATGGTAGCAGTATGGTAGCAGTATGGTAGCAGTATGGTAGCAGTATGGTAACAGTATGGTAGAAGTATGGTAGCAGTATGGTAGCAGTATGGTAGCAGTATGGTAGCAGTATGGTAGCAGTATGGTAGCGGTATGGTAGCGGTATGGTAGCAGTATGGTAACAGTATGGTAGCAGTATGGTAACAGTATGGTAGCAGTATGGTAGCAGTATGGTAGAAGTATGGTAGCAGTATGGTAGCAGTATGGTAGCAGTATGGTAGAAGTATGGTAGCGGTATGGTAGCAGTATGGTAGAAGTATGGTAGCGGTATGGTAGCGGTATGGTAGCAGTATGGTAGCAGTATGGTAGCAGTATGGTAGCAGTATGGTAACAGTATGGTAGCAGTATGGTAACAGTATGGTAGCAGTATGGTAGCAGTATGGTAGCAGTATGGTAGCGGTATGGTAGCGGTATGGTAGCGGTATGGTAGCAGTATGGTAACAGTATGGTAGCAGTATGGTAGAAGTATGGTAGCGGTATGGTAGCAGTATGGTAGAAGTATGGTAGCGGTATGGTAGCGGTATGGTAGCAGTATGGTAGCAGTATGGTAGCAGTATGGTAGCAGTATGGTAGCAGTATGGTAGCAGTATGGTAGCAGTATGGTAACAGTATGGTAGAAGTATGGTAGCAGTATGGTAGCAGTATGGTAGCAGTATGGTAGCAGTATGGTAGCGGTATGGTAGCGGTATGGTAGCAGTATGGTAACAGTATGGTAGCAGTATGGTAGCAGTATGGTAGAAGTATGGTAGCGGTATGGTAGCAGTATGGTAGAAGTATGGTAGCGGTATGGTAGCGGTATGGTAGCAGTATGGTAGCAGTATGGTAGCAGTATGGTAGAAGTATGGTAGCAGTATGGTAGCAGTATGGTAGAAGTATGGTAGCAGTATGGTAGCAGTATGGTAGAAGTATGGTAGCGGTATGGTAGCGGTATGGTAGCAGTATGGTAGCAGTATGGTAGCAGTATGGTAGCAGTATGGTAGCAGTATGGTAGCAGTATGGTAGCGGTATGGTAGAAGTATGGTAGCGGTATGGTAGTGGTATGGTAGCAGTATGGTAGCAGTATGGTAGCAGTATGGTAGCAGTATGGTAACAGTATGGTAGCAGTATGGTAACAGTATGGTAGCAGTATGGTAGCAGTATGGTAGCGGTATGGTAGCGGTATAGTATCGTATTGCCACGAAGGTCCCGCAGATAAGACGTCTGCCCCAAGAGCTGGTTTCCCCCACCACATCCTTCAGTTAGAAAACAGTCGCACCCCCCACCCCCGTGATCGGACCGTTAGCTCAAGCTACTGTTTGGTAATTTGGGTTCTACTCGCGTCACTTATAGGTCCTATTTGAGTAGCTTCGTGGGTGAAAGGCCTAAGTGCCACGAGCTATTCCTAACTAGATTGTTAACAGCCGGAGAGTCTTGATATAGATATTTAAATAGGCATAAATGATAGCGTGCTTTATTATGTTCAAGAAGGATGGTGTTCATATCCAAGCTGGGCCCACCAAGGGCATTTATCCACAATGTGATTTTCCATCCTCTTTTTAATTAAATTTGTATAACCGCCCTTTGGTGTAGTGATCAGTGTACCTGGCCACGAGCCTAGGGGTCCCACCTTCGACTCCCAACCGGTACCATGGGTATTTATCCCAAAAGTGGATTTATCCCTACTGCCACTAAGGTCTGGTTAGTTAAGCTTAAATCAGGTTAAGAGTTTTTACTGGTTCCATACCCTCATATTCACTATCACCATCATCCCCTCTCGTAGGAATATAGAAATAGCCTCCACGAAAAGGATGTATGTACTGTACGATTAGTACATATGGGTGGGGCGTCCCCTGGGCATCGGTACATAAGTACAGGCTAATCTTTTCTCAAACTGATCTAAGAGTGTAGTAGCCTTGACATGTATATTTATACATATAGATACATTTTATTGAACTTCATTTAAAAATGAATCGTTGCTTCGTTTATCACATAGGAAAATAAACGATTGCTGGTACATAATTAAATAAGTTTTACTTGATGAAGGATAGGGAAGGAAAATGCATTACAGAAATATATAATACTAATAAATAAGTTTATTAAAAAGCAAACAATAAGATATATAATTACATATGAATGACAATATTTTAATTCAATTAATTAACGATAACTGTATTCCGTTATCGAGGTAGAAAAGATTAGGTTGGACGAATAGGTATTAATACTTTGTAGACAAGGAACAGACAGAAGTTATATATAACATTTCGTTTAGTTTAATAACTCTACAAATAGGGATATTCGCTCTTACTCGAACGATGAAGCGTCTGCCATAACTCGGCAACAGTAAAAAGGGGAATTAAGTCCAAGAAATATACAAAAGAACAATCTAGCCAGGCTAATACCAGACCTGAGAGTTCTAATCATGAAAAATAGTGAAACAGTTTAAAATAGAAACATAGCATCAAATCCTATATTTTTAGAGTTACTAAGAAGAATATTACTTAAGCTAGCTTGTATTAACCCTCATGGAGAGTTACGAAAAACCAAAGAATAATATCCTATAAGAGGAGCTTCCATTTTACAAATAATAGATGGCTAACAATCAGGCCTCTACACAGTTTTTTATTATGGCCGGTCATTTCCTGATGAGTACTGTCAGAACAATCAATAGTAAATTTATACATTTACCCATTACTAGGGCATACAGTAGCTAGAACAAACTATCTTTGAATACTGAGATAAATATGGCACCTGATGGGGCTGAAAGAAAGCATTATCCTCGCGGGCCACTACTTCAATCTAGTAGTGCTCCCACAAGTTGCGTACCGTAAATAGCTACACAAAAAGTGTGCAATTGGGACTTCCACCAGCCACTGACCTAACTAGGTCCAAGGTGATCTGATTGTAGCCATAAAGAGATTATAAATGAGATCATATCGTTTAAGGTGTCATAAAAATATAACAAAGTATTAAGGACTTAGAAAAGGAAATATAATCCATGGACTCACTATAATCATTCACCTGGTCCTATACATATGTAGAGCATAAAGCCCTCGTATTTAAACTATGCCTTATGGACATAGGGAAATAACAATCAGATTATCTGACCCAAGAAACTATGTCTGATGGACATTCTAACTAAAGAAACTATGTCTGATGGACATAGAAAATAATGTTAGATATTCTGACACGATACTCAGTGTCTAATCGACATTGAAAATAAAGCAAAGCATTCTATTACATGAATCTATGTCTGATTGACTTAGAAAAGGAGTTTAGAATCTAATATATATTCTAAACAGAAGATATGGATACTCAAAGTCTCAGAAGTGTCTTCCTCTATGACGCGGTGGTGAGACCAACGCCCGACACATCGTGGCCACCAGTAGTCCTCGGTGCTGAAGTTTTATGTAGTAGTTCTTCCTCCGGTGAATAAATAAAATGGAATACAAAAATGTGAGTCACAGGGACTCCGTTATATAGCAACAGAACTGCCTCGGAAAATGGACTACATCAGGAGATCTAAGGGGAGAAGGGATGGGGGAAGAGTTGCGAAATCACTCCACTTTCTCACTAGCGCTGTCAGAAGGTGTGGCGAGCAAAGACGATTATCTTTCTTTTCTTCGACGTGTGCCCTTCGATCAACACGTGAAAATGCTCGCGATGCCGAAAAGGTCCGCTGGGTCAATGTTCCTCGACGCTTGGGCGTTTCTTGGAATCATCAATTAACAGTGAGTCACCACCTGCCACATCTTATTGGAATAGATTAGTACTTGTTATCTTGTTTTAATTGTCTTTATGGAATTTTAATTGTAGATTTCACATTATATAAATTACATGCTACAAAAACAAAGTTACGTTTCTAGCTCCATCCCTTAAAATAATATTTTTTTAAACAAGAGGCCGATTTTTTGATTACAAAAACTTGTGTCAAATTGTTTGGAGGCACCTGTAGGAACATCAGTCTCGTTTCACCTGGTTATCCAGTAGTGGAGAAGTCAGGGCTTCAAATCCCATCCAAGAGTTTTGATATAGGTTTTACCTAAATGGTTCCTTACTCTTTCTCTACCCAAAATTTCGTACATTTCCTCTCGATTCTACCTTCTTCATTATTACGCCAGTAATGTACCCCAAAAAATGCGTGTAGCTTGGGTAGGCAGACTGATGTGAAGCAAGAAACTAAAATTGGTAGTATGTTTCACCAGTCTAAGAGATACCGGTTCTATTCCAGACGGTGCTTACAAGGACATTATTTGTGTTTGTATATCCTGCTATCCAAATATAAAATATATAAGCAAGAGGGGTAGCTGTGTAATATTTGGCGTATTGTTCTGGGTTAAGTTAGTATGTAAATAGTGTTTTGTTAGTGCAAGTAAAATTACAAACTTTAACGCTGGTCTTATATTCTTGCTCAAAATGGTCAATTCATATTTGCCAGCACTTTGAAAACTACTAACCCGCATCGGGTGGTATAGTGCGTCAACCTCATATTAGACTGAACTGCTGATGACAGGGAGATCAGGGTTCGAATCCATGTCAGGTGTACTGATGTTTTTTGCTTAAATGGGGTACTTCTCTACCTTCACTCAAACGCGATTAACTTCCGATGACATGCTACCTTCTTCATTCCTATTTCATCAGATTAACTAATGTATTAATTTCCCAGAACTGATACTAAAAGACGATGAAATAATTATTAGTTAGTAAATTAGTTAATCATCAGACATTATTACTTAAATCTCTAAGCAAAATAATGTAAAGCTGTTCAAGAAAGTTGACAATGAAAAGGATGGGAAATAAAAGCATAGACTTTACCAATCTTTTTTAATGTGAACATCAAAGTGTTTTCCTAAATTAGGAATCCGTACCATTTGTTTACTTCATACATTACTTGTCCTTTCACGATAACAAAATGCTGTACTACCACCATAACGTGGTTCTCGCATCGAAAACATTCTGCTAACTCGAATATTATATTCACGATCGTATTTTTCGTTCAAGGTTGATTGAATTTTTCAATTTGTACGTTTATGAAAGGTTTTATTGTTCGAGCTATGATTGGAATGAGTTCTTCATTTGTTTGATTGACGAAAACAACGAACAAAATATAAATAGACTTGTTATTGCGTCTCTTTGAATTTATAATAGCAGATAAGGATTTTTTAACCGAGAAAACTTTTTTTTTGTCTTTCGTATTTTAACATGTCCGAGCTGTCCGTCTATCTACATTAATGGGATAGGACTGAGTAAGGTAGGATTTTGAATGAATTTCCCAATATGTTTGTGTAGGAAGAATGGACAATTATTTAGTAACAAAAATATGTGTATACCCGACAGGTATTCAAAATTAACCCCCCCTTGGCCAACAAACAAACCAGATTAGGTTGACGCTTTACTTAGGGTGGTTTTAAGGGTGTTCGTAAGATCAAACGCATCGTTTTCAATTTCAATAAAGAAAGTATAAATAATGTTTTAGGTCTACGAGAGAGTTTGATGATGATTTTATAATCATACTAATTTGTTGAAAAAATTGATTTTATTTCGTTCGATGGTTCATTTTCAAATTTGTGATACTTTATTCACAAGATCCTTCTCAGTACTCACGTAGACTAAACGTAAAGGTTGTCCAGTCTGTTTAGCTGTGGGCAAGGATGTCGGGGTTTGAATCCCAGCCATGTGAACCGATGGTGGTTCTTACTTTATCTCGGAAAGGAAGTATTGTAATTGTCAAAAAAATCGAACTCGAGATGTTGATATATGTCGATGTTTCATGACCACATGAAACCGAAAAGTTGTTTTCACAATGCCGTTTTTCTGTCTGTCTGTCTGTCTGTCCGTCTGTTTTTACCTTGGGCTAGAATCGAAACCATTTTACCAAGTTGGCTAAAACTTTTTATCTGGGGTGTTCATAAATTTCTCCCAAGCTGTTTTTGGAATTAGACATCCAACCCTAAAATTAAGGGTAGTTTACTGAAGGACAAAAAAAAATTATTTTCTCAAAATTTGCTCAAACAATTTGATTAAATTTTATATTTAGACACTTTTTTCTTATTAACAAGATGGCAATATTCATTTTTTTTATAAAAATGACTTTTAGGGTATTTTAAATGAAGAAATTTTTCTAATTTTCATCATTTCTCCGCAACTATTTGAGATACGAAATAACTTTAAAATGTAAAATTGTAGTACTATCAAAGACACAAATCTTTTATTTAAAATATATTTTTATAAAACCAATAATTTCTGAGCTATAAGCAAATATATATATATATATATATACTTATTAATTCAGGTCTTTGAAACTGAATTTGATTCTTATGCTCTTTGGCGGACAAAGATGTTTCTCTTTTCTCAATTTCCCTGCAATAGTGCTCATAGTTCCTAATGCCATAGAGAAAGAAATTAACAGTGTATATTATTTCATTTAGGTTTTTTAGTGTAATGTTTCCAAAACAATGTATAGCCCTATTATTTAACTTCACAAATCTCGCGAATTTTTAGTAAATGTCAATTTTAAGATAAGAGCGAGAGAGAGCATATATGTGGTGCGCTGTACTATTTATTTTTTATGAAATGGTTCCTCACTCTTATTTCACGCATATATGAGTATTTTTCCCTTAAAAATCCCCCGCCCTCATCCTTATCCCCTTATATTATTTAATTGCGCATATTCAGGTCAGGTAGTAAAACGTGGAGTAAAACCTATAATAGCATAAAGTTTGTGAGATATGTTTAATTTACTGGTAGTGTGTTCAAATATTTTACTTATATTAAAACATACCAACATTAATTTAAAACAAATATTTATCACAAGGTGAATTATTGCAAATTTAGGCATGAAATAAACAAATAAAGAAAGTCTATGTCAACACATTCATATAAACTCATTAAACCTACTCGTATGCCCAAGATATCATATTTTATCGATCTTAAACAACTTTAAGTGTGTCCTTAAAATAAAACCTGGCTAGAGAATATCAATAAGATTGCAGCGTTCAACACACGTAGATTGTCACACACTATATTTACGTACGTGTCTTTGTTGGGGTTGTGTTTTTTTTCGAGCCCCCCAAAGCCCTATCACTACACGGGACAACACAAACCACGCCGGCCTAATGCTCCTATTGTTACCCTTGAGAATGGGACTAATTTAAGGCCACGCCGACAAAGTGTCGAGTGTACCATTGAAAACGAGCACACACAAAAACACTATTTTGTGCAGAAATGTGCTAGGTCTATTTTATCGTAGCACAGCAGTTGTATTAGTCCATGGCCCAGGGGGTGAAGTAGGAAAGGGGGTTGGGAGTATCCAATCAGATTCTCCCTCTCTCCTTTCATCTCTCCCTTCCTAGTGTGAAGAGAGTGAGAAAGAAGATAGCTAGGGAGGGTTTTCAGAAATGGTCAAAACAGCTTCATCCTCATGAATGTATCTGCTTGTGATAGTACCGTGGCTTGGTTATCAACACTCGTGGCCCCCTCTTAACCCCTCTGGCTTGACGTCAACACTTCAAAACCCATCCCTCCCCTTCTATTACATCGCAAAGGTTTTACATGCCATGTTCGTTATCTTTACGCGCCCCCTCCACAACCCCCCCCCCCCCCTTTTCGCTTCCCTGATGTTTAGAGCTCAATTAATCATGTGTATTGCATAACGAAATAAACTTATCTTCATAAACTGCTTTTTTTCTATAGAACAGGGGGTAGGGATCTCTTTTTTTTGGATGGGGGCGTGGGAGAAGGAACTTAAAAATATTGTTTTATTAGTGGATAGAGCTAATGATGATAGTTAATTTCAAATTCACGTTTTCTATAATGAGAACTTTCATTATTTTACCTACAAATCCCAAATCCTAATCTTAATAAATCTTATGAGCATCAGATATTAACTTTCACATCTTTATCATTATTATTACTATTATTATTATTATTATTATTATTATTATTATTATTATTATTAATCACTGCCTATAATTACCTGTTTAGGTTATACACATATATACTAAATTACTTAATGGGGTAAGGATGAGGAAGGAGACCTTTTAGAGATATTGTATCGCTTTTGCGTGGCAGAAGAGTGGTAAAATCAGACTCAGTAGACCTGATCGGGGATCAAACCCCACCCTCTTTGTCTTCAGTGGGACAGCTTAACATGAGAGTGCATCCTTAGACCATTCGGCGACATAATCGGGTGAGTTTCACATATTGACCTTGTTCGTATTAGTTATTTAGTTGCTATTACAAAAAGTCACATTCAGATAAGTTGTTGCGGATAGACAGTATAGGTAGAAAGAGGTGGTGCACAGAAGAAAAAAGTTTTAAATTAGTGGTCTGGGGTTTTCAATTGGGTTTATCTTAGAAGAATTTTGGACTGAATCGCTAGAAAAGCTTCATAATAGCCATAAACAATACTACTTAGTATTTGAAACATAATCGAATCTTGAATTCACTTCTTTTTTTCTCTCAAAACTTGAATATCCTTAAGGACTCGTAGATATTATGAGATGAGAGGGAAGTAAAAAAAATAGGTTTGTAATGTTTAGCAGTAAAAGTAGCTGGGTCTAACCTGAAAAAGTAGTAAAACGTGGTGCTAAAACCAAAGTAGCTTGGTGCGTGACATGAACTTATCAAAACTGGAATGCTATCGGTAAAGAAGTATCTTCGTTGAACAAAAGTTTTAATCATGGAACAGTAGTGATATATTTGTTCTTTATAAAAAAAATTGGTGCACCGCATATTACTACTCGTTTGAACTATCCACTTATTTTCAACATCGAGGTAAAAAAGAATCCGACACCTTAGTCCAGTCGATAGCGTGTCTGTCTATTGATCAAGGTCCCGAGTTCGATTCCCAATATGGCAAAAAAAAATTGGTGAAATGTTGGTTTACCCTTTCACATTGATAGATTAATGGCCTGGGACTGGATGTTGTGCCCGTCCTAGTCTTAAGATAGATTGTAAGGCATATGAAGCTACAACAGGCCTAGACAGCCGGTTGAGGAAAATATATGGCTTGAATAAAAAATTAACCCAGACCATAGGCTGGGCACAGTAATGGCTGTAAAGTAAAAGGTAAGGAAGAGTAAGGTGTAATCTAGAGCAAATGTAACCACATTAGAATGAAGGAAGAATGGGAATGTCTGGAATTTTAAATCCGATATCTTCGTCACAGACAATCCAGTATATTGCACCTTAGTTCATCAGAACACCGGTTCAAGTATTTGTGCTGATTAAGCCAAAATTTGAATAAAATAAAAGCACAATAACTATGGCCTATATGATTCATCCAACCTAATCTATGAAATGTATTTTTAAAATAACGTTGTTTAACCATCAAAATATAAATTATGAATATGAATTATTTTAATTTGTAAATTCTTTATTCATCAACAGCTATAGTATGTACTAATTTTCAATTTTCTCAGTACCTAAATCAACCTACCTATTTTTCTACTAACTAGTTTCAACTAATTTGATTGGTTTAGCATTATCTTAATACTAACGTGCACTTTATTAATGGACTGATTATATTAGAACACGACTTACAAGCTAAGTTAGTTCTATAATAGACACTACATTCAGTCGTTATTTTTTTTTTCTTTTATTACTGCGCCTTACAACCTGTTCATGCTATACACATAAGGTACCTGTACCGAATAGGGCCCACCTAAGGTTTGATATTTTTTTTTCAATTCCCTTTAATAATAATATTATTCAAACAAAATGATTATCTTAATTCAGAAATTTGGACACCTAAAGACCAATATTAGCAATTAAATAAGCTCTCCTACAAATAAATAATAGCGATTTAAAAAAAAGTGCAAATGGGGCATATTGATATTACCACGCTCCTAATATGGCCCATCTTCAAATATATATAAAAAATAATACAAAAACACATGTTAAGTAAAAAAAGCATATTATTATTTTTAGAAAGTATACAAAAATGTATAGAGGCAATATTTTAGCGGTTGACAATAGAAAGGACTAAATATTATCAACTTAAATAGTGAAAATGAAAAAATTTACAAAAGTTGCCCAAATATACAACATTCAATCCTCAAAATCGGGGCAGGTGAATGGTTCTTTGTATTTTTTGTAATGCCAACACATTCTTCATGAATGTATGTTCCACACAGTATGCAACCCCGCATATCAAGCACACGGTCTTATTGACAAACACTGCAATACCAAGACTCTGATGATTTCTATTGCCAGTCTTCTTCACCTTAGATAATAGTTTAGCCTGTCCTGGAATAACTGTAGTAGATAAAGGGTACACTTTCTTATGACATTTGTTGTGCCTGTCTTGGTGGAGCGATTGCGATATTACTACAGTATCAGGAATTACTTCAGGTGCAGTAAATAGCTATTCTCTCAAAACAATCACCTTGCTGTTGATGGAAACTTTCCTGTTGACTTGACCAGTTTTCGTCCTTTTTGAAGTAAGAAGTAGATCATGGAGTGAGGGAGAGTTTTCTTCATCTGAGTTTACTTGTGAGTCTTCGTCTTCATAGCTAGAGTCCTGCTTGAGACTGGAATTGATTACTTCATCGTTCTTCACATCACTAAGAATTCTGACAGATTTGACTATTGAAGTTTCTTTAGACACTCATGTTTGTGTATCATTGAAAGAATCAATAATTTTAGCTGAACTTAGACTGGGGGCATTGACGTCTGATGTTTCAGGCACATAAGTTTTCCTAGAAGTTGATGGCCGATCCTCTGTTGGTTGAGATTGCAAGTCTTCAATGGAAATGTCCATTACTGTGCTTGGAACAAAAGCTGCATCAGGAATCTAATTTGGATTGAAGGGGTTAATACTAGTGCCACGGAAACCAGCTTTTACATTAGTAGCCTTGTCCCATACAGAAGAGAAGATGATGCCAAATCTTTGTTTGGTGATGGTGCGTTCTCCATAATTATTCCAATATGTATGACTTCATCATCCCATTAAGCCTTGAAAGCTCTGAAGACAGCTTTGTCAAATGGTTGAAGTTGGTGAGTTGTGTTAGAAGAGAGGCAGTACAGTGTGATATTGTGCTGAGATGCAACCTCAACAATCTCATAGTGCAGATGACATTTTGCACCATCAAAGATTAATAACCAAGGAACTAGTGTTTTATGATTGGCAAAATGATGAATCTAATTTACAAAAGATTATGTCATCGTAACTTTTGGCGTCATCTGACACACAGATGAAGGTGGCAAGTTATCTACAAACTCCGGTTTCATCCTCTTACCTTTATATGTAACCATGGGCGGAATAGTTGTGCCTGTTGCATTTCCGCAGGCAACCACAGTTACACTTTCACCATGTTCATTCGAAACAACATGAACTCTTTCACACCTTTTTCAACTAAAACTTTTGGCGGCCTGTGTAAACTTAGGTGGCAGTATTTTTCATCCATATTGTAGATATTTTCAGGCTTGTTTGTAATATTGAGACGAACCATTTCATCGTGTAGCTTCGCAAAATGATAGGAAACAATAAACCTGTTCAGCTTTTGTGCTCGGGCAGGATTGAGGTTTTTAGCTTTTCTGATGGTGATTTGTGGATTTAGAGCATGAAAAATGCACATCCACTTCTTACCAGCTGTGGCCTGAACACTTGAAAATTGGTGCCTAGTTTTATAAGTGTTGCAAAATTTGTAGACACAAAGACGAATCACATTCGGTGTTATCGGGTAGCTCACTGCTGCCAATCTTCCTATCCGTGTGCACAACTCTTGTTGTTGCTCCTCAGTTAGAGTCGCCTTACGACCTAATTTACACTTCTCCTGTTTCGTTTCTTCTAGGTACCTTCTCAATGTTCTTCGAAGAATTTTGTACTCTGTAGCTGCTTTCATAACAGAGATTTCACTTTGAATAATGGCAGCTATGACTTTTCAGAGGCTCTTCCCTTCCCAGATGCCTCTCCTGCCTCTTTTTATGGTTACTGGCACCATATGAAACAAAACATAGCAACAGTCATTAGAAATCTAAACTAATGTTATTCCTTTTCGTGTCACACACATCAAAGGACCCCCACTGTGCCGGTGTCCAGAGGATTCTCTACGGTGGTTGCCACACACAGAACTTTAATCTTCTGCAAATTTACAAATAAAACATTCATCGTTTCCATAATACCGTGTAAATTTTCGATAACAACGTGGATGGCTCCCAATATTGTACACTTCCACTTCTACTTCGTTCTGCCATTACTCCTCCCAGAACTGACAGGATGATGACATTACAATAACAGGAAGTTAAAATAGAGTAACAGAGCTATACAATACAGATTTGACATTCATTATAACTTTGAACACCTATATAATATGATGGTTCTCTTACCTCTGTAATTTAACATCAGCATAATTTCACACGTGAAGAAACAAATCGCATCCAATTGTATCTGCATTCAAACACTCGGGCGACACTTCTAAAGATGGCGTCTGTGCATGTACGAGACTAGTCTGTGATGACCTCATACGAATGCGACTGTTACCAACAAAATGGCGGCTAGTGGGCCATATTCGGTGCAGGTACCTTATATGATAAAATAGGTTGTAATGAGTTTGACTGGATATAATTATTTTAAGATACGGATAGGTGGTGTACTTTAGTGAGTGCGGCAAATAACTTTCGAGTTACTAATGTCATAGAGTAAGTAAGTGGGGTAGGGATGAGTAAGGAAGCATTTTATACGTAGTCACCCGCATTTGCGTGGAAGAAGAGTGGGGAAGCATTTAGTTAAATAAATCATTGGACTCAACAAAGATTTGAAACCCAATCTCCATGTCATTAGCAGCTCATTCTAATAAAAATTGACGTCGATTGTTCAGCCACTAAAGTGGGTCATTCGTCAATTAATGACAGTGAAAGGGAAATCATCAATAATTTTGTATGAGCTACACAAGTAATTGATACATGGAGCCTTATTTCAGTAGAAAGACGGGCTACACACTGATCTAATAATCTTTATATTAAATAAATTTCGTATTTTAAGATGATAACCTCTGCTTTACTAAAAATTACTTACATATCTAAAAATATCGTGAAAGTCAAAAATGTTAGACTATTTTATCCTTTGATACGAATGATTGGTAAACAATATATTTTTCATGCCTTTCCCATACTTTATATGGGAAATGTTTTCCATATCATTCTTGAATATAAGACTCTTTAGAGAAAGAGAGAGAGAGAGAAAGATAAGTACTGAATAATATAAGTATTTACCAAAAGACTGCAAAAAAAAAGAGTTGAGGGTTTTCTTTTTATGTTTCACATTCTTTGAGGGGCAACCTACATTTTATATAGCACGAGCTACTCAAAGTATTTCGATACACTCTTGTTTGTTGATGTATTTTGCATGCACATATTTCTTTTTTGGTTTTTATTTTTTTCATTCTTCGTTTCAAGATTCGGAAAGTTTTGAAATATATTACATTTTCTTTTTGTGAATGTCCCTTATTTATCCTTCTTATAGATATGAAGTAAAGGTTCCACGTTTTATGTGAGAAAATAAATGGGAAAAGCTTAGTTTTTATTAATATAAATGACGTGACTTTATTCTGTTAAATATTTATGGCAATTTAATCACATTAATTACTAGCAGGATGATGTTTATAATATTACTTAGAATAATATAAATTGCTGTAAAAAAATTTTTTTTTTGTTCACCACGTCTTATTACCTGTCCAGACAATCTGCATGTTTATACTAATAGAGTAGAGACTAGTTGTATGAAATGCATATAGTGTGTACCCGCATTTGCAGAACGGGGTATTAAAAAGTATTTAAGGGGAAAATAAATACCTCCATACACCCGTCTGAGATTTGAACCCTGATCTCTCCTTCACAGGAATAACAAAAAGGTTTGATGCTTTTACCTGAGGCCCAATGGTTTGGCTTATTGTTTTTATTTGAATGTTGAACCTGTACTTTCCAAAGTCAAGATAATCTAAGTATATGCATTACTAGCTCTGAAGAAATTATTAGGAAGGCATTTATCGGTAATTAATAAATGTGGGGGACCTTGTGACCATATCATTAATAATGTAACCTGATTCGGTGGCCTTACGATCTAAGGCGTCACTTTTATGTTAGACTAGACTGCCTATGTTAGGGTGATCGGGGTTATAATCCCTGTCGTGTGTAGGCCTACTGAGGGTGGTTTTTCTAAATGTTTTACCAATCTCTTGCCAAGAAATCTAAGTACACTTCCTCTAAATATAATTTTCCTAAATCCTAACCTATTGGCGTAAATAGTACATAAGCGTATATCCCTCTCAATCACCCCCTTTCAATCAACTTTCAATCTCTCCCTCCTAATCTCTCTTTATTTCTCTCTCTCTAAATCTCCCTATCTTGATCTCTCTCTATTGATTACTTTCTCTCAATTACTTTCTCTCAACCACTCTCTCTCTCTCTCTCACTCTCACTCAATCACTCTCTCTTGCCCACTATTACTTTATCACTCTTTTTCAATATCTCTCAATCACGCTTTCTAAATCACGCTCTCTCAATCTCTTTCTCAATCTCTCTCACTCTCTCAATCTCTCTCTCAATCACCCTCTCAATCTCTCTCTCAATCACCCTCTCAATCATTCTCTCAATCATTCTCTATCAATAACACTCTCAATCAGTCTCCCTCTATCTCTCTCAATCTCTCTCACTCTATATCTCTCAATCTCTCTCACTCTATATCTCTCAATCTCTCTCACTCTTAATCACTCTCTCTTAATCAATCTATTGATAACTTTTCGCTATCAATAACTCTCTTACTATCAATAACTCTCTCTTTATCAAATCTCTCTTTATATCAATAATTCTCTCTCACCCGCCTAGGTGGCGTAGTTGGCTAACGCGCTAGTCGTGTTGAGCTCGACCGCCGAGGACGGGGAGATCGAGGTTCGAATCTCGGTCGGGTGAACTGGGGGTGGTTTTTCCTAAATGGTTTTCCACTCTCCCTCCACGCAAATGCGGGTTCACTTCCTCTAAATTCAACCCTCCCAATTCCTAATCCATTAGAGTAATTAGTACTTAAGCGTATAACCCGAACGGGTAGTAAGACGCGGTGCTAAATATTATTATTATTAATTCTCTCTCAATCACTTTCTCTAAATCACTTTCTCTCAATCACTTCCTCTCAATCACTTCCTCTCAATCACTTCCTCTCAACCACTCTCTATTAATCATGCTCTATCAATCACTATTTAAATCACTCTCTCTCTCTCAATAACTCTCCCTCAATCACTCTCTCTCAATCATTCTATCACTCTCTCAATAACTATCTTTCAATCACTCTCTCTTAATCATTTTCTCTCAACCATTATAACTCAATCACTTTCACTCGATCACTCACTCTCAATCATTTTATCTTAATCGCTCTCCCTCATTCACTCACTCTCAATCATTCTTTCTCAATCACGCTTTCTCAATCACTCTTTCGTTGTCTCTCAATCACTGTCTTTCAATCAATATATCTTTAAATCACTCTCTCAATCACGATGTCTCTAAATCATTCTCTCGATTACTCTCTCAATCCTTCTCTCTTGAGCTCTCTATTTCCTTTTCTCTCAATCTCTCTTCAATTTCTCCTTTTTTTTCTTAGCACCATGTTCTAAGTTACTACCCGTTTGGATTATACGCTTATTTACTAATTACGCTAATGGTTTTAGTGATTAAGAGAGATACTTAGAGGAAGTGTATCAACATTCGCGTGGAGGAAGAGTGGAAAACCATTTTGGAAAGTAACCTACAGTGGACCCAATCGAGATTCAAACCACGATCTCTCCGTCATCCGCAGTCTAGTCTAATGTGAGAGTAGCACCTTAGACCATGCGTCCCTGGTGAAGTGAGTTAATTCTACTTTTATTTAAAGTATAATACAGAAAACCTCGCTGCGATGTGACATCTTGCTCTAGCTTTGGGGTGAAATCGGCTCTCAGGGGCACCACCTTCTTGAAGTAAAATATCCCCACACAGCGGTATTTCTTGTTCTAATGGCAGCTATGAAGCTTCAAATTCAATTAGATACTCCTCAACCTAGAAATGTTATTTAATGACTTTTTATCACCGCGTCTGACTACCCGTTCAGGCTATACGTGTATGAATTAATTAAGTTAGTGTATTTAAGAAGAAACATATTGAATTTGAATTTTGATAAATTGTACCGACATTTTTGTGGAGAGAAAGTAGAAAAGTATTTTAGAGAAAGCTTTCTTAGTTAACCTGACCGTGATTTGAACCCCAATCTACCCATCATTGGCAGTCCAGTCTATCGCGAGAGCGACGCCTTAGATCAGGCTTGCCAAACTTATATTTTGATCATAAGGGCCACATTGAACACTAAAGGATATTAGGGGAGCCACATTTCAAAAAATTCAATATTGTTCCCTTCTTAAATTAAAATAATAATTTTTAAAATTCATATTATAATCAAAAAATTAAGGCAAAACCCCAGTCACTCACTCATCACCGTACCGCCCCAACCCCTGGGCCTGGAAACTTGAATTCGGGTGTGAAGGTTCCTTTTGGATCCTAGACAAGAGCTAAGACTGGGTTTTGCAAAAATTTTAAATCTAAAGGGTGAAAAATTGTGTTGAATTTTCAAAAATTCACTGATATATGTATATTTTAGGCAGCGGGTATATAACCGTGAAATTTAAAATGAATGTACAATTATAGAATTATGTTGATTTATTTTAGGGATTTTCACATTTCATCCCCTAAGAGGGTGGAGAAGGACAGAGAGTATTGCGATTCACTGATCCACTCATCACCATATTTACCAAACTAGCCAATAAACTTGAAATTTGGTTTGTTGGGAAGGTATCAGGATTGTCCAAAATAATAATAAGAATATAAAACTGGGACATATCAAAATTGTGCTCCAGTAAATGGGAGGCTTCTATTTTGGAAACTTTTAGATAAGAAATTACATTAAAATTTGGTGGACAGGTAGAGAGAAAACTCCAGATAGCTTAATAGATATTTAAAATTTTAATTTATAAGAGTTAATTAGAGAAAAATGGTTGGGGTTGTATCAAAATTTAAAACAAAATAATAAACAACTACTTCCCCTGTGATATAAAACTTAAATTTGGCAGGCAGGTAAAAATACCCTTCCAAATATATTAATGGTTGAAAATAGTAAATTTTTAATTGGAATTTTGATAAACAGAAAGGGGTAGGTGCTGAGCAGAAAAAAAACATTTTTAAGTGTGGTAGAATATTTAAATTTATATGTAGGTAAAATTACAGCTCCAGATAACCTAATTCATTTTAAAATTCTGAAGTTCTCTTTAGGAATGTGTTTAAATGGAAAAGGGCTAACAATTTACAAAACTAATAAAAACAATTCCTTTTCCATGTGGTATTAAATTTAAATAGGCAATGAGGTATAAAGACCATTCCAAGTAACTACAAAAAACTCAAATCTAATCAATTTTTTTAAAGTTGATAGAAATGGGTAAAAAGTTTAATAGGGATTTAGAGGGGGAAAAGGGGTAAAAGTTGCATAAAAGCTAAAACTAAAGGGGGAAAAGAATAAAAAGTGTTAAGAGTGCCTAGGGATTAAAGGGGCAAAAAGGGCAAACGGGGTTGAAGAGGTAAAAAGTGCAAAAGTATCAAAATGAGAAAAAGAGGTTAAAAGGGTAAATTAATGCAAAAAGTGTAAAAGGGCTAACTTTAAAAAGCAATAAATAGGTCAAAAATATATTATATTTACTTTTACCCTTTTTGACCTTTTTGCTCTTTTATCCTTTTCCACCACTCTTACCTTATCACCCTTTTTACAGTTTTTACTCTTTTTACCCACCTTTTTTAATACATTTTGATTAGTTTTACTTTATATACTTTTTACTCTTTTTAACGTTTTTACTTATTTTACCCTAAATTCTTCTCCTGGTCAAAGTCAGGTACTTCCTGCTAGTTTAAAATAAAATACAGCTAAACCGTGATCTCTTGAGTGTTTGTTCTTTTTCATAAGATAAATTAGCTGCTAATACACACTCGTGTGCTGTCATATTATATTGCACATATTTGGTGTATAAATTTAAGATTTTGTTTAGGGAATCGACCTCATGTGATATATTTCCTTAAATACAGACCAATTTTCAATATTTATAATCCCAACTGGTTTAGTTGTACCAATCTATAAAAAGATATAAAGGTTCGTGGGTCGCACAAAATCTTGCATCGGGCCGCGGTTTGTCATGTCTGACGTAGACCATTGGACCATCGTAGGGGTGACACTATTAAAACATGACTTTATTTATTTGACGAAAGATGGATCTTGTTCTAAAGCATCGTTTATCTCTATACACAACATGTTGGACAACACTGTCCAAACAGGTTGTGTTACAATATAAACGTATTTACAACCTTTTTGTAATGGTGGCTAAAATGTTGGAGCTGAGAGGACCGATTTTTTCCAACATGTAGAATAGGCTCAATTGCTTTAGATAATAAATAGCCAACACAACATTCTGGCTGACTTGGGAGATTCTGCGCATAAGCTAGAGAATCGAGTCAGTCTCAAGAATTAGCGACGCACGTGGGGATTTTTCTGATTAGTTTTAATTTTTGGCTTACGTAGTTTTGTGGCCATGGAGTTTAAAAATGCAAATACGGTTAAACTAATTCAGTGGTCTCAAAAGTATTCTGTTCTTTGGAACGCTATCTCGGCTGATCACAATAATCTAAATGATCGAGGAGATACATTTATAGTAATAGCTAAAGTTTTTGAACCCCCGCCGCTTTTTACGTTTATGTTTTTATACAAGACTATATTTCTTGCTGACATAATAAATGAAGAAACGGAAAGTAACAAGTCGTTCTCCATGGCTGAAAATATGTAGACTGGTTAAAAATAGAAGGGGTCTCAGGATGTTGGCCCAACAAGTTGGCATGAATAAACGTGGGTCATTTCTTCCAATATGTTGCTCCAAACATGTTGGGTCCAACTTGTTACATAATAAACAAGGCTTAAGCACTTAATAGGATTTCATATCATTTACATCTAGAATAAAACGTTGCTGAAAATGAGTTAATTCTATCTTCTTTTTTTAAGGGCTAGACCTGAAATGTAAGCTTCGTAATCATACACATAGACGCACCTATACCTTTGTGCTCTATTTTGAAGTTAACCATATTTTAAAAATAAAAAATAATTTATAAAATAACGTGGAATTTCTTGACGTCTGCAACGCATCTCATATCTCCTGTAGGCGGCCACTGTTAGCCAGTTCTGACTCTAAAGTAGTCCTCAATAAAAAGGACTCATATTCAAGTAATTATTTTTTTTAAATCCATTTGTTTCTTGTAAGGCCAAACGCAGTTTTCAGAAAAAGAGATCGTGGGGCACATTTTCTGTTTGTGGTAGTTCATGTGTCTTGCGGAGACTTTTGTTGTTGCTTCGTGTCTGGGGGATTCCCGCCATGTGCGTCTGACACAAAGAGAGGTGGAGGAGAGAGAGATTAGAGGGTTGGGGGAGGAAAAACAGCCACACTCTGCTTTTGATATGTGTGCTTTACACACGCTATCGCGATGCGCACTTCACTTTCTCGTGTGTGAGAGAGAAATATGTTTGTATATGTGAGTGTGTGTGCGCGCTCTCCCTTTAGAAGGCACTCACGCGAAGAACAAACCACCGTTTTTCTTCAAGAATAGATTTGTTGCAAGAATAAGAGGAGGAAGACGAGCATATCTTCCCCCTACTCCTGTGCGTCTACTTTCTACTCCAGACGCTCTTGGAGCTTTGTTATTTGGTAAATGGTAGGAAAATAAGTCAGAGGGAGGGACGTTGGGTGATTTCACTTGTTTCAGAGATTAGCTGACACTTTATGGTAACGATTTGTTTTGGTAACATTGTTAATAAATGGAGTAAATTAAAAATAAGAAGAAGAATTTAGAAGAAATGTAGGCCTACATGAATTGGCATGGAAGGAGCTGGGGAAACCGTTTATGAAAATACGCCCTATTACATCAAGATGGGTTTTGAATCCTGAGGCAATGATAGAATTATTCTAGATGAGAGTTATTTTTATGGTTTTAATTTTCACGCTAATGCGGTTGCAATATGTATAAACTACCCTACTAGCATCTACCCTTTAGATTTTGAATTAAGTCATTGATATATTTTTGCTAAGCTGCTCTGATTTGAATAAAACACCGTTAGTTTCCACTTAAACAACATATCTTTACCAATACACATTTATCTAGTAAGGTGGTAGATCCACTAAAAATATATATATTTTTTTACCTGTATGTGCTATCCGCATATTTACATAAATGAAGTAGGAGATAAGGAAGGCAGAATTGAGAGAAAATGTGAATGCATTTTCAAGCCAGGAGTGGGGAAAACTACAGTGTAAAAACCACCTTGGGTACAACCGGCCAGAATTCACACTCCAATCTTCCCGTCACTGAAAAACCAGACTGGACAAGACTGATGCCTTTATGCATATAGCCCCAATGGTAAGCGAGAAGAAGTGCTAGAAATAAAATGCGTGAAGGTAGATTTAATAATTTTTCCTAGCTGTCAACTATGTCCATTTGTAAGAAAATTATGGCTGGTGCTACTAGTTCCAAAGTCGTGAATGACTGACGTCACCCCAAACTAGAATGGAAGAGCCCTATTTATTTATTTTTACAACAAACGTTTGAAAGATATAAACTCTGCCCGTTGGTGAGGTTTAATCCGCTGTTGATTCCCACGCAAAGCCTCGGGGTGAAGCCGACGTTTTAAAAGCCTTCTCCCCTGTACATCTCTAATTGATATAAATAATATCCTCTGGCCTCTGCTACTTTGAAAATTATTCCCACCACGGGCCTTGCTGCGGGAAAATCATCACATCAAAACACAACAGTCCATATATTCGCACTTGTGTCCAGTGATTGTCCGTTAGGTTTCAAGGTTAAAACTTGTGTATTTGTGTTGCAACCCGTGTTCGTGTTATTGTGTTTTTTCTGCTAAGTGCATTTGTGCTGTGTTCTATATAAGCGAATTTGGGATGTGTTATATTCAAATGTATGTATGTTGTGATTTGTGTTTTTGTGGGATTTTTTGTAGGTATATTTGTCATGTCATGTCATGTCATGTTATGTTATAACATAACATCCTCCCATATTTTTTTAATTGTTCCATCCAAATACACAAAATCATTCACTTGTTCTAACAGATTTCAATTTATTCTAAGATGACAATCATTTCTTTATCCGTCCTGATCAAAACTATCACCTTAGTTTTGGAGACATTTATCCGAAGAGCCATTCTGCCTGTCGCCACATTCAAATGACTTAATTCATTCTTCATGTCACTTTCATTCTCAGCTATTAATAAGTTACCATCTACATTTATCAGAACTCTCACATACACACTGTCCATTTGTACACCAACTGCGTTCTCACAAGCATCCCTTGTACACTTATCCATGAATACATTAAACAACCATGGAGACATAGCACAGCTCTGTCTAATACTGTGTTTTATACAAACCATGCGTTCAAAGCTCCAAAACCACCCTAGCGCACGCTTAACTTCTATTATACGTTGCCATAATTGCGTTTACTAACCATTCATCCACACCATACTCTCAGAACATTTCATAACCTACTCTTATATATATACCCGATCATACGCTTTATCCAGATCAACAAATGCACAACACACTTTCTTCCTTAGTGCCATACATTTCTCACTCATTTGTTGCAATGTACATATCTGGTTCATACACACTACCTGGTATGAAACCACAATGCACAACCCAAATATTGTTCGCAGTTTTTTCACGCACCATCTAAGTTAGAACTCTCTCAAAAACTTTGCCTGGAGTACTCAACAAACTAATTGCCCTAAAATACTTACATTCACTTTTACTGGCTTTGCCTTTGTACAAGAGAAACATGACAGCATTCTTCAAGTCATTAAGAACATCAGAAATTCTAGCACACACAATGAACAACTCACGTGATCTGGCCAGTTGTACCATGCCCCCACACTTGAACATTTCACTTATGATCCCATCTACCACCACAGCTTTGCCATTATTTAACATTTTCGTATCTTTTAAGTTATAACACCTCAACATCGTTAATTCTTACACTCGTCATAACATCTTCTCAATGTTTTGCTACTTTCTCTACGCACTCATCATATAGTTACTCAAAATACTTCCTACATCACTCTATAATATTGTTTACATCCCAGATCATCTAACCATGGTTACTCTGAATGCCTAAGGTATTTCCTTGCACGCCTTGTTTCGTTCTTTTTACCCAAATCCAGAACATATTAGGGTCATTCCATATCAAGTGGTCCAACACTGGTTGCTTGACTATTTTTAAAAAAAAATATTTTTTCTTCTCATATACCCTAACATGTTGGTAGTTCAAAATGACTATTATTTTATTTTTATTGTTTTTGGTTTTCGCATAGTGGCCATATTTGTTTTACAAGACGCTACATTTTTTGCAATTTTAAGGGTTTACGGAAACGCAAATATCTCAGCCTCTGTTTGTTCAATCAACATTAAAGAAAAATCATTTTGTTTGGAAAGTAAAGGGCTACAAGTTTGTTTATGGATTATTTTAACCTAAACTCAATTCTAAAGGGTGAAATTTCTAAATAAGTTCTAGCTTTTTTTTAAAAAAACCTCCAGTATTCAGGGGGAATTATTTTCATTAAGGGCAAGAGTCAACAAGTTACAATTTTTTATACAGGCAGACATAAACTATTTGTCCTCACATACCGAGTTTCAAACCTGATAAATTATCCTCTTTTTTTTAAAAAAAAAATTCAAATCTTTGAAAATTTGAAAAAATTGCAATTTTCTGAGCTTAATATCTCAGGTGGGGGACGAGATAAAAATCTGAAACTTTGTACCATTATAGTAATATATAATAGTATTATATACCAAAAAAATTAAGTTTGAGAATTGACTACAAGCCGAGATATTTAAAGAACAACATGAGGAGAAAAACTCATGTTTCAATGGGTGTATGTATAGTATTTAAATCAATTAATATGTTATTTCATTGTATGCTCATGTAAAAAAAACTACCACTCTAAGATTACAGAACTATTCTAAGGCACACGGAATACTACCAGACCTAGGAAAGAGACGTTGTGTTAAAAATATTAATGAAGACACAGTCAGGAAGGTTGTAGATTTTTATATCAGTGGAGAAAACATCAGGATTCCTTATGATAAAAAAGATTGTGTATCTGTTCGAATTGATGGGGTTAAAGTACATAAACAGAAACAATTATTACTTTGTAACCTAAATGAACTGTATGTACAATTTAGGGAAGCCCACCCAGAATGTAAAATTGGACGCTCAAAATTGTGAGTTTAGGCCTAAATGGTGTGTAATTGCTGGCGCATCAGGGACACATTCTGTTTGTGTGTGTTTATACCACCAAAATATTAAATTAATGATGGATGGTGCAAAATTAAATGTGGACTACAAAGATCTTCTTACGATGCTTGTATGTGACCTAAACCGTTCTGAGTGCATGCTAAGCCAATGTACCGACTGGCCAGGTGAAAATTTCCTACTGGAATTGCTGTTCCAAGAACAAGAGACAGAAGAAAACCCTGACAACATAAGCTACAAACAGTGGGTCACAACTGACCGAGCCGAGATGGTTTCAGTCACAAAACCAAGAGAAGAATATTTTGAATCCTTAGCAGAAAAACTCAGTTCTCTAAAGAAACACCACTATGTATCCAAAGTACAGTCAAGTTTTCTCAAGGACAAGAAAAAGAGCCTACTGTATACAGAATGCATTGTTTTAGCTGATTTTTCTGAAAACTTTTCTTTTGTAATCCAAGACGAAATACAAAGTTTTCACTGGGTGAAAAAACAAGCCATTGTTCACCCCTTTGTTTACTATCATAAAGAAAGTAATCAAAGTGAATTGAAGAGCAGAAGTTTTTGTGTCATCAGTAACCACCTTACACACAATACCATCACAGTTAATGCGTTCCAAAGGCATTTGATTAATGATATCAAGACTACTGCTCCATCACTGAATAAGATATTATATTTCAGCGACGGATCTTCTAGTCAGTACAAAAATAAGAAGACCTTTCTCAATCTATGTCACCATGATAAAGACTTTGCCCTTCAAGCAGAGTGGCATTCTTTTGCTACCAGACATGGGAAAAATACTTGTGATGGGGTAGGAGGGACTACAAAAAGAGAAGTGACCAAGAGGGGCCTTCAGATGACAACCAATAATCAAATAATAACTCCAGAGGATATGTTTCAATTTGGTGATAAAAACCTTCTTGGCATTAAGTATATACTCCATTCACGGTAGCAATTACTCTATGAAAGGTCTTTTTTCCTACCAATATCCTACTATGTAATAGCTTTCTGGTAGGGAAAAGGCCTTTCAGAAAACAATTCCTACAGTGAACAGACTTTACCTATGTTACAAGTGGAGAAGTGACTAAAAATGGAGTTGAAATGGAAAAGAGATTTGAAAACTGCTTGCCAATTCCTAAAACTCGATCATACCACAGATATATTCCTATAAATGACACCACCGTAAGATGTTACCACACTTCAATTTCTGAATACTTTGAGGAAATAAAACTATCAAAAGCTTCTTCGTTCTTACTCCCAAAAAAATAGACATAGTTGCGTGAGTAAATGAAGGGTAATAATATCTTGGGGTTATTGAGGAAGTGAGCATCGGATATAATTACTTCAAAATTAATTAATACGAGCCAGCAGGACCAAGAATTTCTTTTAAGATTTCAAGAGATGTCTAAACCTGTGTACCTGTGCAAAGAATATTTAATTAAGATCATGGCAATGGAACTTTCAACTGTGACTGGTCGTACGCACAACATCAGCTCTAAATTGTGCGAAGAAATATCTCAGCTCTCTGCCAAACACGACACTTAGTTTGTTAATAAGGTAATAGTTTTTAATTTTTATTTTAGGTAGAATAATAAGCACCTATGGATTTATGTGCTTGAAATATATTTTACACATAAAAACATGTTTAATACAAATCAAATTTAATCTAGTAGAGATACTGTACACAAACCTATTAATATGTGCAGGTTTTTTCTTCTAATTTTGTCTTTTCAATATCTCAGCTTGTAGCCAATTCTCAAACTCAAAGTTTTTTGTGTGTAATACTATTATATATTACTATTATGGACCAAAGTTTCAGATTTTTAACTCATCCCCCACTAGAGATATTAATCTCTGAAAATTGCAATTTTTTCAAAATTTCCAAAAATTTGATTATTTTTTTTTAAAGCGGGTTAATTCTCAGGTTTTAAACTTGGTGTGTGAGGACAAGTAGTTTATGTCTGCCCGTATAAAAAATTGTAGCTTGTTGACTCTTTCCCTTAGTGAAAATATTTCCCCCTGAAAACTGGATTTTCTTTTAAAAAAAGCTAGAGTTTTAGGCAAAAATTTCACCCTTTAGAATTGAGTTTAGGTCAAAATGCTACATAAACAAACTTGTAGCCCTTTACTTTCCCAACCAAAACTATTTTTCACTCATGTAGATTGATCAAACAGAGGCCGAGATATTTTAGTTTCTGTAAACCCTTAAAATTGCAAAAAATGTAGCGTCTTGTAAAACAAATATGGCCACTATGCGAAAACCAAAAACAATAAAAATAAAATAATAGTCATTTTGAACTACCAACATGTAAGGGTAATTTAGAAAAAAAATTAGATTTTTAAAAAATGGTCGAGCAACCATTTATTTATTTTCTGGACCACTTCATATGGACTGACCCATTATTAATTCCTTCAAAACAATTCTGCATTTTCCTCCTTTTATTCACACTCTCTCTTTACTCTCCTTTACTACTTTCTTTGCCTGCATATTTTTATTTTTGTATATATCCCACAATTTCTTACGTTCTGTTTCACTCTTCTCAGCAATAATTGTGATCCCTGCAACCCCGCAGTGCTCAGGGAAGAATATGGTAGAAAATTGAAACTTGGCAGGCAGCTAAAGGGACCACTCCAATTATTATTATAATTGTCTAAACAAGGGAAGTATAACAGAAACGCTTTTAGATATGGTAGAAAATTTAAATTTAACAGACAGGTAGAAGGACAACTCTAGATAATCAAATAAATATAAAAATTGAAATTTCTAAATGGTAGTTGGAAAAATGGAGGTGGGGGTAAGGGTTTAAAATTTCCAAAACTAACAGAAACAATTACTTCTCAGTAGAAAACTGAAAGTGGGAAGGAAAGTTAGGGACCACTCCAAATAACTATAATCTTATTATTTTAAATTTTAAATGGGATCTCGGACAAATAAAGGAAGGGTAAAAATAAAATGAAAAAACTCTTTGGTGTGCTGGAAATTTTTTAATTTGCAAGCAGTTATAAGGAACTTTCAAGACAAATAAATCTTAAAAAATTTAATTTCTAAGAGGGAGTTAAAGAAATGTCGGGGTAGGGGAAGCTAAGAATTTTCCAAACTAGTACATTCAACTTATAGGGAGAGATCATTCCAAATAAACACTAAAAATCTGAAAATTTTAAATTTAAAAATAAGATTCCATAAAATATTGGAAGGAGTTAGTGATAGGGGATGAATAGGGGGTGGATAGGTAAAAAAAATTGTGAGGTAGAAAATTTAAATTTGTCAGAAATGCAGAGGAATCACTTGAAATAAAAAAATTAAAGTTAACTATGGATTATTTCTAAAAGGGGGCTGGTGAAATTGGGGATCATAATATTTCCAAAACCGAAATAATAAACTACTTCTCCCAGTGATAGAAGATTTACATTCGTCAGGTGGGTATAAGAACTACCTCAAACAGAATAGATGTTTGAAAAGTTTAAAATTTCAAAACAAGGCACGGAAAATTGGGAAGACAAGCCTCCTCAAAATGTATAAATTTAGTCAACATTCTTAGTAGGGGGGAGGTTATGAAAATGAAATTCTGCATTTCAAAATTGAGACCCAGGAAATAGAAGAGAATAAAATGTTTTACAACTAATACAGAACAAACACTATTTTCAATGTAGTTAGAAATTTAATTTGGACGTGCATGTAAAAAACATGGAAAATAACGAAATAAGTCTAATACTTAAAATGAGAATATGATAGCTGAAAAAGAGGAAGGAATAAGTTGACATATTTCCAAATAACAAAATTAAAAAATATTAATTTTGGCATGGAAGAGAATTTAAATTCGCCAAGTTGGTAAAAAGACCACTCTACAGAACCATAAAAGCTGGAATTTTCGGAATTTTAAAAGAAGATACTGAAAATATTGGGAGTGGGGGCTAAAATATATCCCAAACTAATAGAAAAAGGATTCTCGATAGGGCGGAAAACTTTAACTTTGTAAAGGTAGAATAAAAATGAATAAAATAATAAATTAATGCAAAAATTAAAGATTCCTTAAAGTGTATTCACTATCATCGCGAGTACATAGCTAAAAGTTGAAGAATAATATATCGCCTATTTTTGACATCGACATGACAATTAAAATAAACGTATTCTAGTGATATAATTTGGGTACCTTGATTCTCTTTGAGAAATCATGATATTCAAATTTAATAGATGTCTGTAACAATGTATATTAATTTTTTCACTTATCTTATGAGTGTGCCTAGGCAAATATTGTGTTGTAAATGGATTGCGGTTATTTGTACACTCAGTTCATGGACTATGTAATATTTTGTTTCAAAGATTTGATTTATTTTAATTTATAAATTGTCATAATTGGTTTTTGATTGCCATAGTTAGCCCAGGATTGTACACGAAGGAACTATTAAAATGATGGTAGCCAGTGTTGAACGTCCTAATTTGATATAGTTTGATGCCGCCTACCTGTGCAAAAAACGGGCTATAGTACTATCTACATTTATAAAGAAGTGAAATATGATTACGGTCATTTGTTATCTGTTTGAGATTATTTATGGTTTGTTATATTCTAATTTATACGTGTTGTGTGTATATATGTGTAGTGTTCTCGCTAATGGTATTTATGGTTTGCTATGTCTTATTATATTTGTGCTATGTTCCTTATTTTTGTTTTTATCAATGCGTCTTGCTACTAGTTCTGGTTCTTAACATTTCTTTGTGTAGTTTGTATTTGTGCTATGTTCTGTTAAAATATAATTGGTTTGTGTTATTTATATAAGTGTTTTAATGTATTTGATAGGTTTTAATTGGTTTTAATGTTTATAAATACTATTGCTCTAATCTTATTTACATAAATTGTTTATTTACCATTTAATTATTTTAAATCTTGATTACTGGAACAATTTTTTTTTTCAGTAAATTATTTAGGTTTGCACTAATAGATAAACACTTTTGAAAGTATAGAGCCATCATGGAATTAAATCAAAAAAGTTTTAAGAAAGTAAATAAATTATTAAAAACATTAAAACATAATCTTTATACTATTTCTGAAAACATGTAATTCATCTTTAAATGTGTGTTGATGTTCTAAATTTGTTATTGTTTTTGATTACAAAGGAAATTAATTTCGTTATTTTATACATATAGTTTTCTGGGTAAAATATTAAACTCTGCCATTGAATAATGCACCGGGCTATGCACGGAAACAAAACATTCAGGCTTCAGTCGAGACAAAGTTATGCCAACTCAAATGTACCATGCTTCCTTTGGAAACCAGTTTTTGAAATAAAAATATTGTTTGGAAAAGTTTGGTTGTATTGTATAAATTAATCACTGAAAATTTTTGTTTAGAGAAGTTCCTCCAAAGCCATAATGTTTATTTGTAACGTTTCGTTACTTATTATTTTTATTATTTCTTTTAATGCCACAGTTTTACAACTTTTAGAAGTACAGAACATGTAAAATTAGGTAAATGTTTTTCAGTGCCCGTTATTGCCCTTATAAACTTACAAAAACAATTTTAAACGTTTAAGTAGACTTATAAACTACTTGCGTACCTAAAAAAAGTAATAAAACGGGAGCTATAAATTAATAATCCTAAACAATTAACTAATTAATTAACTATCATAGTAGTTATTCACATTTTATATTCAATTACATTACTAGATATTATTTATTATTTCTATTTTTTTTCTCTGCCAATATTCGAATGTTTAAAATATAAAATAACTATACCTCCATATATTATTGTTTTTATGTAGTTTTTTATCTTACTTTATGTCTGGGCTATCCGCGTAGTGTTTCACTAATGAGATGTGAATAAGGAAGGAGGAAATTAGAGGAAATGTCTGAATTTTCGTGAAGAAACAGTGGTAAATCGATGTTGAAAACCACCCTTACTATACCCAGCCTAGAGTCAAACCTTGAACTCCTCGTCATCGGTTAAACAGACAATCTTGACATTTATGTAGTATATGTGCCACAAACTATGTTAACATCTCTGTGATTTAGATAAATCTGTAATTTAGATAAATTACTTGCATTAACAATTAATTTTTGGGATTTAAGCATATGTATTGCTTACGGATTAAGAGTAGATTATTACCATGGGAGATTTATTAGCTACAAAATTATACTTTCAACTAAACAAGAATTAATGTTAATAAAGGTGGGATTAAAGTCAACTCAAGGTATGTTCCTAATTAAGTTGGACAAGTTTGAGGGTTTTTTTAATTAAAATACGACATTGTTAATACGTGTTTCTGTATTTCTGAGTACCTGTGGGAATATATTAGGTCTTTCTATGTATGTTTTTATCTGTGTGTGCAAGTGCATCCGTGTCAATTTTATATTTGTGTTTTGGTGGATTTTTTTTTTTGTATCTGTGTGTATTTCAATGTTTCTTTATGTCTGTGCTTTTATGTGGCTGTGGTTCTTCGTTTCTGTATTTTTGTGTGTATGTTTATATGTGTTTGTGTATATGAATGTATGTGTGTTGGTGTGTATATGCCATATTTATGTGTGTTTAAATGTGTATATCAATGTTTCTGTGAATGATTATATTTCATTTTGTGTATGTCTGTTTTTCTCTTTGTGTAATCTAAACTTTTAAACTAATCTAAGTAAAATCTAAGAATATCAAAAACTGAAACAATATTTTAAAAATTGACCTTGGTATATATCTAAACTCTAAGCTGTAGGTCTGGAGGCTGGGATCCCTGTTTGGGTTCATTTAAAAAAATATAATACTGACGTATCCAAGACTTGGAACACATATAGGTAGATCTTTTATCCCAGGGCGCCTCCATTATTTACATAAATAAAATCCAAGTGGTGTCTGTATGTCTCTCCAGAGCTATTTCAAACACTTTCAAAATCCTAAAGCAATGTTTTCGAAAAAAAAATCATATGGTGAACCTAAATATAATATTTTCCCGGCCTGGTGACCCAAAGGGTTATTACATGTAGTTTTAATTGGCTATTATTTTATATTAGATTTACTAAATTCACGTAATTGAAATAATTTTAATAACAAAAATTGAATTATCTCAATAACTTTTTGATCAAACAAAATAAAAGTCACGAATTTTAATAAAATATGACATTGTTGAAATGTTCGGTAAGTAATCAATAAAATATTATTTAGGAGCCACTACTCTTATAGTGTTTCATTCTTGGGGAGTGTTATTTTGATTTATAATTTTGTGTCGATAAAAGTTATAAACTAGTTGAATCAACTTCATTAATCTTTCAAATATAAAATTACACAATAATTATGTTCCTGTAAAAATGTTGTAAGTGATAAAAAATAGTTTTTCAGTGAAAACCATGTGACAGCTTAGTTTTTAAAATGAGTTCTCTGAGTTTGAGTGATATGCCAACCATTCTGAGGATCTTGATCGTTACAAGACCTGAAAATCCTTGTTTACAGAAGTAGGCTATATCATCAGAGGAGGGAAAAGAGTCTTTTCAACTTCCCAAGTCAGAATGGGCTTGTCCTTTTCAAAACTACGAGTACAGAATGTTTCAAAACGTTCTTTCAGCACTGTCGCTATTATAAGTGTTACAGTAACTATTAATGATGTCCCAAAATGATGAAGTGGTTGTAATTTTAATATTTAATAATGTTTGAACAAAAATTCTAGAGCTTCCCGCGACCCTCAGAAACATCCTTGTCACCCTGAATTTGGCCTAGAGGGTTGACATTTGGTATGCTTGCTATGGGGCATGCAATTTTTGAGAGAAAAATCCAAGATGGCGAATCCAATATGGCGGTAGCAACGTATAAATTGAGTTCTAGAGATTCGTTATGGAGCATGCCATCTTTGTGAGTAAAATACAAAACTTGAAAAATCCTAAATGACGGATTCAATATGTCGACTGCAACGTAAAAACGTTAAATTTGGTATGGACGCTATGGAACTTACCATCTTTGTGAGAAAATTCCAAAACTTGAAAAACCTAATAAGGCGGATCCAAAATGGCAGCTGTAACTTAGAAATTTAGTCCTAGAACTTAAATTTGATATGGCACAATGAAGCACGTCAATATTATGAGAAAGAATCTAAACTTAAGAAACACAACGTATCTCCATAACTGGACAGAACTACGGACACAAATTGAACTACCTCTTATTATAAAATATAGAAATAGATCAAAACAACAGGGAACAGAACTCGCATGATATCTGAAACTGCGCCTGTCAGAGACAGGCCTAGCTCCTAGTATTTTATAATATTATATTCTGTAAGTACGGAGTTTGCTGATAAGGATGTCCAAAATAAAATTAAGGTTATTTCAGACATGTGTAAACATATAAAAATGACACGCGCTGACCGCTCCAACGACTGAGCTATACGTGAGCATTTTCGTGTTAGGGTAAGAGCATTCAGGCAGCGACGTGGAGCAGGGTGGTGCATAGCAGGTTGTCGCGTAGAGAACATCACACATAGCTTATGAGTCATGTCAGATTTGCAGGGACTTTAGGCTGAGTGACGTGAGGTGATCTGGGGTGATCCACTTTAAAACAGAGTAGTTGGTTTTCAACAGCGATTCGATGCCACAAGATTGACGTGGAGCTCCTGATTTTCCAATTATTTGCCAGGCCACAGGTGTTCTCCATTTTATGGTTTGCTTCTACAAAACATCCGGGACTTTACTGACAACATAATCACATGGTTGCGGTTGACATACTTGTATACTCGACAGATCATGTCTTCTTAACACGGGAAAAACTGTGATATTCCCCACAATACTCTGTCTTGACACACTTCATGTACCACTCGCTCTTTACCCACCCTTTATCGGTTTTCCGCTTTAAATAAGAATTTTCACTAAGAAACACCTTACGTGATATTTTGGTAAATCCATTTTGTCAACTGGAGAAGTGCTTCCCGTCTCCGCCTTGCAACGCTGTGTGCGTGTTGATTGCCCGCTCTGTGTCGCTTGTAATTGCGTCACCTCGCCTCGCTGCTTAGTGTGTCATTCAACTAAATAAATATGGATATAGGTGTCGGTACACTATTTCGGACCACTCAGTTTCGAATCCCTGTCCGTGTGTAATTTTATATATTAATAAAAACACTAGATCAGAATTTCATTTGAAAAGACGTGATTGTTAAATATTTCGGAATTACTATGTTCAAATTTTTTTTCTCCGCATTTTCCTACCTATTAGGGATAAAATAATGGAGTATAAATGAAGAAAATTGAATGTATAGTAAAATTGCCCCCGTATTCGTGGCGAGATAGCGAGGGAAACACTTTGTAGAGACCACTTGAGTACACCCTGTCGGATTTGAAGTTCAAACACTTAATAAATGGAGAGACCTACTAAATGAACCTTCCTGAAATTTAGATCACGTATCTACTGGTGCAGGTTTCCTTTAAATAGTTATCAGTCAAGATCTAGGGGCTGATTGCAACAACGAGGCAGTGTATTATTTGAGTGCTATTATACTGGCAGTGTTGTTTGAGTGCTATTATACTGGCAGTGTTGTTTGAGTGCTATTATACTGGCAGTGTTGTTTGAGTGCTATTATACTGGTAGTTTTGTTTGAGTGTCATTATACTGTAGTGTTATTTGAGGGTCATTCTACTTGTAGTGTTGTGTGAGTGCTATTATACTGGTAGTGTTGTTTGAGTGTTATTATACTGGTAGTTTTGTTTGAGTGTTATTATACTGGTAGTGTTATTTGAGTGTTATTATACTGGCAGTGTTATTTGAGTGTCTTTTACTGGTAGTGTTATTTAAGTGTTATTATACTGGCAGTGTTATATGAGTGTCATTTTACTTGTAGTGTTGTTTGAGTAACATTGTACTGGTATTATTGTTTGAGTGTTATTATAGTTTTAAAACCTTCGTTTCATTATCAGGCTAAAATCGTTTTTCACTCTCTCTCCACGCAAATGTGAATACATTTCCTCTAAATACAGCCTTCCTAATTCCTAAAACCACTAAGGTAATTAGTAAATAAGAGTATAACCTTAACAGATAGTACGCGGTGCTAAATAACTAAGTTGTAGTTAGCAGCATCTCTAAGGAAAAGCTTCAGGTAAATTCAGCTTATCGTTTCAATTGATTGTTGGTATTAGTTAGTCGACTTGGAGCGTGTTAGAAAATATATGTTTAGGTTGGCAAACATTACAGCTTAATGTTTGATACAAATCTTGTAAGGTTGTGAAAACTAATAACTCACAAAACACTATGCACAAATATACAGTAATATAGAAAGTGTTTTTTACTTTCTCATCTAAAGAGAAAGTATTGTGTCCGTGAAAAGATATATTTTGAGATTATGACAAATTGTTAACGTTTTGCTTTAACACGAACCCAAAAAAGAGGATTTTACAGTTCTTTATGTCCCCATATCTGTCAGTTTGTCTTCCCTGGCCACGAATCCAAAATGATTTAATGAATATATTTTATTTTGATATTTAGATGTTATAGGGCTATACCACAATATTTTTTAGTCCCAACCCTTTAAATAAGGGTAGTTTTCTGATAAGTTATTATTTTAGTCTCAAATTTTTTTAAATGGCTCTAATGATTTTGTTTAAAATGCGAATTTAGGAATTTTTTTGACAAATCACATTATATAATTGGTTTTGGGGTAAAAATTCGTTGAAGGGTGATTTACTGATAACTGGTTTTTCAAAAATTTGGAGTATTTTACAAATAGCTCTAACTATTTGGTTTAAATGGGTATCTTGGGAGTGTTTGACATGAAAATAATCCTGTATACTTTATTTGGGGTAAAAAATTATATTACTTGTATGTTACTGAGGAGTTGTATTTGAAAGCCGGAATTATTTTGAAAACTGCTATAGTGCTTTGGCCTTAAATGTATATCTGGAGGTTGTTTGACATGAACATAACAAATAAAGCTATATACGTGTTTTGGGGGAAAATTCTGTTATGGGTTGTTTACTGGTGGCTATGTTTTTTAATATGAATATTTTATAAATGGCGTTAGATATTTGGTTCAAAATAGATTTCTGGAGACTATTTTACATCTAAATAATAATGTATCTTTATTTATCTAAAATAAATGAATTTAAGGGTTTATTACAACAAATATGGAAAATTTAAATGTTTTGGAAATTGACCTTAAATATTGAATTAAAATTGGGAATCTGTTAATAAATATTCTTGATAAATAATGTTAAGTTCACGTTTTTATTCTTACAAATAAAAACTAATTTTAGGGTAATTTCCAAATAATTTAATTTTGAAAATTAATTTGAACAATTGGTTTTAAAATGTATTAATAGATAGTGTTTTTGTTGTAAACAAGATGTGTTTGTTTTTATGAGTAAAACTTATTTAAATGTAGTTTACTAAAATCTATTTTTGAAAATTTTCTTCCAAGCTATAAAAAACAATATGAGAAAGTTTGTGCGATTGTGTCGAACCATTTATTTTATTTGGCATTAAAATGTAAACGTGGAGCTATCTTGGAAAGATATAAATTTGCACATGATAAAGCTTTGTTTGTCTATTTATAGCTTTAAGCTAAATAAACTTTGTACATTACAATATTATGTACCCACAGCCAAAATATTAATAGAAAAGACACTATAAATACTGTCTCATGAGTAGTTCTAAAATAAATACAATTTTAGGATCTAATTTGAAAAGTAATGTGTGGAGTCTTAAGAACATGGCTAGATTCATTGAAACTATTGCAAACCATTCTCCAAGTTCTCTGGTTTTGTATTAAAGTATATCTTTAAATATTCAAAAATAAATAATTTTATAAGTTAACACGAAGAATAGGTTGCTACATCAAAATATCTAGCAAATCCTTCTTAAAGATAAAATGTAAGAAATAACAATTGAGAAGGTCATGTTTGTACACCCTAACTTCAAGTAAGTCTGATAACCTCAACGACTTTTTCTAGTTACTCTTAATTTAGCACCACGTCTTACTACCTATTTGGGTTGTACGCCTAGGTGCTGATTACGCTAATGGATTATGAATTGGGAAGGTTAAATTTAGAAGAAGTGAAACCGCATTTGCGTGGAGGAAGAGTGGAAAACTATTTAGGAAAAACAATCCCAAGTTCACCCGAGCGAGATTCGAACCTTCATCTTCCCGTCCCTGACAGTCTAGCTTAACATGACTAGCGCGTTAACCAACTACGCTACAGAGACTGGTTTTAATTTACTGTAACCCAATGTTCGAATCAAAGTTGAAGGGTGAGCTTACTTTGCAACAGTCAAAAACATATTTAAAGCAAGTTTGAAATTTAACCTTAAAACCAAATCTATAGTTTAAAAAGTGTCCCCTAGTGAGAAGTGTAGGGTCATTTGACCAAGAAAATACGTCAGAGAATGGGCAAAGCTTTAATGGCAAGTTGATACTGGAAGGTGAAACTGCACTCATGCTACATTAGCATTCAAACAACATTCAGCCTTGTTCTTGCATACCATACTTATGCACACAACTCCAGATCAGACCTTGTATATTAACAACTAGCAGTTTGACCCGTTATTCGCAGCATCAAAACGATATCAAATTAGGAAGTTTAACATCTGGCTACAAACATTTTTTTAAGTTCCTTATTGCACAATATTGAACCAACTAAGGCATTCCAAAACTAATTTTTGGAATAAAAAATTAAAATAAATTTAACTTTGAAACTCAATATTACCTAGCACCCAAACTGAGCGCAAAAGCAATATATTTTATAATATAATATTTGCCTAGGCATTATCATAAGATAAATAAAATAAAATAATATACATTGTTACAGAAACATTTTGGGAAAAAGTATAAAGATTTACTAAAGAACATAAATGAATAAATAGACTAATATAGACATCATATAGAATAAAATTAGTGCCATGGTTCCCGGTTCCCCAAAGAGCGTCATGGTTCACCAAGATATGTTATTAGAAACTTTTTAGTTTCATAAATATGTTGCTCCTGCATATATGATAGCTTATGCTTCGATATGTAGCTTTGTAATAACAACGCTATAGAAACCCTTTAAGCGAATGTTTACTTTTTGTGTTTTTTATCTTTAGGGTTTTTTCGTCTACCTTTACAAAACTAAAACTGTATACCTTATCAAAAAGTTTGTTTTTTCTGTTAGTTCTGCAATTTTAAAGGCCTCCTCATCAATCATCAAATTTTTAGACGCCCATTTAGAAATTTAAAACTTTGCAGATTTTCATCTGGGGTGGTCGGTCCTTTTACCAATTTGCCAAATTTAAAATTTCTTCCGCTCTGAAAGGTATATTTTCTAATAGTTTTTTAGGAATTTCAAGCTATTTCCCTCCCCTCATCCCACTTTGGTTCCCACATTCCCATTTTGAAATTATAAGATTTATTTGATAATCGGCCTAGTTTAAATTTTCTACCACACCTAAAATAGTGATCTACATTAGCTGTACCAATTTCAAACTCTTACATTTACCGTTTTTCAATTTTTAAATTTAATTTATTCAGATATCATTTGGATATCCGGGAAGGTAAATTTACTTTCATACCAAAATTAAATTTTATTACACATCGAGAAGCTTTTTATTTCTTCTGGCTTAGACAATTCTAGGACCCTATTTCTTGGAACCAATTTTGAGTTTTCAAATTTTGCATATTTTTTTTTTAAATACTTGGGATGGTTGTTCTAACCAACAGCTTGCAAGTATTTACAAGTTCTACCACACTTTGAAATTCTTAGTTCTCTTTTAAATCAAACCCTAATTTTAAAATCTAAAAGACTTACATACCTTTCTAGTTCCATGGGAAATTTATTTTCATACCATATTAAAAGGGTTTTTTTTCTATAATTTTGGAAATTTCTTCTCATCCTTCATTTCATTACCTCCACACTCACCTTCCCATTTTGTAATTTCACATTTTAAGGAATTTGGGTTTTTCATGTGGCCTCTTTACCATCTCACAAAATTTCAATTATTTACCTCTGCGATCAGTGGTTAATAATTTTAGCTTTGGAAATTTCCAACTCTGACAATTTCTCGTACTCCTATTTTAAATTTTAAGCGTTCATTATATTCTGACTACTTTGGTTTGGTTTATATTCAATAAAATATTTCAATTTTCTACTGTACTTACGAAAGTAAAAACAGATGGACACCTCATGGATCTTATACTATAGATTGTTTCTCCAACGTCATAGAACCTACTTTAAAATCAAAGTTGTATTGGTTTTATGCTCTGAAAATGGGAAGCTTCGACCATTCAAAATGTCAAAGGATAAAGTTTTAATAAATAAATTGCCTAAAATGAGGCATTAAAATCAAAAGTAAATCAGCATGATTGAGTTAACTGAAAGAGGAAGTTCCGACCATTTTTGTAATATATTTTCTAACAGTTTCACTAAGTTTTTGACGAAAAATATCTACGTTATAGCCTAGTATTTAAAATGTACACCCCACATTATTAACCATTCTGACCACAAAGTGCTTAAAAGTTTCGAGAAAAAAAACCTTCGGCTTAGCTGTCCTGCGCAACAGTTCGAGCTTAGAATCCGGGTGGAAAAAGCAGCCGTTACGTAACAATGTGTGGGATGAAATTCTTAACGACGTCATATCCTTAAATTCTGACGCCGTGAAAGAGAGCTTTGTCAAATAGATGGGGGGGGGGCTAGATAACTAGAATAGCTAGTGAAACAAGTAGGATGGAGGGAGGAAAGAAAAAAAAATGCATGAATTTTTACTTATTTTCAAGTTGGATAAAATACGATAAAACAATAGGCCTAATTTCTTTTTGGGTTTTAAAGCTCAGTGTTTACGATTGACGTAATAAGTGCATATAACTATCAATATGATGAAAACATATATTAATTTGCTGTTTTGTAGAGAAATATTTATTTAAATACATTTATATAATATTGTACAGTTATAGGTATTTTTATAATTAAGCCTACATGTATCGATGTTCCCGCAAGTAAAGTACATAATTGTTAGTCCTATATGGTCTGTTTTTCCTGATGAATAGGTCGTGGTGTCGAATTTCATCCGAATGTACTGAGATGAGTTTTATCCCCAGTAGGTTTCCCATCCTCCCTCCACGCCAATATGAATACATGTCCTCTAAGTTATACCTTCCTCATGCCTAGCTCATTAACGTAAAATATGCAGAGAGCCTGGACGGGTGGTAAGACGAAGTGCAAAAAAAAATTACGTATTGTCATATATTTCTTATCCCTTACATAACTAGCCCTACTTTCTGCAGCAAGGTCAGCCAATGATTAGCTCTTAGATTGCTGTCGTTCTTGCCAGAACAGAATAATATCGAAAAGAACCTTTGTTTGAGTCACATTAGATTGTTTAGTTATTCAAAGAATATTAAAAAAAATTAAATGTGTATCAAAGGTGCCGAAAATAAATTTAATAAATAATTATAGTACTCAATTAAATACTTATTTTTGAGATAATTATATATTTTGACCGTCACCAGGAATCGAATTCGGAAAAACTTTATTAGTTGGTGGATACTCTACTGACTGAGATAAAGATATCGGAATGATAAGTTAGAGGATGAGACTAATTAGTTTAATTTCAACTGTTGGGGGAAGTTAGGGGAGTATGGGTTGCTGAATAAACTGAAGAATTTGCAGAAATTAGCGAATATGTTTTATTGGTGGAGCATCCTAGATTTGTCCGGGAGTGGCCCCACTTTCTTAATAGAGGGGAGCTTGTTGGACCTAATGTGTGGCGTGTGTGTTTAATAGGTATAATTTAGTATTAAATTATTAATTAATACCCTACGAAGCTTTAAATTTTATAATCCTAATCCAATTAAGATTAATACTCAATTTAAAATTGTGTATCTTTATATTTTGCAATATTCGAATCAAATTCGAAATTTCAGATATAGCTAGGTTTCAAATTAGGGTTTGATGTATTCTAATTAGAAGTTTGAATGTAAATTTAAAACGTATGAAATATTAAACATTCTATAGAAGGTAATATCGGCCCGTTACTTTTTTTTAGCACCCCGTCCTACTACCCGTTTGGGTTTTACACCTATGTACTAATTACACTAATGTGTTAAGAATTAGGAAGGTTGAATTTAGAGGAAAAGAACCCGCATTGCCATGAAGAGAGAGTGGAGAGCCATTTTATAAAAACCACCCTCAGTACACCCGACCGGGATTGAACCCCAATCTCTCAATCTTCGGCACTCTAGTATATTGTGAGAGTAACGTGTTGCCTGAAATACTATTAAAAAGTGTTGATTATATTTTGGTAACGGGCCACCCACTTCGGTGAACGCATTAGAATGGACCTTAAAGATATAGGGTGTAGTGAGGTGGAATGGATAGAACTAGCTCAAGATAAGGATAGGTAGAGTACTTTTATAAGTGCGGCAATGAACTTTCGAGTTCCTAATGCCATAGAGTATGTAAGTAAATAAATATTTAAAATAAATTATAAAAATAACTAGAATATCTTTAACAATTACCTCTCCAAGCGTAGTTCCGAAATTGGTTTGGGGGGAAGAGGGGGTCGGTTAATTTTCCAATGCCTAATAGCTTTGATCCAGACTTAAAAGATTAATATGGTTTAAACATATTGATTGCGGTAAAGGAGCACATTTTACCTCTAGTGATGAAAGCATCCTCTCAACCAGAACCGAACGAATTTGGTTACAACGTGGAATGAAAAACCAGCAACACGGGAAACCAATAGTACGTGCTATTTTTTAAATTATTAAATACATCCTTTTAGTAGTAATGACTATCAATGATTTATTCTAGCTTGACTCTTTAGTTTATTTTTTATTTGTATTTTTCGAAACACGAGCTATTTAACATATTGTTCTATGAAATAAGGATTACGTAAGTAAGTTTAGAAAATGCACCCACACTAGCGTGGAGAGGAAGTGGAAAATACACTGATAAATATAACTTATAAAAATGCACTTGGTTGAGTTTTGAACTTAGACCCCCATATTACTGAAAGCCCAATCTATTGTAAGACTCACACCATATACCTTCATTAAGGTTAAAGCCGGATAAACAGACTTCAGACCTTAATTAATTACATAGCGAGAGTGATCAAACCAAATCTCAAAATAATTGATTTGGGTCTTGGCCGGGAATCTTCTACGGGATGCTTTAGGAAATAAACACTAGCGCTACCCGTTGGTTTGAGGGGCTGGACAGGCTAAGTTTAGTATTATAATGTTAAATTTGTGGTTGGCGTACTCGATTATGACCCCCGGTAGAGTTAATTCCCGACCACCTTCGTTAGGGGCAAAACTTTTTTAAAGATATTTTAACTCCTCTCTTTGAACTATCGTCAGTACAGTTACTCTTTAACTATGGCACTTATTCATTCATACTAATTATATTATCTTAATAATTTATTACTATCACACAACACTTTTTACTTTCTCTCTATCTTACAGGTAGAGAAAGTATGGTGATCGTCAAAAAAATCGAAGTCGAGATTTTGATGAATCTTGACGTTTCATGACTCCCTGAATCCGAAAACGTTGTTTTTGAATTTTCATATGTCTGTCTGTCTGTACCTCCGACTAGAGCCTAAACTAGTTTACTGATCGGGATAAAACTTTATATCTAGAGTTTTCATAGGGTTGACCTGAGAGGTTTTTGGAATTGGATATTCACCCCTAAAATAAAGGATAGTTAACTGAAAGTCAAAAAGAGAAAAAGTCGATTTTCTCAAAATCGGCTCTAACGATTTTGATTAAATTTCATTTTTAACAATTTATAAATATTCCAAACAAAATGGCTACCCTCAATATTTCAGCAAAATGACTTTAAGGGCTCCAGTCTGATGCGTAAATTCTCATTTTTCATCATATCTCCGAATATATTTGAGATATGAAATTACTTATCACTACAAATATGTAGATCTATTTATAATACAAATATTTTATTCGAAACATAGGTTAAGTATTGCGGCTGTAAAATAAACTAGCCTGAAATATTGATGGACTTCTCATGACCCCCCGAACCCTTAAAAATTGTCTTTGCAATACTGTCTGACTGTGTGTCTGTTAAAACTTAAAATTAAAGTAGTTTAGTAAATGGCGAAAAGAGAAATCGGTTTTCTCAAAATCGGCTCTTACGATTTTAATTAAAATTCGTATATTTGGGTTGAGTAAGATTATAAATAAAATGGCTATTTTCATTTTCCCATTAAATTACTTTTAGGGTATTTTACAGAAGTGGAAATTTCCGTATCTCCGCAACTATTTGATATACTAAATAACTTATCATTGCAAAATTGTGGTACTAATAAAAATAAAAACTTTTATATGAAATATATTTTTATAATACCAACAATTTCTGAGATATTCGCAAATATATTAATACAATTTTGTGAGCTCTAGTATTAAGAGACACTACCTAAGTTTTAACGCAACAATTCTCCAATGTCATACAGTAATTAAATATAGGTAGGTCTCTCAAAAAGTTTATGTTATTTTAACCTCATAGAAGAAATGTTTGTACAACAATCTCAATAGTCAATATTTACATATTTTATTGGTCAAAATGTATAAATGAGAAATTTAATAGCAATGCAATGACCTTAAAATGTCTAACACCTAGTAAAATGTCGAAAACTTTAATCGAAAGTCTAAATTTAATACGAAGTGTTGACCCTTGTGGACCCAACATTAATCTTTTTTATTGGTCCAAACTTATAAATGAGGACATTTATTATTTAAAAATAAAATTATAAAATTTAAAACCGGGACTCAAAAATGTTTTACATAAGTATAGTGCAATTTATGCTTGGGTTTGCTAGTGTATATTATTTAGTTTCACATATATTACGAGTTTTGAGTAAATATCTCCATTATTAAACAACAGAACGAGAAAGTCCATGCAGAGTTCCGTACCATTTATTTTAAAATCACTGTCACATCTGTCTACAGATCCAAGGGACTTGGGTTCGATTACCACCATAAGCGAAAATATTTATTATTTTAAAATGTTGGAGCTTCCCCTTCTTTTATTGCCAATTTATAGTTTTCTCCAATATAGAGTTAAGTTAGCTTGTAAATCTGTTTATGTAAAAACCTGGTTTAGCAAGTACATTTACTTTTTGTAAAAATAAATTAAAAAGGGGGCTCTATTTCCTAAGATATTTGACATTTGATAGCAACCACACCAGTGAACAAGTGTTTAAAGTCGTTAATCTTGAATTGTCTGTTTTTTAGTGCCGGTGAGGTCAGGATTCAAATCCTGCCCCCGATATATTATGAGGGCTTTTTGAATAGTTTTATCACTCTTCCTTCATGCAATTTTTGGTACATATCCTTTCAATTGTACCTTCATTATCCCTATCTCATTACTTATTAGTGTAGCCAAAATAACCCAGAGGGCTAGTAATATGGGGTTGGGGGCAGTAAAAAAAGATTCCTCTTTCCAATAAACTCTTAATACTAACGGCGAAATTAGCATCATCTTAACTTTTAGATGACCAAACTTACGTCTAATGTATTAAGTGCTAGTAACTTGAATCAAATTATTAAATACTTTTAGTTGACTTCTTAACCACTCGTCTATCAATGCGTCTGATAAGTGATCAAGAGTAAATAAATATTATCTCACTTCATAAAAACTTGCATCGCGTTAAATAGACTAAATTTCTGAACTAATTCTAGTTGTTTAAATTTCCGTACTCTTGACTCAATGGGGAGAGTGATCGAGAACAATCTTCTAGGAGACCCTGCTTCATCCACGCAAATGTGGGTACACTTCCTCCAAATTCAAGCTCACTCATATTTTGCTTATAAGCGTAATCAATACATATGCGTAAAGCCCGAACGGGTAGTAAGACGCGGTAAAAAAAAAAAAGTGGCACAAAACAATCGCACAAACTATCTCATATTGTGTACTATGGCTTCAAAGATTATTTTCAAAAGTAGGTTTTGGGAAAACTACCGTTAAGTATGTTTTTCTCTTAAAAACAAACATATTATCATGTTAATTACAATAAACACTCTGTATATTGACCTTGAAAAGTAAATTAAATATGGGAAAATGCAAACAGTTTTTAATCATAAATAAGACTACATTTATGTAAAAAACAAAAACAAATAATTTAGGGTAGTTTACAAATAATTATATTTAAAAAAATTTAAATCTTGTTGAATTTGTTTGAACAATTTGGTTTAAATTATATATATAAATATATATATAATTTAAATATTGTTGAATCTATTTGAAAAATTTGGTTTAAATTAAATATATGTAATTTAAGCTAAATTGTTCAAATACATTCAACAAGATTTTTAAAATTTTAAATATAATTATTTGTAAATTACCCTAAATTATTTGTTTTTGTTTTTTACATGAAAACGTAGTCTTATTTATGATGAAAAACTGTTTCCAGATTCCCATATTTAATATACTTTTTAAGGTCAATTTTCAAAAAATTCAAATTTTCTATATATTGTCGAAAGTAAACTACTCTTAAATTAATTTATTTTAGATAAATAAAGATACATTATTATTGAAAATTTAAAAAAGCGTCCCCCAATACCAATTAAGTACCAATTAGATAGAGCTATTTTTTTAATTATACAAATTTAAAATAAATGGTATGGTGCACCACACAAACTTTCTCTCTCCTTTGTCTTACTATCCCTTACGAAGGGAGATTTGGGGAAAAGGGGGTTACAAAATAATGAAATAAAAAAGATGAATATTGGGTCCACAAGGGTCAACACTTCGTATTAAAATTTCGATTTCTGGTTAAAATTTTAACATTTTATAAGGTGTTGCACATCTTCAAGTCATCGCATTGATATTTATTTATTAATTTATACATTTTGACCAATAAAAAATGTAAATATTGACTATTGAGTCTAAAATGGAGATAGATCATTGATGTGCAAACATTTCTCCTAAGAGTTTTAAGGAAAAATAACATACTTTTTTTTAAATACTTACTTATATTTAATTACTCTATGGCATTGGAGTATTATTGCGTTAAGACTCAAGTAGTATATGTTTACAACTAAAGCTCACAAAATTGTATTAATATATTTGCAAATATCTCAGAAACGGTTGCTTTTATAAAAATATATGTCAAATAAAAGTTTTTTATTTCTAATAGTCCTACAATTTTGCAATGATAAGTTGTTTAGTTTCTCAAATAGTTGTGGAGATACGGAAATTAACGCTTCTATAAAGTACCCTAAAAATCATTTTCATAGGAAAATGAAAATAGCCAGTTTATTTATAATCTTAATCAACGCCTAGATACGAATTTTAATCAAAATCATTTGACCAGCTTTTGAGAAAACCTATTTTTTCTCTTTTCGCCCTTTTATAAAACTATTCTTAATTTTAAGTTTTAATAGACACACTGACAGACGGCATTGAAAAGACTATTTTTTAGGGTTCGGGGGTCATGAGACGTCGACATCCATCAACATTTCAGGTTAGTTTTTTTTACGGTTGCAATACTTAAACTTTAATGTCCAAAAAGTTAAAAATATATATATAATTGCGTATAGATTGAAAGTTATTGATTTTATAAAAATATGTTTCGAATAAAATATTTGTATTATAAATTTATGTACATATTTGTAATGCTAAGTAATTTCATATCTCAAACAGTTTCGGAGCTATTATAAAAAATGTTAATTTACGCCTCAGACCGGAGCCCTTAAAGTCATTTTGCCGAAATATTGAGAGTAGCCATTTTGTTTGGAATATTTATTAATGTTTATAAATGAAATTTAATCAAAATCGTTAGAGCCGATTTTGAGAAAATCGACTTTTTCTTTTTTTGCCCTTCAGTAAACTACCCTTAATTTTAAGTTTTTATAGACACACAGACAGACGGCATTGCAAAGACTAATTTTTAGGGTTCGGGGGGTCATGAGACGTCGACATCCATCAACATTTCAGGTTAGTTTTTTTTTACGGTCGCAATACTTAAACTTTTATATCCAAAAAGTTAAAAAATATACATTTTAAGCAAAATCATTAAAGCCATTTTCAAAATAATTCGAACTCATCAGTAAACTACCCTTAGTTGAATTTTACCCGAAATCAATTAAACGGTACTATTTATCATGTCAAACACTGCAAAGATGCCCATTTGGAATCAAATCGCTATGGCAATTTTAGAAATATTTCTAATTTTGAAATACCGTCATCAGTAACCTGCCCATAGACAAGTTTTTTTCTTTAAAAATATACATACAGAGTAATTGCCATGTCAAAAATTCCCAAGGTACCCATTTGGAACCAGCTTGGTAAGGCCATTTTCTAAATATTTCAAGTTTGTAAGAAATCAGTTGACAGTAAATCACCCATAAATAAATGTTTACCCCAAAAACAAGTGAGTTCTATTATTTTTCATGTCTAACACTACCAAGAAACTCATTGTAAACCAAATCATTAGAGCCATTTGTAAAACATTTCAAGTTTTTTTTAATCAGACATCAATTAACTACCCATAATATTTTTTACCCCCCACCCACCCCCCACCTCCCCCCCACAAAAGATATATTGTTATTTGTCATAACACATAATTTCCAAATATACATTTTGAACAAAATCGTTAACATAATTTTCAAAATATTTAAATTTTCCAAAAATTTCTCATCAGTAAGCTACCCTTCAACGAATTTTCACCCAAAAACTAATTATACATTGCTTTTTTTTTAAATTTAATTTTAGCACCGCGTCTTACTACCCGTTCGGGTTATACGCTTAAGTACTAATTACACTAATGGATTAGGAAATGGGAAGGTTTAACTTAGAGGAAGTGAATCCGCACTTGCGTGGAGGGGGAGAGGAAAACTATTTAGGAAAAATCACCCCCAGTTCACCCGACCGAGATTCGAACCTCGATCTCCCCGTCGTCGGCGGTCTGGCTCAACACGACTGGCGCGTTAGCCAACTACGCAACCGAGGCGGGTCTATACGTTGCTATTTGTCATGCCAAACAAATCCTAGATATGCACTTTAAACAAAATCACAATAGCCATTTTTGAAAAATTTCGCTATCAAAAAAATTCTTCTTCTGTAAGCCACCCTTAATTTAAAAGCTAGAGTAAAAAGTGTTGTTGTATAGCCCTATAAAATCTAAAAATTATAAAGTCCAAACAAAAGCCATCAAACCGTTTTGTAGCCATGACCAGGGACAGACAAACAGACATGGGGACGGACAAAATTGTAAAATTCACTTTTTTGTGTTGATGCTCACATAAAACGTTAAGACTCGTCATAATCTCGAGATAAGTTTTTATCACAATCACAATAATTTCTCTTGATATGAGAAAGTAAAAAAGTAAAACTAAACATCCTTGTTAACCAGTCACCGGAAGACTAGCGACTCTCTATTGAACAACCTCAGTAACAGTTGCTCTGTATAATCGCGGACAATGAACTAGGACTGGAGTGTCTAGTATTAAGGGTACCGTTACCCGCTTCGGTGGCCGAGTGGTCTTGACGCACACAAACCTCGTGTTAGACTAGTCTGCTAAAGACGGGAAGATTGGTGTTCGATCCCTCTCGGGTGCACTGAAAATGGTTTTCCTAAATGGTTTCCACTCTCCCTCCACGCAAATGCGAGTGCACTTCCTCTAAATTAAGTCTTATCTATCCCTAACCCATTAGTGTACACATACATACATAGAAGTATAACCTGAACAAGTAGAAGACGTGGTACTAAAAAAATACTGTTCAAGGTAGACACCGCTTCTATTATCTAATATTCAAAGCTCCCAGCTACAGACCCAGAGATCCCTGTTTTGATACCAGGTGCTTCCATATTTTCAGCTTCGTGATGACAAAGGAGGAACTACTTGAACTAAAACGAAGCTGCTATGGTCTATAAAACTGAAATTAAGGCCGGAGGATTCGTTTTTCTGAACAAATGACACCTTCTATAAGCGAATTTGGAACTATCTTCGCCAACAATTGCGGCCGCTCGGTTGGCATGGCTCGAATGCGGGCTGACCCTATCAGGTGGAGTTTTATATTAAATTAATTTACAAGTCATGTTCTCATATAATATACATGTTTAGAAAATACACATAAAAAAAGTTTCTGTAAAATAAATTCTTAATATGGTTTGATTATTTACGCGTCAGATGAAAAATACTTTCCTCCCACCAAAATAAACAAATCAAGTAAAGCGTGTTTTAAAAACTTGATTCACCACGCCACTTCCCAGTCTGGACGACTTTTAAAGCGGTGAAAACACGCTTAATCTTGATGTGGTGAAAATTTAATGAACTCAAAAGCAAGAGGTACCTTCAGCATTCACTTTTAGGGCAGATCTCCTTCTGGGATAAGAGAGAGAGAGAGATAGTTAACTTTCTCATGGGGCTTCCTTTTTAGAGCCTACGGAGGAGAAAGAAGCCTCTACTACCTAGCCACCAGGCGAGGCTTTGCCAAAAGGACCTACAAGATTTCTGACTCAATGATTTGATAAAGTGGACTGTATAAACCCAAGGATTTCTCTGACCGCACTGGTTAAAGCCAGGAGGGGAGGGAGAGAGAGAGATGGAGGGGCTATATCTCACTGCTCCCCTTTCTTCAGCCCTTCGAGAAACCGAGTGTTTGTGGTCTGACGGTACAGCATAAGCTATATTATTCAAGGGAGTTGAGTAATTATGTAAAAGGAAAAGCTGTTAGTTCCTGATCCTATAGAAACGAACATCGGTGTGCGCACCTTTTCCCAGGATCTTGTGTTAGTCCACGTGTCTCCTTAGCCAATCGCTAAGATTTGGGATCCTAGGTATGAGGAAAACATTAGAATGGACCTGAAATAGATAGGGTGTAATGATGTTGGTTGGATAGAACTGGCTCAAGATAGAGATAGGGTGTACTGGATATAACTAGTTCAACATAGAGATAGGGTGTACTGGATATAACTAGTTCAACATAGAGATAGGGTGTACTGGATATAACTAGTTCAACATAGAGATAGGGTGTACTGGATATAACTAGCTCAAGATAGAGATAGGGTGTAATGAGGTGGACATGCTAGATAGGGATATGATGTAATGATGTTGGTTAGATAGAATTTACTCAAGATAGAGATAGGGTGTGCTAGATATAACTAGTTCAACATAGAGATAGGGTTTAATGAAGTGGACTGGATAGAACTTGCTCAAGATAAGGGTAGGTGGCGTACTTTTGTCAGTAACTTTAGAGTTCCTAATGCCATAGTGTAAGTAATATCGAGTCCCGTATGATATCCCAAATTATCTATTTGTTTGTGTTTTCGTTATGTTAATTCTACAAATTGGTGTCAAGTGTTTTGACAATCTAACAATAGTAAATATGTGGAAGAGAGTAACTTATAAGAGGATTCAACAGCTTCCTATTAGCTAGAGAATAGAAAACCACCGCCAATACACCCATTCAGGGTACGAACTAAGGCCCATAGTGTCCCCGTACTTGTGGTATTTAGTGCTCAAAGTGCTACTCTTAGTTAAATTAGTGGTTAATTAATATACCCATCTAAACTTGTATTTTAAAACCATAGTTGAAATAATTTGATATCGTTATTTAGGACAAGCCCGAACTGCGCCACTCATTAAGGGATTTAAAAATGTTCACCTAACCCGTACCCGAATTGCGCCAAGTCTTGTTCAGGTAGACGAGGGGGGACGAAATAAACAAACACCAACCAAGGATTTATAGGGAAAGATCAGATTGTCTATTAGATTATACGTATCGACAGGTGAATCAACTGAAGTTGACGAGGGAAGAGAGGTGGAGATGCACTAAAAAGGACTGTAAGGCCAAAATATTCACACTTGATGGCGGAAGTATTTCTCACGGATTGGAAAACCAACACAACCACGAACCATTACTAGATCAAGAGTTGAACATAAAATCCATCATCAACGCAGTTAAGAGGAAAGCTGAGGAGATTGAAGTGAGACTTTTGAAGTTGATCCACAAAGAGGTATAAACACAGAAAAAAAACTATAGAAATATTGACCCGCAAGGAATGAAACGTATAAGGAATAACATTAACTATACTAGGCTAAAAACACTGCCAAAGTTGCCTAAATCTTCCGACGAAATTCAATTTGCCTTGGATTCAATTGAACTAAATACTACTCTAGACAAATCTTTTTGTTGAAAAACAAAAAAGAGAAGGGGGTTGTGATATTTTCTTGTGACTCAAATCTTGAGTATGTGTGCCATAATGAAATTGTGTTAATGGATTGAACCTTTGAATAAACACCGAAATATTTTCTTCAGCTTTTTACTGTACACGGGTATTTTAAAGGGTCATACATACCTCTGGTCTTTTGCCTACTTAAAGACAAGAAAAAGCAGAGCTATATTGACGCTATGAGAATCAAGGACGAGTGCGAGAAGAGACAACTTCACCTTCAATTTTTTTTATACATTGTGATTGATTTCGAAGTAAGCACTCCATGAGTGCATCGTGTCAACATTTCCACAAACCAAGATAGTTGGCTGTCGATTTCATTTGGCGCAAGCATGGTAAGCAAAACAATTTTATTTTACAACTTTACATAAAATATGTTATACTTTTTGACTTGATTACTATACTTTTCATTGTTGAAGATATTTTTAGCACTGCATTTTAATACCTGTTCGAGCTATACTTTTATGTGCTGATCATAACAATGAGCTTTGGGATGAAATAGGTTGAATGTAAATAAAGAGAATCCGAATTTGCCTAGAAGGAAACTGGAAAACCATTTAGGGAAAACCACCTTCAATTCACTTGACCAAGATTTGAACCCCGACCTCCCAATCATATATTTAAACCATTTTGTTCAAAGTGTATATCTGGAGAGTTTTTCAGATGATGAATAGGACTGTATGGTTGATCTCCAGAAAAAAGTTGAACTAAGAGCAATTTACTAACGACAAATTTTAAAGGAATTGGAAATTTCTCAAAAATATCTTTAACAATTATTTTGACAAAAACACTCATCTGGGATGTATTTAAGATGACAATTAATACTGTATACTTGATTTTTGGTACAAAGTCATTTTAAGGGTAGTTTACGGATGACCAGTTTATAAAAATTCAAAATATTTTTAACGATTTTGTTCAAATGTCTACCCGGCGTGTATTTATCAAGAATAATAACACTGTGCAGGACCTACTTGGTTTTGGGTAAAACAAACTATTTTAAGGATGGTTTTCTGATTACTAATTTTCAAAAATTATTAACAACTTGTAACGGTGACCTGTGGTCTAGGGGTAAGGTGTCGGACTTCTGTGCTGGGGTCCGGGCTTCAATCATCAATCCCGGAACAGATTTATATGATTTCCAAACCCTTCCTTCACCTCTGACAAGACGTGTATTAATCACAACTTGTGAATGTGTGGAATGCCAGGCTCTACCATGGTTCGGATTCCACGTTAAACTGTAGGTCCTCAATTTCATCTCACAATCACCCTACCATTACACATTAGCGTAAGTGCGTATAACCCAAACGGGTAGTAAGACGCGGTGCTAATAATAATAATATATAATAATAATAATATAAACAACCTTGTAACACTCTTAATAAAATAAAACAAACATATTATGGTATAGAATTTTAAAACACTAAATTAAAAAATATTAGCTAATCAAAATGATTTATTATATGGTTTGAAACAGAGGTCCAGAGTAGTATAATTATCAAATCGTCACTCGACTGATGTCATCGTCTCAGCTGAATCATTAATAAGTGAATACACACTATTATAAATACCTGCGATTCTGTTGTACTATTTATTTTTTTACTCTAGACAATTTTAAACATAGTCCAGCTAAAAAAAAAGTGAATGTTTTCCTGTCTGTGCGGATGGATGTCAGTACATTTATGTACATACGATTACGGCCACATTTTTTTAGCTACGGTCACGAAATATGGTATGCTCTACACTCAAGTCTTAATTCACGTTTCGAAATGGCAGCTGCTCAAAAAAGTGTTGTTAAATAAGTTATTTTAAGTTTTGTAAAATATATTTATGATTTGTATTAAACAGACTATGAGTCAAAGCATGTTACGTCACTATTTTCCTTCCAGCTTGCTTTTAATATTTTATTATTATTAGCATCCACTATGATTCCTTGAAGGTGGAGAAGGATTCAAAATCTCGGTTTGGCTGCCACCTACAAAGACCACTACTGTTTTGGGCTCACTTGAGGCCCGAAGAAGTAGATGACGCGTTCTGTGATCTTATCAGCATTCAACCAGCCGATACAAAACTGATGAGCGTCACAGATTATCTAACTGAAACATATATAGATGAGATAGAGCAAGCGACATTCCTGCCGAACATTTGGGGAGCTGACTCGTCGGACTTTACGGAGGACAACAAATGCGTGCGAAAGCTTCCATTTGAAATTTAACTCATCATGTGCTTAATTACACCCAAACATTTTTGTCTTCGTAGAAAATTTAAAATCAGTTCAAACTGACACGTACATTCGCATAAACAGTATACGAGAAGCTAATATTCAAAACACGGACAAGAAACTAAACTGAAACAATCGTTCATTGAAAAAAAAACTTAAACAGTTAAGGGATGGAGAAATAGATAGATTAAGCTTTGTGAAGTGTGTGTCTTTCCAAAAATCCTTTGTATGACTGATTTTTTATGTTTTATTTATTTTTTATTTTATTATAATTTAGCATACATTTAACTAATATTGACAATATTTTTAAAATGGAAATTTTACTGTGATGTTATAATGTTTGATTTTGTTTTATATAGTTAATTAAATACTATTTTTTTATTTGTGTCCTTCTTATCGCCAGCCATAGCATTCATATTTGTTTGTGTTCACAGTTGGTGCAATTCGGGTCGTCTGAACAGGGGGCGTGGGGGTATTAGGCTCAATTCGGTTTGTCTGGGGGCACTTTAAGCTCTTAGCGAATTCGGTCCAGTGTGGATGTGCATTGGCAACCTATTTAAATATCATCATTTTAACTAAAATGTAATTAAACTTTAATATTTGTATTGTATTTATTAAAATGCGTGTGTAATTTATATTTGTCCACTATCGCTAAATACTTTATATGATAAATAAATCATAAAAGAATACCAAGATGTCAACCTAGACTGGTTCGTTTTATCCAGTGACTAGTAGGGAGGGGAAGAGGGGCTATTAAAGTCCCAGGTTAGTTAACTGAGGATGGTTTTCACTTATAAAATTCCATACAAGCAGGAGTATACTGCCTCTACAATAGTTCTACCTTCCCCACCCATGTCTCATAGCTGTAAATATTCTGTATCCCAGATGGGTAGCAACTCGCGGTGAACACGAACACACCATGAACGTGTTACTATTTACTTATGCGTGAAATTACAACAACAACAAAATAAAAAATTCCCGTTGATCTTACTACCCGTCCCAATTATATTTATGTATTTTACTTTCTTGCGACCCCTCGGGAAGAGAAAGTAATGTGATTGACAAAAAAAAGATCGAATTCGAGATTTTGATGGATGTATACGTTTCATGACCCCCAGAATATTTTATTTTAATGCTGTCTCTATATCTGTTACTGGGAAAAAAACCTAAACCATTTAACCGATCTTGTTAAAACTTGGTATCTAGGACTTTTATGGGGTCCACCGGAGGGGTTTTGGGAACTATTCATCCAACTACAAATTAAGGGTAGTTTACTTTCAGATGAAAAGAGAACAAATCCATTTTATAAAAATCGGTGGTTATGATTTTGTTTAAAGCTTTTATCGAGGCTACTGTTTAACATTATAAAAAAATGGCAAAACTTATTTTCTCATGGAAATGACTTTGAAGGTAGTTTCTATAAGTGAACTTTTCCAATTTTGATCATATCTCCGCACTCTTTGAGATGCAAAATAACTTATCATCGAAAAGTTGTAAGACTTTTAAAAATAAACAACTTTTATTGAAAAAATTTATGTTATAAAATCAAAATTTTCTTAGTTGTAGGCAAATATGTTTTTCTAATGGAGCTTTGGGAAATGGGGTGTAGAAAATGTGCTGAACAAATATCTCATTATGTCTTTGTAACAGTGAATATTATTTTTATATCTCCTTGATGAACTGCAATGTTCTTTTTTTTCCATTATGTTTCTATAACGATGCATATTATTTCGTTTCACATATCTTACGAAATTAGTCCAGTTATTTAGATAAAAGATTGAGAAAATTTGTTCAGTCCATCGTACCATTTATTTAAAATTACGTTACTATAGTAAGGATTAGGGTGAAAACAAAAACTATATGATCTTGACATTTAATAATAATGGCGTGTCTGGACTACATCAATTTGTGGAACGATTAGCCAGTGCTAATGTACCGTTGCCCAGGGGACTTCCTAATGTACTGATAGTACATTCTTTCCAAATCCCGCTGAGATAAGGAGATGGTGGTAGTGAATATGACGGGGGGGAGCCTGTGAAGATCTTAAACCAACTTAAGACTAATTAACCTAACCTTGGTGATCATGGTAATGATTCCTTTTTAGAAAAAATCCCCCAGTACCAGCCGGGAATCGGACCCAGGACCTCTAGGTCAGCAGCCAGGGAAGCTGACCACTATACCACGTGGCCAGCTATTTAGTCTATGTGCTCACCGGTATGGTAAGGTCTAAATTAACAATGTAATTAGCTTGTTTTAAAATAAACACAATTTATATTTCTTAGTAATTTCCAAACATTCATAACACTTAGATTGAAAATCTGTCCACAAAATCTGTATCCGTAAGCTCCGCAGTCCTTAAGAGGAGATTGAATCCAAAGGAACAAATTGATCTGTACAGATCCGTAAAGCTATAGTCTGTAAATCTTCATTGATGTAGGATCAACTTTAACATTTTAAAGATTATCTCTACAAAAGGAGCGTGAGAGTTAAATTATCACTGATATTAAAGGAAACGGACACCATTTTCTAAACGTATCATTTTTATTTATCTACCTTTAATAGAAATCTTTATAAAACTTAAATGGATTGAGACTGTATTTATTTTAACAAAAAACATTGAACTAAAAAATAAAACAAATAACCTATTTATCATATTTATTAAATTTGTGGAAAATTTTATATTTTAATGAGTTTTATTAAATATAAAGCTAAAGTTTCACACTAGTTGGCACGATATCACGTGGTTAGGGACTGTTCACACAAAATTAAAATTCCTACTGACCTAATGGCTATAAAGATACGAAGCTTACAGTAGACATGATATTATGTATGTGGGGGCTTGGGGGATATGGTGTTTTTTTAAATTACTATTCATTTTATAATTCCATTAGTTAAATAATTAGGATTAATTATTATCTTAATATTTATCTATAAAATTCATTATCTGTAGCCTCCTACATTCCACATAAAATATTGCTTTGGTGAATCCGATATGATTTTAAAGGAAAAGGCCGTTTCTTGGAATGAAACAAATTAGTGGGTCTTAGAAAAGTAGAAGTGTTATTTTATTGTTATTAACTGTAAGACCATACTTAAGAAATAAACACAATCCTTCGTTTTCCTCATACCACCAACTTCACACCCCGCCACACATATTTACTGTATTGAAAAATAATATTGCTATGTCAACTTTCTAGTAGACATCTCTCCCCTATAATAAATGTTCGAGATATTCCATGATACCTGGTTTAGTCCCCTATACAAAGAAGGCCGCGTAATTCCACAGCGGAGTTCTTTCACTTAGTGTAGGGGTCAAGTTCCTCCTCTGGGGGTCGATTTCCTCCCCTGGGGGTCGAATTCCTCCACTGGGGTTAAGTTCCTCCACTGGGAGTCGAGTTCCTCCACTGAGGATAGAGTTCCTCCACTGAGGATAGATTTCCTCCAGTGAGGTGTAATGTTTCTCCCCTGGGGTCGAGTACCTACACTGGTTGGGTCCAGCTCCTCTCGTAGGGTCAAGTTCCTCAACTGGGTGTCAAATACTACAGAGGGGTCAGTTCCTCCACTGAGGGTCGAGTTCCTCCATGGGTCGAGTTCCTCACTGGGGTCGAGTTCCTCCACTGGGTGTCAAATACCTACACTGAGGGTCAAGTTCCTCCTGAGGGTCGAGTTCCTCCACTGGGGTCGAGTTCCTCCACTGGGGTCGAGTTCCTCCACTGAGGATAGAGTTCCTCCAGTGAGGTGTAATGTTTCTCCCTGGCGTCGAGTACCTACACTGGTTGGGTCCAGCTCCTCTCGTAGGGGTCAAGTTCCTCAAACTGGGAGTCGAGTTCCTCCACTGAGGATAGAGTTCCTCCAGTGGGGTGTAATGTTTCTCCCCTGGGGTCGATTACCTACACTGGTAGGGTCCAGCTCCTCTCGTAGGGGTCAAGTTCCTCCATGACAGCTCAAAGAAGTGATTGTAAGTAGTCCGAGTGCAATAGCCTAGTACAGTGATTTCCAACTTAAAATTTCCCGAGGGCCACAATTGAATCCACGAAACTAGTGGCGGGCAGCATCATACTTGACCAGTAGGCTTAATTATTAGACAACTCACATGAGGTGTTGTGGAGGAACTAGACTATTGCTATCAGACTACTTATCTCCGTGGAGGAATTCGACACCTCCAGAAAAATGAGCTTCCTACGCCCCTGTTAACGGATTATGGGGATAAAGCTTAACTCTAACTGGCCCTATAATGGGGTCATTTGCGTTGGGATGGATTTTATAGCGGCTATTGACACTCTCCTCACGAGTAACCTAAATAATTTAGAAACTCCTATTTGACGTCACCGTTTTATTTTGAGCTACTTCTGATTGACAAATCAATAAACTGTCTGAGTGCGTCGTTGCCATGGAAACACAGATCCGTGTACTCGATCCCCTGGGCTTTGTATCGGGGGTGGTAGCTATGAAGTGAAGGGTGTAGCAAGGTGTAGAGGGGTCTGGTGGGTGGGGATGGAGGAACAGGTAAGTAGGATATTCACCCTATGCTCCTAAGAGCTGCGGATTTGCGTAGAAAGCGAGACGAATGTTTGAAGACCTGACGAAGGGTCATCTACGGTGCAAAGCTGACAAGCGATGCTTACATCACCCAAACGTCAATAAGAGTACATTTCCTCCCAATTCTATCTTACTCGTCCTTGAATATTTTTATAGCACCACGTCTTACTACCCGTTCGGGTTACAAGCTTATGTACTAATTATGCTAATGGTTTTAGGGATTAGAAGTTTAAATTTAGAGGAAGTGTACCCACATTTGCGTGGACAGAAAGAGAATGAAAAGCCATTTTGGAAAAGCTATCCTCAGTACACCCGACCAAGATTCGAACCTCAATCTCCCCGTCATCAGGAGTCTAGTTTAACTTGTGAAAGTAGCACCTTAGACCATACGGCCACCGAAGTGGGTCGTAATTAAATTCTCATAGAGTGGATGGGTTATAAGAAGCAATTGCCTGGAGAAAGCATAGATAACTATGATTAAGAAATATCGTTCATGTGGGTAAGTAAAAGATCTAGTAAGAACGCTTCTGTCCAGGCAATATCTGTTTCAAAAATTTAATATTAAAAAAAACTTTCTATATTGTATCAGTTTGTCAAAAGCACAACTTTAACCACTCAGTTCAGCCCTTCTGAATAAAACAAGACCCGGTCATCAACGTCCAACCTAAACATCGAGCTAGCTGCTGGAGAATGTAGAATAAAGGGGTTGACAAGAGAGGGTGAAAGGGGGTAAAAATCGTGCCACTTAGCCAGACCGCTACGCACTGCCTCTGCCTCGTCACGTGGGCCACGATAAATGGGGCATTTTATCACGACTGTTGGCATGGTACACACATAGTATCCATCACGGGCCCTCTTAAAATGACACAAAGAGGGGGTAGGGGAGAGATAGGGAGGCAAGCCATGGCAAGCGTAGAGCAACGACAGTAAGAAGTGTCACCCGACTCTCCGGTTTGTTGGTGACGTGTAAGATGAGGTTCGAATCCTGGTGGGTTGTATTGGTGGTATTTCTTTTAAATTGTGTCCAACTCTCCCTTTGTGCAAATTTGGGCATGCCACTTTTAAATGTTTACTTTCCTCATCCTTGCCCCGTTAGTGTAAATATACAGATAGGCGGAGCTGTTGCACGTAAAAATAATAGTAGGAACAAACTGTCTGTTTTTTATTATTTCACTTGGGTACTTATGATGGAATCACGATCTACTTAACGTTCACGTAACGTAACTTTCACTTAAAGTGCATGTATAATTCACTTAATGTAAAGAAACTAGTGTATGATCAGGATTCACGTAACAACTCGAATAAAACCTAAACACTGGATTTGGACTGTTTGGAAAAAATAAATCATGCAAACTAATTTCAAGCATTTAAAGCTAACGAGCATGCAAGTACTTGTAATAGAAGCTTTTTGGATATACAAAATAAATTGGAACACGAGGCTACGATGACATCTTAGAGTTCGCAAAACATGGACAAACTATACAGAAGACGTTGTCTGCGTACAGTAGACAAACAAATGAAGCACTAATTAGCTCTTTTGACGTCTATTTATGCTGTAAACAAATCAAATTAGCTACTAAATAGTCCTGTTCGCGTTTCTAACCACATGATTGACTATCTAGAACACGTGGTGGGCCTAGCCTTTACTTAACATCCATGTAAAGTGAAGGTTCTTCTCCCTGGACAGCTCCTAAGTTAAGGGAACGTTAAGTGTACGTTAATTAAACTGCTTAGTGATGTCTTACATTTAAAAACAAGAGGAGAATATTCACGTCACATAACGTTACGTTAACATTAAGGTTTGATTCACACTGAGAGGACCGAGCTGGGACCGTGCTGGGACCGTGCTGGGACTGTGCTGGGACTGTGCTGGGACTGTGCTGGGACCGTGCTGGGACCGTGCTGGGGCCGTGCTGGACTGTTCTGGTACTGTGCTGGTACTGTGCTGGGACCGTGCTGGGACCGTGCTGGTACCTGTGCTGGGACCGTGCTGGACCGTGCTGGGACCGTGCTGGGACCGTGCTGGGACTGTGCTGGGACTGTGCTGGGACTGTGCTGGGACTGTGCTGGGACTGTGCTGGACTGTGCTAGGACCGTGCTGGGACCGTGCTGGGACCGTGCTGGACCGTGCTGGGACTGTGCTGGGACTGTGCTGGACTGTGCTGGGACCGTCTAGGACCGTGCTGGACTGTGCTGGACTGTGTGGGACCGTGCTGGGACCGTGCTGGGACCGTGCTGGGACTGTGCTGGGACTGTGCTGGGACCGTGCTGGGACCGTGCTGGGACCGTGCTGGGACCGTGCTGGGCCGTGCTGAGACTGTGCTGGGACTGTGCTGGGACTGTGATGGAACGTGCTGGGACTGTGCTGGACTGTGCTGGGACTGTGCTGGCACTGTTCTGGGACCGTGCTGGGACTGTGCTGGGACCGTGCTGGGACTGTGCTGGGACCGTGCTGGGACTGTGCTGGACTGTGCTGGAACTGTGCTGGGACTGTGCTGGGACTGTGCTGGGACTGTGCTGGAACTGTGCTGGAACTGTGCGGGACTGTGCTGGGACTGTGCTGGGACTGTGCTGGGACTGTGCTTTAGCGCTACTGTTTTGCTCATCGGCAATTGTAGTCATAGATCAAACAGAGGAATATGTGATTGTTGCATGTGGGCTTTATCTTATTTCACTCGATAAAAAGAGGAGAAAACGAATAAAATTCTGGGTTTATAATTTGTTTAGAGCAAGAGAAGGAGAATTCCACAATATGTTTGGGCGACTCAGAGATTACCATCAAAAGTTTCACAAATATTTTAGAATGCGTGTCCTGAAGTTTGAAAACTTACAGAAACCTCTTGCATTCAGTTTTTCAGCTATCTCCTTCCAAATATTTTCTTTGGTGAAATTATTATCATAATCTCTATACTGCAAATTATACAAGCATTCATACTCTTGAACCAACATTAATAAGTTTTCTTCATCCATTGTTTTAGCTTATTGCACACAGTTGTGTTAACAATAATGGAATGTTCCGCAGCCACTGACAGATTGTAGATCAGAACCTTCGTGAAGGTTCGCCGCTTGCCGGAAGAAGCCGAAGTTGGTGAAACGACACTAAGAGGACATTAAGGCGACATCATCTACATTCACACTGATAGGACCGTGCTGGGACTGTGTTCGTACCGTGCTGGACCGTGACCTTGGGAAATCACATTTGAAACGATCCAAGACGACACAGTACTAGCACAGTCTGAACACAGTCCTATCAGTGTGAATGGTAGTGACACGACACAGTCCTATCAGTGTGAATGGTAGTGACACGACACAATCCCAGCACGGTCTGAGCACAGTCCTATCAGTGTGAATGGTAGTGACAGGACACAGTACTAACACAGTCTGAGCACAGTCCTATCAATGTGAATGGTAGCGACACGACACAGTCCTATCAGTGTGAATGGTAGCGACACGACACAGTACTAACACAGTCTGAGCACAGTACTAACAGTGTGAATGGTAGCGACACGACACAGTCCTATCAGTGTGAATGGTAGCGACACGACACAGTACTAGCACGATCTGAGCACAGTCCTATCAATGTGAATGGTAGCGACACGACACAGTACTAACACAGTCTGAGCACAGTACTAACAGTGTGAATGGTAGCGACACGACACAGTCCTATCAGTGTGAATGGTAGCGACAGGACACAATCCCAGCACGATCTGAGCACAGTCCTATCAGTGTGAATGGTAGCGACACGACACAGTCCCAGCACGGTCTGAGCACAGTCCTATCAGTGTGAATGGTAGTGACACGACACAGTACTAACACAGTCCTATCAGTGTGAATGGTAGTGACACGACACAGTCCTATCAGTGTGAATGGTAGCGACACAACACAGTCCCAGCACAGTCTGAGCACAGTCCTATCAGTGTGAATGGTAGCGACACGACACAGTCCTATCAGTGTGAATGGTAGCGACACAACACAGTCCCAGCACAGTCTGAGCACAGTCCTATCAGTGTGAATGGTAGTGACACGACACAGTCCTATCAGTGTGAATGGTAGCGACACGACACAGTCCCAGCACGGTCTGAGCACAGTCCTATCAGTGTGAATGGTAGTGACACGACACAGTACTAACACAGTCCTATCAGTGTGAATGGTAGCGACACGACACAGTCCTATCAGTGTGAATGGTAGCGACACGACACAGTCCCAGCACAGTCCTATCAGTGTGAATGGTAGCGACACGACACAGTCCCAGCACAGTCCTATCAGTGTGAATGGTAGTGACACGACACAGTACTATCAGTGTGAATGGTAGCGACACGACACAGTCCTATCAGTGTGAATGGTAGCGACACGACACAGCCCTATCAGTGTGAATGGTAGTGACACGACACAGTCCCAGCACAGTCCTATCAGTGTGAATGGTAGTGACACGACACAGTCCCAGCACAGTCCTATCAGTGTGAATGGTAGTGACACGACACAGTACTAACACAGTCCTATCAGTGTGAATGGTAGTGACACGACACAGTCCTATCAGTGTGAATGGTAGCGACACGACACAGTCCCAGCACAGTCTGAGCACAGTCCTATCAGTGTGAATGGTAGCGACACGACACAGTACTATCAGTGTGAATGGTAGCGACACGACACAGCCCTATCAGTGTGAATGGTAGCGACACGACACAGTCCCAGCACAGTCCTATCAGTGTGAATGGTAGTGACACGACACAGTACTAACACAGTCTGAGCACAGTACTAACAGTGTGAATGGTAGCGACACGACACAGTCCTATCAGTGTGAATGGTAGCGACACGACACAGTACTAACAGTGTGAATGGTAGCGACACGACACAGTCCTATCAGTGTGAATGGTAGCGACACGACACAGTACTATCAGTGTGAATGGTAGCGACACGACACAGTACTAGCATGGTCTGAGCACAGTCCTATCAGTGTGAATGGTAGTGACACGACACAGTACTATCAGTGTGAATGGTAGCGACACGACACAGTACTAGCATGGTCTGAGCACAGTCCTATCAGTGTGAATGGTAGTGACACGACACAGTCCCAGCACAGTCCTATCAGTGTGAATGGTAGCGACACGACACAGTACTAACAGTGTGAATGGTAGCGACACGACACAGCCCTATCAGTGTGAATGGTAGCGACACAACACAGTCCCAGCACAGTCTGAGCACAGTCCTATCAGTGTGAATGGTAGCGACACGACACAGTCCCAGCACAGTCCTATCAGTGTGAATGGTAGCGACACGACACAGTACTAACAGTGTGAATGGTAGCGACACGACACAGTCCTAACACAGTCTGAGCACAGTCCTATCAGTGTGAATGGTAGTGACACGACACAGTACTAACACGGTCTGAGCACAGTCCTGCCAGTGTGAATGGTAGTGACACGACACAGTACTAACAGTGTGAATGGTAGTGACACGACACAGTACTAACATGGTCTGAGCACAGTCCTGCCAGTGTGAATGGTAGCGACACGACACAGTACTAGCACAGTCTGAGCACAGTCCTATCAGTGTGAATGGTAGCGACACGACACAGTCCCAGCACAGTCCTATCAGTGTGAATGGTAGCGACACGACACAGTCCCAGCACGGTCCTATCAGTGTGAATGGTAGCGACACGACACAGTCCCAGCACAGTCCTATCAGTGTGAATGGTAGTGACACGACACAGTCACAGCACAGTCCTATCAGTGTGAATGGTAGCGACACGACACAGTACTAACATGGTCTGAGCACAGTCCTGCCAGTGTGAATGGTAGCGACACGACACAGTACTAGCACAGTCTGAGCACAGTCCTATCAGTGTGAATGGTAGCGACACGACACAGTACTAACACAGTCCTATCAGTGTGAATGGTAGTGACACGACACAGTCACAGCACAGTCCTATCAGTGTGAATGGTAGCGACACGACACAGTCCCAGCACGGTCTTAGTACAGTCCTATCAGTGTGAATCAAACTTAAGGGGACATTAAGTTGACCATACTCCAAGCGTTAAGATTATTTTCTGAGTACACACATAATATCTACGGTTCTGGGGTAAAAGGTTGTATGTAGCCCTCGTTCACAAGAGAACAAAAATGTTGATTTCTTCCATCACATTTTATATGTAAGTAACTGGTTATGCCTATATTAAAGATTGCATTTTAGGTTATTTTTATGGTTAAAATATTTAACATAGTAATATTACTATTAATTATACAGGATAAACCTTAGAATTTAAGGGCTAAAGCGTCTTACCTTGGAGAGCTTTGTAAGCAAAACTAAATTGTTTGCCTCATTAACTTTTTGTAATAAGCCTTAATAAATTATTATTATTATTTTAATCTTTTTTTATTATGATAAGTCTACAGTATGATACACATCTTGATACATTGAAGATAAATATTATAAAACTTATAATTAGTTAGTAAAATTATAAAAGGTCAATATTTAGAATAATAATAATTATCATCATCATCATGAACAGCTTCAAACAACTGGCTGGGTCTGTTTGGAACATAAGCCTCTCCACCACCTCCTTTCCTCCCACCACCTCTCTCCCTCCACCTTGGCCCAGTCCTCTCCTCCACACTCGTCCTTACTCCCTGTCCCTTGGCCTTCCTCTTGGGTTCCTAACCTCCACCTCCATATCCAACATATTCTTGGGAATCCATTCCCTCTCCCTTCCTCTCACATGGACATACCATCTTAGTGGTGCCTTCTTTGTCCTGTCCTGATATGGCTCTTCTTTACTATTTCTCTCACTCTCTCATTTCTCATCCTGTCAAATTTTGCTAAGCCAATCCTGCTTCTCAGAAATCTCAGTTCTCTCAGTTGCATTCTGCTTTTATCAAGTTCCTGCACTACCCACGTTTCTGCGGCGTGCTTCAGCATTGGTAGGTAATAGGCATTGTATATTATTCCTTTGCACTTCTCTGGCATATCCCTAAAGGGAATATTTAGACTAAAGCTATAAAAACAAGAAGAAAGCAATCAGAAACTTAGGCCCGTATAGGTAATGATCCTACAAAATGGGGAAAATAGATTAAATTACTAAAAAAATCGTTCAGAATAAAAACTTATTATCTTGAATGCAAAGGAAACAAAAGAATTAAATTTAATACACTCCATCTTCTTCATCTGTTTCATTCAAACAATCTTGAATGTTGGTTTTTTCTTTGGAAGAGTCCTGTATTCATGATGGTAGAAATTTAGGATCACTCCTTTGAAAACAATCTATCCAAATATTTGTACTTTGCATTTTGCAACGGAAATGGGTTGACGGTTTAAATATTGATCTTCAGGTCTTTTATTCTTCCTGAAACTTTAAATAAATTGGAATTTTTGATTCATCAAAACTATCATAAAATGTTTAGCACATAGTTGTCCTTATAAAAGGTAAGTCTACAAATTTCACGTATTTTGAGTTTTGCACCTTCTCCACTTGCAGTTCCTGTAGCTTGACTCAATACACGCATGCATTGAATCCACAAGCATGTCAGGGTGTCCGGGAATGAGGTAATTCAATGTAGTTCTATCTATACTTCCCTAATGTCTTATAAACTAATACAACATAGCCCAAAACTGTCGGTTATTATTCTGTCCTGGACAGATATCACGATATAAAGCAACACTCTTCATTTTATGTCTAATATTAGCTATAATCAGGTACATTTAAATAATACTATAAACGTCATTTACACACTTTCCCGATCGCTCTCTCATAGGTAGCAAAATCCACCTTTAGTTACTTCCCATACAGAGTAAAATTATTATAGGGAGTATATCTACGACTATAGTACAAAAACATATTTTTCTGTCAAAAAGGGGAATTTTTACCTTCTTAAGATCAAAGGATAAACACAAAAATGTTTCAACATGTTTAGCATGTGTTTGATCCTTCTCAAAAGTATTTTTTATCAAACTTTTTTTCGGATAAATGCTTTTCATGGTCAGAGTCAGAAGTGTCATCTTCTCTGTTTTTGAAACTTTCACATTTTAAATATTTGTCTTTCTTCGGGCAGTGCATACCAATATTAAACTATTTATTAAACACTGTATTTCTAAGTATACATCTTCTTACAATGGATCTATTTTTTTCTTTACAATCATTAGCATATGTTCGGTATATATTGCCCAAACTTTTAAACTGCACTCGTAAATAAATTTTGTTTGTACCTTAGTGATAAAAGTGTGAGGGCACAGCTGGAAGGGATTTTATTTAAAAAATTATCCACAACTTCCCTTTTTTCCTGAGTCTCTTGAGTCTCTTTCCTATCCCTCATGTCTTCATACCAAGTATAGATGTGTATTTCCGTTTGGTTGTCAAATGAATAGAATCTCTTGACTAATGTGTTTTTATTAAAAAATTTCTGGCAAACCTTAAATTTGTTTTTCCCTTTGGACAGTTAATAAATAATTAAATGATTGACCTCTTATACTTTCACTGTTCTTTGTGTATACTCTTTTCTTTTAATTTTCTTCCATACAAGATAGTAAAAAAACTCTTTTTAACTTCAAAATTTAATTTGTAAAACAATTAGAAATTGTGTTGTTTATCATCACCTAAATATTGTGTACAGTTTTCTGACACTTCGCATGGCCACATGAGTCTGGCAGTAAAGTTTTAGATGGCGTGACTTTATTAGTTTTACTTATATAAGTCTCCCCTTTTTGCTTATTTTTCTTTTTAATACAAGCCTTAGACACATTTTTTATCCCTTTTCCAGCATTTCATCATTTTCATCTATAACTGATAGATTTTCTATACTGTCTTTATTAATCATTAGACATGGTGGTATTTTCAACAATGACGTATTCAGAAAATGCAGGATACGTTTTCATTTTCATTATTTGCATTAACTTCTTTATAGGCAAAATCATTGAGTTCTTGTGTTTGAGAGTTTGTGTATTATGTTCATTTAAATCTGAAATTGTGTTCAAAATATTACTAGTCCCAGCATTGTCTTCACTTAGCAAATATCAATTTAAAAGGACTGTATAGTTTTCATCAACGATAATTATACTATTTAGATACGGATCAAGCAAATACATTTTTTATCTACTGAGTGTTTTTATTTTGAAAAATAACCACATTCACTGGCCCTCTGGGGTGAAAACTTTGCTCTATACAATTATTTATACTCCTTACTGAGTCACCAACAACTCGTACATTTCATCATTATTCACTGACTGAACTGTTAATTTGTGAATCCTTTTTAATTAAATAAATACAAAAACTTTAACTTTAGGACCACTCAGATCTCTTAGCAAAGAAACTGCGAAATCTGAAACGTAAATCAGTGATGTTATTAAATCCCTTAGTTCTCATTAAACAGTTGATTTAACAAGTAACGTGGAGGTAAAGAGATGTAACCCTCACTGGATGTGACATACCACTAGGTCTATATATGAATCTTGTGAAAGTGAAACGTTGTAAGCTACAGTATGAGGCCTACTGCCCTTTACCTCCCTACATCTGGGATGGATGAGGGTTACACAAAAAACAAAGTGTTACATTTAGATTAATTGGTCTGCAGGTTACAGCCCTTTACCTGCATGTAATTGTAACAAAACCTAATTTAAATAACCCAAAATCTAATATTTCAATCTTTTAAAGGTCATGACTTTTTACCTTAGACCCACCGATATTAGTAAATTACTTACAAGTTGTCTCAACATACATCAATACGTCTAATCTAGAGTCCATTTGTCATAGTAGTAGTGGTATTTGAGTGCTAGAAGAAGATGTAAAATGGTTAAAAACAAATTTTGTGTTGTACAAGTTTTGACTTCCAAAAGTGACACCCACTCAATATATGGTCTTGCAGATCATATGGTTTGGCGAATGAAGACATTAAAGTATGTCTGGTAACTTCTGCTGTCAGCTACCACCACTCCGAAGGCGGGGACTATATACACGCCATACCCTAAGGCCAAGATATTTATTGAATGGTTAGCAATACGAGCCAGTATATAAGTATTTAATAATGTGTCAGTTTCAGTGGGAATCAAACCATTGTTCTCTAGACTTTAGGCCAATCATTGTAGTCACTAATACAAGGGAACCATTGGTTATATGTCTACTGAGGATTTCCTAGAAGTTATGTTACCCATGTGATACATCATAGTGGTTTTCCCATCCCTCCTCCATGCCAATATGGTTTATATAGCTTTAAGCTTCCATCCTAAGTTAAACCTGTAGATTAAACAGATGAAGAGCTCTTGTATTATAATGTACAAGCTAAAAAATAATATATATATATTATATATATAATGCACTTTCTGAACCAAGTGGTTATTTCAGTATACGAGAATGTCTATGAGCGAGAGTGAAATGACCTACCAATTTTGCCGGGAAAGGTATTTTCAGATACCTTCCAAGTTTATTTTGCATGCCACTATCGACATGGGACCAACGGATTTACTTACACTCCAAATAAGTTGTGCTACGGATTTTTATCACTCAAGAAATATCCATCGACGCCAGCTGGGTTTGAACCCACGAATATCTTGTACTAAGGGAGAACTTTGGCCCAAGACCATCAAGATCGAATAAAATGTATAAATTAAAACGTAATCAATTACTGTATCATAATTATTCTTTCGAACAAAATATCTCGTATATTTATTTTGAAATGGAAACTAAAACAAACGTAGCAGATGATTAAGCACATTACACAAATCAATACGTTTTATGACAGTGGAATTCGGGAGTGGTTTTAATGAGTTTTCATTTCATAAGCGTGGCGTTTTAATGTTAAATTTATATTAACTATCCTATTCAACATTATTATAAAATAATTTAAATGGATGATCACGTTTAGCGAGCTATGTCCAAACAATAACAACAAAAAAGCATCGATAATTAAATATTAAATTCAAAGAATTAAACCTATTTTGTTTGAATTATAAACGCTAGCATGAATTACAATTATTTAATTATTAATGCTAATTGGTTTTACCATTGCTAAATTGTTCGTCAAATCAAATTCGAAAGCTTTGTTTGGATAAGAAAGTAAAACGGGCGTATACGGTTTATATAGACTATTGTTTAGTGTCATTTTTCACTATTTTGTAACATTTGATACAAAATATATGATAATATAAATGGTATGTTTAAAAGCAGTTTTTGTGTGTGCACTATTATAATAATTTCATTTTTTTTATGCGCTTTGGTAAAATGTGATGCTCTTATTCGATTATTTGTATGTAGTTATTTTGTTTCACCTCTCCTATTATTGACCTTCCCTTATCTATATACCTTAGGCATATTTTGCGTTGTCTACGGAATGCGTCCATTTTTGCATATATTTTTTATATAAATATGAACTGGATACTATGTTGTTTCAAATAGTGGATTTACTTTAATTTATATTGCCATAATTGTTTTGGTATTGTCATAGATAGTTTTTACTGTAAAATAACACATTAAACTAAAAATGTCTTCTGAATGTTTGATATCCTAGCTTGATATAGCTTTGCTGCTGTAAGCAATGGCTTCATTTTTAGATAAAGGAGCTAGAAAGTATGTGCGGTGTGTCGTGTTAATTTATTTATTAGTATTAAAAAGAATATCTTGAATACAAGTATGACTCATGCTGTTTATTGGAATATGAAAGAACCAAATGGTTACTTAGCATCCGGAAGAGCTATTTACTTATAAAATGTTACCAACCTGACTCTCTTGATGTGGCATCTTAAGAATTGTTTATGAACCCAACTAGGTTAGTATATTGACATTAATTAGATATTACTTTTATCTATAGCTGCAAAATTCTGTACTATCCATTGTATAATCAACACATAACCAAGAGCTATAATAGGCTAGCAGTGAAAGCCACAGAAAAATTTATGAATTACCAAATTAATAGTACATTTTCATTGTATAGAAAAGATTCAAAAAGCAATAATTTTCGAACTAAATTATAGTAAGGAGAAAAAACAAGAGAAAAGATAATTAACTCAGATAAATATTTACGTTGAGCACTTTACAATCTGAGAGAATCAATTAAGGGGATGGAACTTTAAGCAACACTGGCATATTTGAACTTGGATCTGACCAAAGCTCTAATACAAACCTATAAACAGTCAACTTTAGAGAATGAGAAAGCAATATAATTAATAAATCCAGTGAGTGAGGAATTATATGATCAACAAGATGAGTAAGTTAAGCTATTTTCTAAGACAACACTTAGATATAATATAAATAATAATATAAAAGCAGTGTTCTATTAAGTCTTTGTCAAGTTTATAACTGAACAAAATAAGGCCAGTATTTCTAGTGAAAGCTGTGGTTCTAGTTATTGTCTTATTATAGACAGTCCATTTTCAACTATTGGCCATTGTAAAACACAATTTTCATAAATATATCAGTTAAATTTGTGTTTTTTAATAGTTTGATAGCATTAGCAAAAATCAAATAGTTGAAGTTAAATATTATTACCGATGCCATCAATAAACAAATTAGAAAGAAAGAGATGTATCTGAATTTGACAAGTGAGGCATAGCACAATGTGCTAAGAAAGAGTTGGAGGTGATTTTATCTTAATGTAAGGCAAATAAAATTTTTAAAATATTTTAATATTTAAAATATCTTATGAATCAATTTTTCTTTGGTTATAAGTCAAAATTAATTATTGTTGAGAAGATAATAGGGCCTGCTGCTTGACTCAAATCAAAACTTTTCTCTGATCAAAATAAATGGCATCAATATTACATAGAGTATAGAATTGAGGGGAAACATATCCCAGAATTTCTACTAAGCTATCTACTAGTTAAATTAGATTTAGTGATCATAAAATCATGTTGATTTTCATATGGTTTATTTTTTCAAGTTTTGAAATATACGCACATTTGCTATTTTCTTCTAATACTTTATATAATAGTATTTAGCAGAGAAATAGGTTGAAAATTACAAATATTGTTTTTAGTATCTTTTTTATGTATGAGTTTAAATATAGATTCTTCCAATACTGCACGTAAAGTTCCATTTTACAGGTTAAGGTTTAAAATATATGCTAAGAGGATTTAAATATTATAAACCCTTTAAAAATTAAGTTTGGGTTTCCATCCATCTCAGAATACCTGGATGAACTTATATATTTAATACCAAGAAAGACAGCCAAAGCATGATATGGATTAAAGGAAACATCAATTTCAATAAAATAACAAAACATGACTGGCAAAATATAATTAGTATGCACTTAGTGAACTCATTTGCTATTATAAACTGTTTAGTGAAAATGTTTATAATAATTTCAAGGTATGGTGGATAAGAAATGGCTGCATGATTATTTTTTAACATATTTACAAACATTACAAGGTTTACCCTTGAGGCCAGTTTCTTGAAAGTTCGTCCAAATTGCTCATCTATAGTGAGTGTATATATTTTGTGGGAAGTAACTGGGGTGGGGAAAGCAGATCGCAAATCAACATACAGAGTTAAGATAACATAATGATGTCCTCTGTTCAACCATGTTGCTGTTACTGCTGTTGGTAGTCAGTACACATGTTTGTGTACAGAGTGTGGTAGACACGAACGTGGAGTGTGTGTTGCTAGGCCCATTTCCTTGTTGACATATTTCTAGCTGAAGTCAGTCTCTTCACAAGGCACTCTAATCAGGGAGACATTATTTAAGTCGTGAAATGGTGGACATATACGGACTTGCCAAATTTAATGTGATGACAGTGAGACATATGTAAGTGAAACGCTTCTGAATCGTCCTCTGGCAAAATGAAAGACTTTTCAGAGAAAAGACTACTGGCTGAGACTAAACGGAGTGGGCACCGCTGATTGGTCGCACAGAACACGAGCTGTGGATGTGGAGGATTGTGCTCCCACCCGTTGATGAATTATCCTGGTGAAAAAACCCGACGGATAGCGGCAGCGGAAGGGAACAACTGCCTCACCCGTATCATATTCAGAGTGTGCAAGCTCTTGCTGGCGTTCACTTCCCACCATGAGTGTTTTGTACATGGCTTCTACATATGTGTGATCGTAACAAGTACTTGGTAGCATTTGTGTTGCTTACTGACGAGGCGGACTTCAAGCGTAACGGTGTATTCAATTTCCACAATACCCATCACTGGGCTTCCATGAATCCACACACCAATATGCATTTACGCCATCAGCAACAATTTGGTATTAACGTCTGGGCAGGAACAGTTGTTGGTGGCAACTTATCTAGGCACTTCGTGTTACCTGGATACTTGACAGGCCAATCTTACTGTAACTTAATGTGACAACAGCTAATTGTATTACTCGAGGACACCCCTTTTGGTTTGGTATGCCTGATGTGGTTCATGCATGATGGGGCACCACCACATGTCAGTAGATGGGCCAGAGATTATCTGGATGAGTGCGCCGTACGGCTGTTGCCCGACTAAGAATAACCAAATTGACAGAATCGTCAATCTAGGTCATCCTAGAAAGGGCTGATTTTGCTTTGTGTGATACAGGTAGCAGTCGCTAGCCCTTATCCTCATGGTATGATCTGGATGAGTGGTTCCCGTGAAAGTGTATATATAGGCCATATAAGACCAATCACCTGGCCTGCGCGCTCCCCTGCTATTAAGTCATTGGACTATTATCTGTAGTCATCTCAAGGTCATCGTTTACACAGCACCCATTACTGACATTGTAATACTTCTCCATCGTACGGAACAAGTAGGCCAGCAGATCCCTGGAACTCTTGGGGTGTTTGAACGTGTCAGACAATCAATGATGTGGCAAGTGTAGGTATGCATTAAGGCCTAAGATGGACAGTTCTAGCACCTCCTGTGAGTGATGTATCACTGCTGGTGCACAGGCAGGCCTGCAGCTACATGAACAGGGGGGTATCAATTATTAACAATTCCAGCAGAACCTTGGGAATTACAGAACATAGGACAGATGTTCATATTGAGTTTTTGTGTTGTTTTGAGGTCTATTATCCACACCCCAGTTACTTCACACATAAATACATATTCTTTGTATAGTCTAATTTAGATAGGAAGTTTTTGAAAATTACAACAGTACAAAAGTTACTAAACAATTTTAGTATATCTATGCATAAAGTAATGTGATCTAAAACTGTAACACTTGATAAATAATATCAACATCAATGAAATAATCACACCAATAATACATTAAAACGTTATCATTGTTGACTACAAAAGAAAAGTTTATTTTATTCATTTTTTCGGCGCTGTCACGTCTTATTACCTATTCGGGCTATACGCATACGTACGAATTATGCTAATGAACTAAAAATGTGGAAGGCTTAATATATATGAAGTGTACCCTCATTTGAGTTGAGGGAGAGTGTAAAACCATTTTTCAACCACTCTCAATACACCCAACCGGGATTCAAACCCCGATATCCCTGTCATTTTTAGCCACCGAAGCAGGTGTTATAAAAGCTACTTATTTCCAGTATCCTACTGCGGTTAAAGTTTCTTTCTCCAATATAAAGTAGTTCAAAAAATATTAATAGAACTTATTGTTATTAAATTTATGTGGTTCTTATTTTTGAAAAGTTGAGTTTATATCCCTAAATGATATTTAAGTGAAGAAGAAAATAATTTAGGAATTTATAATATCTTCATGGTAATTTTTGGAACACGAGGATTAGTTATCTTTTTAAGATGTTCAGTAGCTGCTGGTATATTAACATCAATAAGTTGAATAAACACACGGCCGAGGTGACTATCAGATTGTTATATAGATTAAAATTATTACTATGAAAATATAACCAGTTAAGTTGTGAAAGTAGTATTATTAATTAATAACATGGGGTATATCGATTTTTCTAAGTAAAGAGAATGGGGTTGAAATAAATCAATATCTAATAGCGATCGAAAGATGTGAATTACCAAAGGATGGTGAACATTATTAAATAAATGTTTACAAGATTACTCTATTAAAATTGGTTATATTGATTTGTTCTATACCGATTATCCTAGTCGAATCAAGAAGCTTAGAATTTAATTTATGTGGTATTGAAAAATATTGTTAAGATAAAGACACCTTAAATTATTCAATATTATTATAAATAAGTTTTTTTAATATATTAATTACTCTCCTATATTAATAAACTAGAGAATTTGTTTGTCACTAATGAGCATCGCGCGATATCTACCACAGGCAAAGGTCAGGAATTTTAGAAATAGTAGCCAATTTGCATGAATGTGTGCACCACAAAGACGTAATTTTACAATTTTTAATAATGTTTTGAATTAATTCATAGCCAGGCTAGAAGCAATAAAATCAAGAGATTTTTTATCTTTTTATAAGCAAAGTGATTCCCAAGGTAGCCCCACCTGGAATAAATTGCAAAGATACCCAGAGCAACGCTGGGTACATCTGCTTGTTAAAAGTAGAAATGTAATTATATTTAGATTATACCAGCTGCTAAACATGTCTTTTTGGGGGCTAGTTATAATCACAAAGTCATAGATTCCTACAAAACAAACGTTAGTAATGTGAGTGATCTTATATTAAAAGTTAAAATTATTCTTAAGAATAAGATTGTAAATACCTATAAAATACTGTGCAATAGTTTTTATTTGTAAATTTAGATGAACATCAGGAACACGCAACGGTAGACAAGTGGGCAAAGGCCTCAGTCTCATCTTGTCCGGTGACTGACAAGTTCGAACCCTGGACGTACCAGTGTTTTTTTCCTCTAAATGGTGTTCCAAATACTTCTTCCACTCAATCGCAGATATATTTCCTCTATACTGCACTTTTATACTCTTTCCTCATCATTGTGGTCAAATATGGATAGCCTGCACGGGTGGTTAGAGGCAGTGTATAAAAAAGTGTATTGGTCATGCAATGTAATTTTAATGTATGTTGAATGCACAGATCAACTTAAAGTATACATATATACATTAATTACATATGTATGTTTCAATATATAAGATCAATTAATATAAGATCAACTTAAAGTATACACATAAGTTATATATATATATATATTAATTACATATGTATGTTTCAATATATATATTAATGTATATATATGTATACTTTAAGTTGATCTGTGCATTCAAAATACATTTAAATTACATTGCATGACCAACACTATTGTTTATGCAGTACGTCTAACCACCCGTGCGGGCTATCCATATTTGACCACAATGTTGAGGAAAGAGTATAAAAGTGCAGTATAGAAGAAATATACCTGTGATTGAGTGGAAGAAGTATTTGGAACACCATTTAGAGGAACAAAACACTGGTACGTCCATATATATGACGCATTGGCAGTCAAATTCATTGACAAAAGGAATGGACCTGATGTAAGATAGAAAACTTAATAATAATAATTATAGTAATAAAAATAATATTGAAAATGTATACATATATATATAATGTACACACATATATGTGTGTACATTATATACATATATATATAATGTACACACATATATGTGTGTACATTATTATTATTTTTATTTTTATTTTTATTTTTATTTTTATTATTATTATTATTATTATTATTATTATTATTATTATTATTATTATTATTATTGTTATTATTATTATTGGATGTTCTGTCTATCGACAGGTCCATTCTTTCTAAGATAACTTAGACCGCCTCTACCTCTTCCTACAGCTCACAGATTTTTCTTCTTTCCTTCAAGCAATCCAATATTTGAATTCTCCTAATATGTGCCTCCTGCTACCTACTGAGCTAAGTTGTAAGATTATGTCTACCTCACAGCTGTTAAGAATGCTTATAGGTATTATATATAGCATGTTTATCTTTTGAGCTAAATGCCCCGAATTATATTCCTGGCATAGCCTAAGAACGTACCATTGATAAAATTGGACTTTACCTTTTCACATTAATGACCTAACATCTAGATGATTGGGTGAAAGGGTTTTTGTAGAGTTATTGTATTTATTTATTTGTTTAGCCCCACGTCTTACTACCCGTTCGAGTTATACGCTTAAGTACTAATTACGCTAATGGGTTAGGAACTGGGAAGGTTCAATATATATGAAGGGAACCCTAATTTGCGTGGTGGGAGAGAGTGGAAAATTATTTAGGAAAAACCACCCCCAGTTCACCCAAGTGAGATTCGAACCTCGATCTCCCCGTCCTCGACAGTCTAGCTCAAGACGAAACTAGCGCGTTAGCTAACTACTCCACTGAGGTGGGCGTTGTAAAGTTAAGGCCTAGACACAGACTCCGTATCCGTAGGTCCGTGGTCCGTAGTCCGTGGTCCGTAAGAAATCGATGATACAATATCAGATTGCTCTGGCCACAGAGTCCTTATCCGTAAGTCCTTACTCCGTAGAAGTTGCCCAACTTTAACTTTCTACGGACTCGTTTATACGGACTACCAATCACAGCCGAGTAAATATGCGCATGTGCCTTGAAATAATCCGTCGCTATGGAAATATATACAAAATGAAAAGATGGCTACACGAGGACCTATTTCAGAAACATTTTCCTAAAAATTCTTAACACCCCGGGAAGAGCGACTTTTAGGAAAATATTTTCTAAGAAATACCAAGTTCTCAGAAATATTGGCTTTGCTTTTGTAGGTTCAACACTCCTATTATTTGGTTTATACTAGCGTGGTTTATACTAGGTTTTACCGGCGTAATTTAATTTTTTTGTAATTGAGATATATTATGGATACGAGTGAATTTGAAATGGATTCTCTCCTTATTGATTGTGTTCGGATGGGGCCGCTTTTGTTTAGTAAAAAACTTAAAGAATTTAAAGACGTTTTAAGAAAGGAAAATGCTTGGCTAAGTATTTCAGAAATCGTCGCGATTTTTTGCTACAAGTAGGCCTACTTTTACTTTGAAGCCAAACCCCTTTTTTACAATGTTGCGTTTATTTATGAAAACTTGAAAAAAGGATATTCATGCATAAATAGTTTCTGCTCGTACTTTTTTATCAGCCCTACTGCTTTTTTAGGCAGTTAGAAAATCCACCAGAGTTAGAAACATATTTGTAATAGTGGAACCCAATAATAATATTAAAAGATTGAGGACGGGAATATCGAGGCTCGAATCTAGGTCGGGTGAACTGGGGGTGGTTTTTCAAAATGGTTTTCCACTCTCCCCCCAAGCAAATGTGGGTTGGCTTCCTCTAAATTCAACCTTCCCAATTTCTAGTCCATTAGCGTAATTAGTATTTGTAGTAAGACGCGGTGCTTAATAAAAAATATATTAAAAGTTCTCGTTTTGTTTTCATCCAAAATATTAGTAGGCATACATCTGTTTTGCATTTTCAGGCTATTGCAAACACTTATTATTTTAAGTTTGATAGTTAAAAACAAGTTACAAATATATTTCTTGCGAGTGTACTTAACCTACATTTTAGTATTTAAATAGTGGAAGTTTTCTCGACAAAGTTGTTTGTGGTTTCTTTGATCAGCTGACTGCTTGACGCGCGCTCTATGTTGTAGATTATTTTCTTTCGAATTATTTGATTGGATGAAGTCTCTTACTATCTCATTGGTTGAAACGGTCACGTGATTACGGATATTGACTCTGTAATCGCGAGTAGAATTTCTTACGGACCAGGAGCATGGAGTACGGACTACGGACCTACGGATACGGAGTCTGTGTCTAGGCTTTTAAATGGCCTGTAGGTCTTGTGCTGAAATAATCCCATTGTTCAGAAAGTGAAAGTTAAGTTTCCCTAATGGAATAAAGAAAAATATAATAAACTTTGGCCAATGTTAGCTACGCCATATGTATCAGAATATTTTCTAAAAGGTTCCCTACACGACGTGCTAGCTATAGCTAGGCAACTTTCAGTAGTGACGAGAGAGTAAATCATCTTTATTATACGTCTATGTTTGACGGTACAGGAAGAGCGAGGTATTCAATCAGATAATGGAGGTGTGCGCTCTCCGGTAATCGATCCAAGCGCTCAGCAAAGCATGGTTATGAATATCTACCCGCACTGGAGTGACAGCTCACTAAAGTTTTCAGTGAAAATTGGCATATGGTATGAGAGGGAGGGTATTTCTGGATTGAAGAACATCACAAATCGCCGAACTGTCTAATCTGTCAAATGGTTTTATAATGTTAAATTAGTTTATTTTATCGTACATCCGTTTAGTTGAGTGGATAGGGAAACTGATCAACGGTATGGAAGATCCTAATTCAATTATAATGGGTTTTTTTCAACCTCATTTTTCTACTTGATCGGGCTAACCGCAATTATTTACACTAATGGGTAGGAATGAGTAATGTATGGATGTATAGAAAATGTTCACACATTTGTTTGAAAAGAGATTGGAAAATTATTTGGGGAAAATCATCCTCTCTACACCCGGGATGCGATCCCCAATCTCCTAGTTACCTAAAAATCAGACTAAACGAGCCTGTCGTTTATTCCACGTTCCCACCGATGCACATCAGAGTAATACACTTGAATTTAGTTTATTATTTAAATCCGGGTGATCCAACGGCCATATCTGCTTCTCACTTTGAACCACGGTACGAAGATTATATTTATTAACCCCAATATTATAATATAGGCCTACAAACAACACTTATTAAACCATTGTTTCAATACTTATAATAGATTGTATTTTTGGTTAGTAGAATCTTTAAAATTTTTGTTTCAAAAATAGTTTTATTAATTTCTCAAAAATGTATTATGTAATAATATGTAAAGGCACGTACACTTTAACAAAACAATTTAACACAGAAAATACATATTTATAAATATTCTTACTAATCAAATAAATGTTTAATAAAATGCAACCATGACAATATTTATATTTGAATCATTAGCTATTTCACATCTGCCAGCAAGGGTTTCCATTTAGTTCCCCTCCTGTATACTGAGAGGGTCACATTCTCAGTGAGCGCGTGCCATATTCGGCCCACAGGCTGGCAGTTAGAACACACTGATTTAAAATTGTTTTTTAAACACAAGAGGGTGTTTTTTGTAACAGGGTTAGCGCCTGAAATGAGCTCTAAATCACGTGCGTGTTGAACTTTGAATCACGTGCATCCTGAACTCGGAATCACTTGCGTCTGAACTCGGAATCACTTGCGTCCTGAACTCTGAATCACTTGCGTCTGAACTCGGAATCACTTGCGTCTTGAACTCGGAATCACTTGCGTCTGAACTCGGAATCACTTGCGTCCTGAACTCGGAATCACTTGCGTCTTGAACTCTGAATCACTTGCGTCTGAACTCTGAATCACGTGCATCCTGAACTCGGAATCACTTGCGTCTGAACTCGGAATCACTTGCGTCTTGAACTCGGAATCACTTGCGTCTGAACTCGGAATCACTTGCGTCCTGAACTCGGAATCACTTGCGTCTTGAACTCTGAATCACTTGCGTCCTGAACTCTGAATCACTTGCGTCCTGAACACGGAATCACTTGCGTCCTGAACTCGGAATCAATTTGCGTCTTGAACTCTGAATCACTTGCGTCCTGAACTCTGAATCACTTGCGTCCTGAACACGGAATCACTTGCGTCCTGAACTCGGAATCAATTTGCGTCTTGAACTCTGAATCACTTGTGTCCTGAACTCTGAATCACTTGCGTCCTGAACTCGGAATCACTTGCATCTTGAACTCTGAATCACTTGTGTCCTGAACTCTGAATCACTTGCGTCCTGAACACGGAATCACTTGCGTCCTGAACTCGGAATCACTTGCGTCTTGAACTCAGAATCACTTGCGTCTGAACTCTGAATCACGTGTATCCTGAACTCGGAATCACTTGCGTCTGAACTCGGAATCACTTGCATCTTGAACTCGGAATCACTTGCATCTTGAACTCGGAATCACTTGCATCTTGAACTCTGAATCACTTGCGTCCTGAACTCGGAATCACTTGCATCTTGAACTCGGAATCACTTGCGTCTTGAACTATGGGTCACTTGCGTCCCAACTGTTTTTGCGATAAAGGAAGAACAAATATCATCGTAAGAGTTAGATCAGTTCTAGTGCGCTCGAGTGACATGCACATATCTGACCTTGGAAGCTGGAGGTTTGAATCCCGGGCGAGTGTGCTTGAGGTTAGTTTTACACACACATATATATATATATATACTTTTCCGGGTGAATGTTAGTGAACCTGCTTGAAATTAAACTTCCTTTTCCTTAAATTAGTGTAAGCTGTGAATAATCGAAGTGGGCATCGATAGAAAAAATATTTCAATCTCAGCTGGATATGAACTAAGGTTTTTTCAGGGTTTGAGCCTCGTTTGCAGAAAAAAGTTAAAATTATATTGTCCTTGGGTGGGTTCATATACGTATTTTATATAGGCTCGTCTCATGGAAGTTTTTTCTAATCTAATTGTTTTGTATGTCACAGTTGTAATAGAGCGATAAAAATATTTCAGAAAATACCCAAACTGCGTTAGACTTTTTTTATTATATTATTTTCCTTGACTAGCTCTGTAGTCTAGTGGTCAGAATTCCTGGCTATAAATATAAAGGTCTCGGGCTCGATCCTCAGCACCTCAAAATTGTATCTGCATAGCAGTAGATATGATAAAGGTCAAACGCAGCCTCGTTAGGACAAATAAGGAGCTAATTGAATAAATAAATAGAAGATGCAATTTATAAAATTGAGTTTGAGGACTCGTGTTGACTCCATGACATCCTCTAGCCACAAAAAGGTTGATACTAACATCACTAACTGCAGCGGCCGCTCGGTCGATATAGCTTGCTTGTGGCTCACACCATGAAGTGTGTTTTTTTTTTTTCAATTATTATATTCAAACATAGTTATTACTATTGAAAATTCTCCTCGGTGGACAGTAAACGTCAAGATCGTCTAGTTTTCTTTGCCAATGGTGGGGAGATCGGTGTTAAAATCTGGGATGGGTGCATTGCAGATATTTTTCTTAATTAATTAACTACTCCCCCCTAAACGATAATTGTTTACATTTCCTCTAAATTCTACCTTACCGGTCTGACTTCTTTAAACAATTTGAGCTTTGAATGAGTGTATAAATAAGAGCAAAAATTATTGTACTTGTTTGATTTTTTATTTTTATCTAAATTCTACATTTACGTGCTTAAATTCTAAATAGTTTAAAGTTTTGTATTTATTATTATAGATAAAGGCTGACTTCGCCTGCTAAATAAAGACTATTAGTAGTGGTAGTAGTAGTAGTAGTGGTAGTAGTAGTAGTTTTTTAATTGTATATGGAGTACATATTTTTGGTAGCCGGCGAGCTTACCGAATAGCAATTTTTCGATAATCAGTTTTTTGAAATTCAACTATTCGAAGTTTTATTTTTCGAAAACCAATTTTTCGGCATAGCAATTTTTCGAACTAATAGTTTTTTGAAAACATCTTTTTCGAAAATCAATTAGACTTAAATAAATTTTTCGAAATAATTTTTTCGGAAAAAAAAATTCAAAATACAGTTTTTAGAAAACCAATTTTTCGATCTAAAAATTCTTCGAATGAGAAGTTTTTCCAAAATTTCTTTTTCGAAAATGAATTTACCTCAAATCTATTTTTCAAAATAAATGTTTCAAAAAGGATGTTTTTGAAAATAAATTTTTCAAACGATAAGTTCGAAATATAATAAAATTCTAGCTTTCCATGCAAGGCTTAGTAATTTTAAATCTGCTCATTAAAACATTATTATTTTACTTTAAACGAACTATATTTTTCCTAGAAAATTAGTGTACATACAATACATATTGTATTGTAGGTAATCATCCCTATAGGGCGGGGGTGAGGGTATGGTAGGTGATTCCCTTTCCTATAACTGCGCGGAGATGAAGCTTGACACATTCCATTAAGCTCATTCAAGCTCCATCTTCTTTAATACAAAGTGTGTTAACATTTATTTTAAATCTAAAAGTATTGTTATGGCGTTAAAGTTTATGATGAGTGAAAAAGGAAGACGTAAACTCCTACTTGACGTTCATTTATATTACAAAGAAAAGCAAGTTGGAGAAAGGGTTTATTGGAAGTGTGAAAGATTTCAAAATGTAAAGTATGGGGTGCGAGTCATAACAGAATCCGATAGTATTATTTTAAGTAAGAAAAGTTAGAATAATCATCTAGGGGGACGCTGCTCATGTGGATGCAGAGAAACTAATGTCAAATATCCGTGACAAGGCAAAAAACACTCGCGATACACCAACTTGTATCTTGGCTTTAGTCTCGAGTGGAACTAGTCAAAGTGTCGTTGCAAAACTATCTAATGTGCCGAATATTAAACGAACCATAAGAAATATTCGAATGAGAGAAAATGCTGGACCAGCTGTTCCTAGTTTCCATCGTGACATTGTGTTTCCTGAAGAATACAAACTAACTGTAAATGGAGAAGAGTTTCTAATGTATGACTCAGGACCTCAAGATGACCATATACTTATATTTTCTACTGGAAGAAACTTACAGCTTCTTGGTCGTTCCAAGCATTGGTATGCTGACGGCACCTTCAAGACTGTTCCACCCTTATTTGAACAGTTGTATACCATTCAAGGATTTGAATCAAATAATTCCGTCCCACTTGTGCATGCACTTATAGCGGACAAGAGACAAGGAACTTACTCTCGTCTTTTAAGAAAGGTGAAGGAGCTAGAGCCAGCTTCTAACCCCCAAACCTTTATGACTGACTTTGAGATATCAATGATAAATAAATCATCGTGGCTGCTTTTTCCATTTTTACCAGTGTATTTTTCATAAAATTCAAACAAATGGTTTGAAACAACGCTACTAATACTAGTTTATGTGTAAAGACTAGTTTTTAAGGAAATTTAATACCTTGAAGATGTTTTTATAATTTGTTTGCATCCATAAAAATATATTAACATTTAAATAAATAGCCAGTAAAAATAGCAATAAATTTATTTCCATTTGCTAAGTTGTGCTGTGTTGAGGTTTAAAAAATTATTTTGATTATTTTGTATAGTGTTTTAAAAAGGGTGTGTGCATTGATACAAAAAATGTATTTACGAAAAACGTATTTTGAGAAAACTTGCTTTACGATAGCTATTTTGGAGGAGCTAGTAATATTAATAACTATTAAAATAAATAATCAATAAATATAAAAAGTATACAAAACATTTATTTTAAATCGTTGTTTTAATGTTTTTAAAAAAGTTTAATATTTCGATTTATATATTTTTGAAAAACTTGTTTTACGATAACATTTTTCGATAGTTTTTTTTAATAGATAATATTTTAGAAATAATAATCCTCGATAAAATAGCTTCCGGAAAACTCGCAGTTCGCTAAATTGATTTTCCGGAGAAAAAAAATGCAATTCGAAAAATTGATTGTTAGAAAAATTCATTTTCGATTATTTTACTGTCGAACAATTGATTTTCGGTAAGTTCACTTCGGGAAATGGATTTTCGAAAAATGTTGTTTCGACAAACATATCGTTCGGAAAATTGATGGTTCAAAAAATTGATTTTCGACAAAATTACTTTCGATGATTTTTTATTAGGTGAATTGATTTCGACAAATTGATTTTCTAATAACTTGTTTTCGAAAAAATTACCTAGACACATATTTTTAACCACTAAACATGGTCCAGCTAAGCACAATGTGTTTGTCAGCTGGTGACTCACCATAAATGTCATACATACATGTAATAGTGTAAATATATAATAAATACATTTCATTCCTTGAAGTCTATTCTTACAACTAACATTATTCTAGCACTTAATTTAATTCCTTAAATTTATTACATTTTATATTTGATCTAATATTCGATAGTAGTTGTAGTAGTGGTAGTAGTAGTAGTAGTAGTAGTAGTAGTAGTAGAGGTAGTAGTAGTAGTAGTGTAGTAGTAGTAGTAGTAGTAGTAGTAGTGGTAGTAGTAGTGGTAGTAGTAGTAGTAGTAGTGTTAGTAGTAGTAGTAGTGGTAGTAGTAGTGGTAGTAGTAGTAGTGTTAGTAGTAGTAGTAATGGTAGTAGTAGTGGTGGTAGTAGTAGTAGTGGTAGTAGTAGTAGTGGTAGTAGTAGTAGTAGTGGTAGTAGTAGTAGTGGTAGTAGTAGTAGTGGTAGTAGTAGTGGTAGTAGTGGTAGTGGTAGTAGTGGTAGTAGTAGTAGTGGTAGTAGTAGTAGTAGTAGTGGTAGTAGTAGTGGTGGTAGTAGTAGTAGTAGTGGTAGTAGTAGTGGTAGTAGTAGTAGTAGTGGTAGTAGTAGTGGTAGTAGTAGTGGTAGTAGTAGTAGTAGTAGTGTTAGTAGTAGTAGTAGTGGTAGTAGTAGTGGTAGTAGTGTTAGTAGTATTAGTAGTAGTGGTAGTAGTAGTAGTGGTAGTAGTAGTAGTAGTAGTAGTAGTAGTAGTATTAGTATTAGTGGTAGTAGTAGTAGTGTAGTAGTAGTAGTAGTAGTGGTAGTAGTAGTAGTAGTTAGTAGTGGTAGTAGTAGTAGTAGTAGTGTTAGTAGTAGTAGTAGTGGTAGTAGTAGTGGTAGTAGTAGTGTTAGTAGTAGTAGTGGTAGTAGTAGTAGTGGTAGTAGTAGTAGTGTTAGTAGTAGTAGTGGTAGTAGTAGTGGTAGTAGTATTAGTAGTAGTGGTAGTTAGTAGTAGTAGTAGTAGTAGTAGTAGTAGTAGTAGTGTGGTAGTAGTAGCAGTGGTAGTAGTAGTGGTGGTAGTAGTAGTAGTAGGTGGTAGTAGTTAGTGGTAGTAGTGGTAGTGGTAGTAGTGGTAGTAGTAGTAGTTAGTGGTAGTAGTAGTAGTAGTGGTAGTAGTAGTGGTGGTAGTAGTAGTAGTGGTAGTATGTAGTGGTGTGTAGTAGTAGTAGTGGTAGTATTAGTGGTAGTAGTGGTAGTGGTAGTAGTGGTAGTAGTAGTAGTAGTGGTAGTAGTAGTTAGTGGTGTAGTTAGTAGTAGTAGGGTAGTAGTAGTAGTGGTAGTAGTAGTAGTAGTGGTAGTAGTAGTGTGGTAGTAGTAGTAGTAGTAGTGGTAGTAGTATGGTAGTAGTGGTTTGTGGTAGTAGTGGTAGTAGTAGTAGTGGTAGTAGTAGTAGTAGTGGTAGTAGTAGTAGTGGTGTAGTAATAGTAGTAGTAGTGGTAGTAGTAGTAGTAGTAGTGGTAGTTAGTAGTAGTGGTAGTAGTAGTAGTAGTGGTAAGTAGTAGTAGTGTAGTAGTAGTAGTGGTAGTAGTAGTGTGTGGTAGGTAGTAGAGGTAGTAGTAGTAGTAGTAGTGGTAGTAGTAGTGTAGTAGTAGTGTAGTAGTAGTGTGTAGTAGTTAGTATGGTAGTAGTAGTAGTAGTAGTGTTAGTAGTAGTAGTAGTGGTAGTAGTAGGTAGTGGTAGTAGTAGTAGTGTTAGTAGTAGTTAGTATGGTAGTAGTAGTGGTGGTAGTAGTAGTAGTGGTAGTAGTAGTAGTGTAGTAGTAGTAGTAGTGGTAGTAGTAGTAGTTAGTAGTAGTAGTGTAGTAGTGTAGTGGTAGTAGTGTAGTAGTAGGTATAGTAGTGTGGTAGTAGTGTAGGTAGTAGTAGTTGTGTGAGTGGTGTAGTAGTGTGTAGTAGTATGTGTAGTAGTAGTGGTAGTAGTAGGTGTTGTAGTAGTAGTGTAGTAGTTGTAGTAGTAGTATAGTAGTAGTGGTAGTAGTAGTAGTAGTGGTAGTAGTGTGTAGTAGTGTAGTAGTATGTAGTAGTATGTAGTAGTAGTGTAGTAGTAGTTGTAGTAGTATAGTAGTGTTAGTAGTGTTGTAGTAGTAGGTAGTATAGTAGTAGTGTAGTGTAGTAGTAGTAGTGTAGGTAGTAGTATTAGAGTAGTGTTAGTAGGTAAGTAGTAGTAGTAGTAGTGAGTAGTTGTAGTAGTAGTAGAGTAGTGGTAGTAGTAGGGTGTGTAGTAGTAGTGTGTAGTTAGTAGTTGTAGTAGTAGTGGGTAAGTAGTAGAGTTGAGTGTAGTAGTATAGTTAGGTAGTAGTGTTAGTTGAGTAGTAGAGTGGTATGTAGTAGTGTGGTAGTAGTAGTAGTGTAGTAGTAGGTAGTGTAGTAGTATGGTGGTAGTAGTAGTGTGTAGTAGTAGTAGTAGTAGTAGTGGTAGTAGTAGTTAGTAGTAGTGGGTAGTAGTTGTAGTAGTTTAGTAGTGTGAGTAGTAGTAGTGGTGTAGTTAGTGTAGTAGTAGTGTAGTAGTAGTATAGTGGTAGTAGTAGTGTAGTAGTGTATGTAGTAGTGGTATAGTAGTAGTGTATGTAGTAGTAGTAGTGGTAGTAGTAGTAGTGTAGTAGTAGTGTAGTAGTAGTGGTGGTAGTAGTAGTAGTGTAGTAGTAGTGATAGTGGTAGTAGTTAGTGTAGTAGTAGTATGGTAGTAGTAGTAGTGTAGTGTAGTAGTATGGTAGTAGTATGGTATGGTAGTAGTAGTAGTAGTAGTATAGTGGTAGTAGTAGTAGTAGTAGTAGTAGTAAGTAGTAGTTAGTAGTAGTGGTGTAGTAGTGTGGTAGTAGTAGTGGTAGTAGTAGTGTTAGTAGTAGTAGTGGTAGTAGTAGTGTAGTAGTAGTAGTGGTAGTAGTAGTAGTAGTAGTATAGTAGTGTTAGTAGTAGTAGAGTGTAGTAGTAGTAGTGTAGTAGTAGTGTAGTAGTAGTGTTAGTAGTAGTAGTAGTATTAGTAGTAGTAGTGGTAGTAGTAGTGGTGTAGTAGTAGTAGTAGTAGTGTAGTGGTAGTAGTAGTGGTAGTAGTAGTGGTAGTAGTAGTAGTAGTAGTAGTAGTAGTGGTAGTAGTAGTAGTATTAGTAGTGTTAGTAGTAGTAGTAGTAGTAGTGGTAGTAGTAGTGGTAGTAGTAGTGTTAGTAGTAGTAGTGGTAGTAGTAGTAGTGGTAGTAGTAGTGGTAGTAGTAGTAGCAGTGGTAGTAGTAGTAGTGGTAGTAGTGGTGGTAGTAGTAGTGGTAGTAGTAGTGGTAGTAGTAGTGGTAGTAGTAGTAGTAGTAGTAGTAGTAGTAGTAGTAATATTTTTACTATCAGTTCAGGTTATATGCATATGTCCTAATTAATCTAATGAGTTAGGGATGAGGAAGTTTGAATTTAGAGGAAGTAGGGTACCCGCATGTGTGTGAATGGAGAGTGGTAAACCATTTTGGAAAAAACACCCTGAGTACACCCACCTGGGATTCAAACACCGATCTCCCTGTCATTGTCAGTTTAGTCTAATACGAGAGTGACGCCTCAAGCCATGCATCCACCAAAGCAGGTAGTAGTAGCTATTGTTATATTGAACATCCCTCATCTTAATTAGTGTGGATTGTCCAAACAGGTGTCGAGACACGAATCCAAAACATAGCTTTTGAAAATGTGTGTCATCTGATTTATTTTCCCAAAATGTAATATGAACTTTATCATATTAAACAAGCTATGGTTAAAAATATTAGTTCCCAGGAGGGAATGCGGGTCTCTTAACCCGATCCAAATGTCTCCAATTCCAATAATATTGGGTGAATCCTACTTTATGAAACGGTGAGCAACTTTATATATCAATTTAGAAGTGAAACGCACGAAATGATCAAATTACATTGGATAGTTATTTCAGTACCAGTAATCCGATTGCCGCGAAACGTTGTACTAACCGTTGAAACTTTGCTTTGAACAACGATGTAAGTTACACTCGAGGTGGTCTTTAGGACACGCTGTTGTCTACCCCGTTACGTATATGCAAGCCAATATAGGATTTCCCATGTTAATGTTAATTTGATTCACTTCTACCCAACGAAACCATAGATTTACAAAGGGATAGATTGCTTGCTCGTCATGACTAGGGTTGGTATACAAGAATGAAGCTGAGTTGGCGAGTAGTGTTAGTGAGGTATTAGTGTGACAGTAATGTAAATTGATTAACTATTAGTGAAAAACCCGACTCGGTGGCGTAGTTAGCTAACGCGTTAGTTTAGTGTTGAGCTATACTGCCGAGGATGGGGAGATCTACGTTCGAATCTCGCTTGGGTGGACTGGGGTGATTTTTCCTAAATGTTTTTCCATATTCCCTTCACGAAAATGGGGATTCACTTCCTCTATATTCAACCTTCCCAATTCCTAACCTATTAGAGTAATTAGTACCTAAGCGTATAAATCATGTGAGTGGGCCAGTAGTGCTGCAGTAGTGTACTCGACACTGTACTACTGCGCCACTTTTGTTCCACTCAATAATAGACCACTGAGCTTCCTTCGTGCATACCAGCCTAGGACGTGAGGCCATCTTGGAATGGTAGCTGTTTAGGGGCGAGAAGTAGGTTCCAGGGGTACTGTCCAATAGGAAGGGAATTACCTGACTGCTAGATAAACTACTAGATCTACTCCTATTCATACTTCAAGTCATGCTATATCGGATGTCACATTTGATATCAATACCTATAAAGTAACACTAAAATGGTAGTAAAATCTTATCAATGGCAGCTACACAAAACTATGTTTGTATTTTCTAAAAGGCTATTTTTTGAAAATTGGACTGGATAATGACAATTTTGGTCTCACATTGTCCAACTATGGGACATAGAATTGATTTATTTATACATTTGGTACTTAGGAGAAGACCTCTACCACACCAAATGATTTTTTATATTTATTAAATCAATTTAAGCCCCTATGTATTGCCATTTAATTATTATTAGGTGTTATGTCTTATGACAGGTCCATTCCTTTTGTCAGTTAAACTTAGACCTCCAATGCACCTGTCTGCCTCCTCCTTCAGCTCCCAGAATTTTCCATATAAGAAAAAGATTATATGTATATATAGTGTATCCTACATACTTTACATCCATCATTGTTTCCAGTCTATGGCAGTCTGGGTCAGTTTATTATTCAAGCCATAACTTATATTTCCCACTACCGGCTGACTAAGCTTGTCGTCACTACATGTGCCTTATAATCCAACTTAAGACCAGAACAGCCACAACATCCAATCCCCGGCCGTTAATTCATCATTGGGAAAGGGTAAACTCTGCATACATACCTTGTGTTCACTTATTTCCTCAAAAACTAAATAAACAGGTATTTTTGAACACTTAATTTAACCAGGTATATTATCAAACATTTAAAGCGCTTGATGATTTTTCTCTGAACAGCAAACAGCTATCGTTCTGTTTTGCCCTCATACATAGAAACCATTTAATCTAAGAGAAAAAAAGAAAATGGAAGCCATGGGATTGAAGTTTGTGAGGAGCATGTTAGCTGTCATGAGGAGAAACAAGATTAGGAATGAAGTTATCTGGGAAAGAGTAGGGGAACAGGGAGTATATTAGATAGTAGAGGAAAACAAGGCTGAGATGGTATGGGCATGTAATGAGGATGGAGAGTTAGAAGATTATAAAGAAAATTCTGGAAATAAAGTACGCAGGAAAAGACCGCAAGGAAGGCCAATAAATAGATGGGAGTAGCAGATAACAGAAATGTGCAAATGAGAGGAGAAGAATGGAATGAATTAAAAGAGGAAGAATAGTGGAATGATAGAGGAAGATGGAGGCATTTTACTAAACTGACCCACCACAGGCTGGAAACTTGATGATGATGATGATGATGATGATGTGATAATTATGATGACATAGAAACCAAAATTCAGTCTACTCCTTCCTTTGTCTATGAGAGAGAACCGCATCAGTGGATACGCAGGTATTCTTTTATATAAAGTTTTCCACGCTCTATTCTAGCAAATGTTGGTATATTTCCTATAAATTATATCTTCAGGCCTACCCTATTAGCGTAGTCTTAATCTTTTAGCCCAAACGGGTAGTAACACAGGGATAAATAAAAAGTATTAAGTTATTTTATCCACGGAAGTCAAATAAATTAAATAAATAAACAAACAAAAAACTTTTTAAAAATGTCTACATCACAAATATTATTTTATATCATGCGGTATTTTTTAAGTTCTTTCTTTCTTTTTGTGAATTTTCCGTGGATAGTGTTATTTTTTGTTATCATAATAATCACTCTTGGAAATATTCCTGGAAGAATGGAGGAGCAAAGTAATTTATGAAATGATATATCGATCTTAAACAATAAACAAGAACAAAAATCATGTGTTCTTATTTGAATTATTCTGACCAATAGTTAGCAGTGGCATAGAAGTGCAAGTGTGGATAAAGTGGAGAGGGTAAGAATTAGAGTGGTATGAACAGCTAACCTAGCACTTTTTTTTTCCGAGCCTCTATCGTGGTAGTAAGAGTTGAAAGAATAGAATTATTAGGAGGTGAGCAAATAATCTCGCCCATTGTTGAAAGATATTTTTATTCACAAAATAATTCCACTAGAGCATTGTTTTCTTTGCATGTGACATAGATCCTTGTTTCTATCTGGCCCAAAAGTTAGAGTTTACAAGTCACCGATACTGTTAACAAAGAGAAATCTAATTAAATTAGACTTCACGAGTAAAGTGTTATTACTTTGTTGTAAAACTACAATGAGTGAATTAACTTCCGTAAATATTTTCCGATCGGGTTAAAAAACTTTGTTACCAACAATTGAAGCCCATCAGTTTGTTAAAAAAAAAAGGGAAGATAATAATTTCAATATTGTAATGTCTGAAATGGGGTACTTTGTATGAGTTCAGCGTCCAGTTCACCAAGTACATCTCACCCCTCCACCCCTCTCACTCCCCTCCATCTCTTTCGACCGGAAAAAGTTACTAAAGTTCACATAAAAGTTTATTGCATGACATGAAATTTTATCTGAACAATGGAATTGTGACGGAAACGTATCCCCAACTGATTCCGTTTATCACCCATACCTACATTGTTTTGGATCGTAAGTGCTGCCAACCTTATAAATATCGTTGGATTAAAAAAAAATGGGTGGAGTTTTTCGACGTAATCCATAAACAGTTCCCACTAGAGTCCTATATTGAGTACGATTGTTTACGTTCCCGGCAATCCTTTATATTATGTTGTGAATTGATCGGGTTTAGTGTTCGGTCCGACCTCTTTAGCTCAATAGAAAGTGCGTCCACCTACTGAGCTTAGGGTTATGGGTTCGATTTCCGGTACGTCTAAAATATTCATTATAGAGGAAACCGGAGCTTCACTTTTCCCAGGAAGTTTTTTACTGTTAGGAGAACTGGATTTTATGTCTGTACTATAATTGAGTTAGTTTGTAAAACAGGTGTTGCTATGATCAGTGGGTTCAAAAATTGTGCCACTAATATAAAATGACGTTTGAAACCGCTATAAATAATATAATTACTAAGTTTGGTCATGTAACTATTTAACATCCCATAAACCTTCAGTGATGGTCGCGCGGTCCAAGGCGTACATTCCTTGCTAGATGATTATGTCGGTGATGGGGAGATTGTCATTAGAATCTTGACCGGGAGCACTAGGGAGGAGGGGGAAGGGTCACATGTGATTCATCACTAAGCTATTCCAAGTAGTGCAGGTGCATGGTTTTTAAACTATTCTACTCAACCCTAGCCCTAAGGATTAAGCCGTTAACTATCCCTTGTATGAAAAATAATACACTAAAAATTTCGCTTGAGTAAAAATGGGAAATAACATTGTATGAAAAAACTAATTTCAACAGGTCAGAATCGAACCTCGACGTCTTGATTCAGAGGTGTATTCTCAATATCCTATCAACCACCCTTTGCTGGCGTCACAGATTAATGTATTCAGCTTAAATAATTGATTACAAGATTTATGAGTGCGTGGATGGATTGATTGAATCCCTTTAACGACCCTAAAGTTTTACGCCGACTCAACTGGGCAACATTTGGGGTGATTGGAAGGGGGGGGGGGGGGGTTGAGTCAGGAGGTTTCCCCTTACACACTCCAGCACTAAATGTTTGAGCAGGGACCCCTAAACCAAACGACATCGCGTTAAAACCCGCTGCCTGTGTGTTTCCACACATCTTCTGACCAAGGCGAGTCGTGAATATTTGACCGACCGTAAATCGGCCCTCGACGTAGAAGCCTCGGGAAGGATGGAAAGAGGGGATATGGGGCAGAATGAGGGTGGATAGGGGGCCTCGAATCGACTAATTGCCAGCCATCAGGTGGCACATTTTAAAAATTCATTGTTTCCCGGAGTGAGAGAAATAATTTGTAAGAGAGAATCATCAAAAGCATCCGTCACAGAGATTACCAAATGATAGTTTCCTCTTTGATGGGGTATTTTATGGATAAGAGCAGGACTTCTGAATGGCTTGGATAGAGATTGTGATTCTCTATTCGTTAAAAAAATAAATGGTCCAAAAGTACATAATTTCTCATAGGCTATTAAATTTTTTGAAACAGTTTTAAAATACTGCAGTAAACGATATTTGAATAAGCTATTCTCTGTCAAACAAGTGTCTATACATGGCTATTTATCAATTAAAACACTCCCCAAGTATTTTTAGAACACAATATTGAAAGCATTTTAATCTATTTAAAAAAAATTATTCATTAAACTGCCCTTATTTTAAGAACTATAATTAAAATCACTATTTTATCTTAAGGTGATTCGTCCAGCAAGCTTATCCTAGAATGAATAGGCTATAACATTTTGACAGGGAATTTTTAACATGGTTAAAAGGGGGGGTGTTGTGTTGTAAAGGGGGGTTGGGCAGGTGGAGTGGGAAAGTAAGCCGGGATTGCCAGCTCTTTGTTCCTAACAGTGTTGTCATATCACTACCTCTTTTTTCCGCTAAGGAACTTCACTGTTATTTAGTAATTTAGAACATGAATGGTCACTGCATGGCTCACCCGGGAGTTGTGGTCTTGAGTTTGAATCCTGGCTACTAAGATTCATAGAATATTAATAATTTAAAATATGATCTTATTACGCGTGTAGCAAAGTATTTATTGTACCGAATACTATTAGGCCTATATTTACAAAATGTGTTCTTAGAAGAAAAAAATAGAATGTTTTACTAGGCAATATAATGAAATAATTATAGTGGTGAAAGTTTAAGGGTTCTTTTATTATTCTTTTAGCACCGAGTTCTTACTATCCGTTCGTGGTATACTCACATGTACTAATTACGCTAATTAGTTAGGAATTAGGAAAGCTGACTTTAAAGGAAGTGCACTCACATTTCCGTAGAGAGAGTGGGAAACAATTTATAATAAAACTACCCTCTGTACACCTGACCGAGATCGAACCCTGATCTCCCTGTCTTTAACGATCTAGTCTATGAAAGTGATGCCTCAGAGTTCATGATGGACTGGAGCAGGTTTTAGAGTTCTTTATTTGTAGTAACAAAAAGTATTACTTTTCGTTGTTATTATAATAGTTAACAGAGCTCTTGATTGGCATCTTACAAACCGGCCGAAAAGCTGTAAAAATGTTTGAATGCCACGTAGGTCAAGTGGCCTACAAGACTAGGACCAACTGGTCGACAAGCTTATGCATAAGAAGGCAAAGTGATCGACAGCCAACTGGTTGAACAAATAAATAAAAATATTTCAAAGATTGAGTGTGTCAAGTGATCGACACGTTTAGGACCATGTGATAAGATATACAATTGTTTGACTTGAGAGGACCTACTGGTAAACAAAAGTCGAGATGGATTGACCAATTGACAAATTCACCAATTGACCGACAAGTTAATACATTACAAACAACGTATTCGACAACAATATCGTAAACAGAAAATAACAAGTATAGTCTATGAAATATTATTTTTTAATAAAATTTATAACTTTAATAAATTCCCACATTTGTGGTCACATGGTCTAATACGTTATTCGCATTCCTTATTTTGCGTGTAACTCAAACGGGGAGTGAGAGCTAAGGAAAAAAAAACAATTTAGTGGATTTTTTAATCACCGCGTCATACTATCCGTTCAGTTATACGCTAATTTTGTGAATTAAAATCATCATTAGTAAGGCATTTATTTTCTAAGTTGGTCTTTTTGGGTTAACCAAATGGCTGTTGATCATTTTGTCCGCATATGCATGAGTTAAACCAGTTGGTACAAGTCATGTCCTACTCGTGTAACAAGGCCCCGGGACATCAAACAATAGTAGATTATGAACCAGTGGTAACAAGGCGCCGGGACATCAAATAATGGAATATTATGAACCACTAGTAACAAGGACCCGGGACATAAAAAAATAAAATATTATGAAACACTTGTAGCCAGGTATCGGGATATCTAATAATGGAATATTTTCAACCCCTGGTAACTAGGCCCCGGGACATAAAGCAATAGAATATTATGAACCAATGGTAACAAGGCCCCGGGACATCAAATAATGGAGTATTATCAACCACTGGTAACTAGGCCCCGGAACAATAAAAAACAGTGGGTTCCGAGTTGAGGCTGTAATTCAAACTAAGATTCTTAGTGGATAAGTTGAATGTCTGATTTAGGAATGTCTGTTAATAGGAAGATCATTATTTGACATCTATAAAATTTACTAGAAATGGGTTCACTAATTCATACGTCAAATCATGTGATCTACAGCTGTACCTTTGATAAAGGCCTATACTATAATATCTACATAAGTTATAGTCTGAACTGACTAAACTGACTACACTTTCATATCGTCAGTGCGCGTGGATGTAACATCATGAGCGTGGGACGAATCTTGGATAGCTCAGTGCTAGAATATTGACGCGCTAAGATCCCGGGCTCAAGTTTATTCTAATGTCAAGGTGTCATTTTTCAACAAATTTAAATTAATTAAATTGTATTCTCCTCCATACGGACATTCCCGTAATTAAAATGATTTTGCAGCTTGTGTGTTGATATTCATTAGTAATTATTTAAGGAACCCATAATTCAAACCAAAACTCTTTGTGGTGAATTTAAACATATGATATAGTTCCATACCAACTCCAACAAGTAGGGAGCTACAATGTCTTTAGAAAATGATATATACGCCATATATATATATATAGTACCTTTGCTATGAGTTTATTACGTACCTAAGACCATAGCCAGCCAATAATTTCAAGGGTGGGGGGTGTTTGATGAACACATCCCCCAATTGCCGGAAGCTAGAATTTAAAAAAATGATAAACAGTTCTAGAATCTATCTGAAGTGGTTTTTTTTTGCCACATAACCTCCTAACTGCCAGAGGCTAGGATAAATTCTAAATATTAAACACCTCTAGAAGCTATCTGGAGTGATTTTTTTTTGGCAACATAACCCCCTAACTGCCAGAGGCTAGGACAAATTCTAAATATTAAACAACTCTAGAAGCTATCTGAAATTTTTTTTGGGAACATAACATCATAGCTGCAGAAGGCTAGGAAAAATTCTACATATTAAACACCTCTCGAAGCTATCTGAAGTTTTTTTGGGCAACATAACCCCCTAACTGCCAGAGAGAAGCTTTCTGAAGTGTTTTTTTTATGGTTACACAGCACAGCTCCCTAATTTGTACTTGTATCTTAATTTTGATATTGTTTGAACCATAAATAAAGCACATATATAATTTTTTTTGTTCATAAAATTTTGGGAAGGGTTTGAACCCCAAAACAACCCCCCCTCTCCTGGGCCTTGTACTTACCTGAAAACATCGTAGATCAAATCTTTCATTGTTTTAAGTTTATATCGATTCTTATTCGATTTCACCTTTTTGTTTCATTTTCTTGGGGTTGATGCACGTTGCTTTTTAGGGTTGAACTTAGCCATGTTCAATAAGCAGGTAAAATTATGATTTTTTTTAGTAAATGCCTAAAGGAATGCAGTACTCATGTGACATTAGATATATTTTCAAAACTTTTAAGATTTTATATACTTTTTAATGTTCAATTTACAACCAGTAATAAAAGTGATACTCATATTTTTATTCATTCATGAAGTTAATTATAATATTCAGATAAACAATAGGTTTAAAATCATTACACGCTTTGATGTACCAAGAGATGTGTTCCTTTGACACTTTGAGTTGAAGAATAAAACTAACACAGTAAAAATACTATCCAAGTGGCAAATTACTAGAGGAAGGAAAAAGATACAAAATAAATGTCACAACTCGTCACTCAGGTAGTAAGACGTGGGGTGAGTCATTAGTCGGAGACCGGGGTAGCCCGACCCTTCCTTGGTCGGCTAGTCTGTGTTATTGGTATGTACAGCCAAAGCAAGAAGTTTCAGGAAATGGACATGTCCAATTTACGTTTGCATTGATCAAGGCCGCACAATTAATAAAATAAAAGAGTAGAGTTGGACTAATAAACCAAACAAATTTGAAATAACTATATTATATACTACAAAATGATATAAAATCAAAGTATCGGGGTATAAAACAAAAAGTACTTATGTAAGATGAAAAATTATGTAATTTTACAACTATTTAATAGCTTATAAATTAAAAACTAATTTTATTTAAAATATTGTAAGTACTTCATTGCATACACTTCATGTGCATTTCTAGCTAGAATAAATTTAAGCCCCATACATTAACTACTTTACCTTAAAATTAGTACGCAAAATGGATAAAATAGTAAGTTTGACTACTTATAACTCGAGAACTGTAATGATTTGAAATCATTGAATCAATATTTATAGCTTATATTTATACACTTATTAAAATAATACAATAAAATTTTGATGGTCGAATGACCTTAAGATACTACCGTATAACATCTTTAAACTTAATATAAATAATAATAAATGTAATAATATAAACTAAAATAAAACTTATAGTAGTTATAATATTATAATAAATAATTAACATAATAATATAAGATTTAAACAAAATGTAATCAACCATTTTGGTTGTAGAGATAGATAAAGACACCCCTATGATTGAGTAGTTAATAATCCTTGTGTTAAAAGTAATATAATTAAAAATATATAGAATATGACATTGTGTTCCTCAAATTGTCTTGATCGTTTTGACGTAGATGCATTCGTTCAATTTATCGTTTAAAGATAACCCTTGCTTTTTTCCTCATCGCGTCTAGCTACCCATTCGGGCTATGGGAATTTGAACGTCTCCATTGAGGTAGAGATGATGACGTTTTAACCTTAAGAAAATGTATTCGTATTTTTGTGAAGGTAGAATAGGAAACCGTTTAGGAAAAATGACCCTTAGTACATCCTGCTGGGATTTGAACCCTGATCTACGCATCACTGGCAAACCAGACAATATTAGCCTACGGTTGCGGGTAAGTGTACGTTATAATTAATGTCAACAGACTTTAGAAAATTATTGATTTATTTACTACCACGTTCTACTACCCAATCGGGCTATATGCAATCTTGGTAGAGAACTTAAGACAATGTTGCCACTTCATGCTGGTAGGGAAATACGCTACTATCAGATGAAGAGAAAGGAGGAAATGAAATGCTATGACACACTCGTATATACGTTATCATTATAGTTTTTCTTAATTTGGAACAAAGTTTTTATAAGAGTAGTTAGATGAATTTTTCACAGAAAAACAAGTAAAAAGTGCTATTTATTCTGTATAATACTCCCCAGATTAACATTTTGAGTAAACAAGAGAGAGCTATTTTTAAACCAATATAAATTTTAAAATAAGTTATCAGTTTACTACACTTAAAAAAATTCATCTCCAATACAAGTATACGGTTGTAGTTATCATGTAAAACGTTCACCAGAAATCAATTATAAACAAAATTATTGTAGATAATTTTTAAAAAACTCAAATTTTAAAATAGAAGTTAGTAAACTACCCTTGAATTTAGAACTAGAGCTAAAACTACGATTTCTTCTGGAAATATAGTCATGACCATCAAGTTTGATGGAAATCAGTCAAACCGTCTTGGTTATGTCCTGGCTATAATTAGGGGCATATAGAACGTCAAATAGCATCATTATAATGAGGTCAACATTGTTTACGATTGAAAAAATTGTCTCTATGTGAGAAATTAGAAATATCTGCAAAGATAATTTGATTAAATCCTGGAAGGCATTAAGATAGCGCAGTACAGACATAAATTTAAAGAAAAGAAAATGAAAGGAACATAATAAAGAAAACTGTCTCAAAAGAGATTTGCATGGATAAATAAAATGATATTCACTCTCCTTCCACGTAAATGTGGATACACTTTCTCTAAATTCAACATTCCTCACCCCTAGCTCATTAACGTAATTAGTACATATGCGTATAACCTGAATAAGTATTAAGATGCGTTGCTAAAAAATAGAGGGTGGGGGGTGTTTGTGTTACATTGAAATATAAAAAATAAAAAAGAAGTATGCAAGGATATGTTTTACCCCTCTGTTTTTCTAAAAAAAAATAATACAAATTTAACCATTTCATGAACGTTAAAAAAACTTGTTGAAAGTGCACCACAAACATAAAACTACATTGGTATTCTGAGGCTTTTAGTGAGTCGTAACAGACATGGTAGTAGCCCCTGTTGGTTTATTTAAAATATGTATGAGGCTTTCAGTTTCCATTCTAGTACACAGTTGGTGGTGAATGTGTGTGCTCTGGTTCGGTGTAGAATGGCTAGTGGTGTTACCAGCATATATTTTTAATACTTCCTCCCACCATAAATGGCCTGTTCCTGCTTAGCTGTGATAATATGGGCCTTCTGATTGATATGTGGTTTTCTCTAGAGCTTACTTCTTTATACCTTAGTTGTAAATACAATGCCAATCATTTCTCTCTCGTTAATGTTTAACCAGATTTTTTAATCAAAATAAAAAATAGTCTATTTACCTCACCACGTCTTACCATACGTACAGTCTGATTTTAATAGGTAGTTCATCATTTGAAAACTCGAAACCAATGTTGTCATAATGGTGCAAATAAAAATCTTACACTCTAGATACACCAGTGAATTGTTGCAGTGATGGCTGCAGAATAATGCACTAAAATGTATAATAAACTTTTTATTTGGAAAATATTTATATAGCAAGCCCTCACTCGACTTTCTAGTTAAGAGTTTACTCGACAAAGGCTATCATCTTTGCATAGCTAGTTATCTTTCGGTGTTTAATTTGAATCTAAACATATATTTTCTCCCTTCACCCCCAGATGAGAACTTTAAGACGAACCTTCTCCCAGATTTCTCTCTAATTGTTACACCACACAACTTAAGTAGGTCAAGTTGTTAATATTTTTAACCAAAGATAAATATTTTATTTGCCAATATACAATTATACACAAATAATGGAATTATGGTTTCCACGGTGATGTAAACAAAGAATAATTGTAGAGATAAAATATTTATATTTTCAGTCCGTTTAGTTAGTAATACATTAGTCCAGAAACTTTCGATAGTTTTTTAGTTAGTAAATCAAATTAAATATATTTCTATAATGCCAAATTTTATTGACTTTCAATCGATGGTCCATGGATTCCTAGTGGATGGGGTTGTTCCGAAAGGCCGGGTCTTGGACAAAGTTGCACAAATCCAATTTCCGGGGAGTTCTGATGACAGGGTTCAAAGTATGGCCTGGGGGCCAGCTGCATTTTGAGACAGAATAGTGGAGGTAGATGTGAGGGGTCATTTTAGATAGGGGTGTTGAGAATGAGTTTTTCCTGGAGTACTCGGATTTTGGGCAGGATGAGCTGATGTGTGGGGGCGAGAAGACCTAATTTCTAGAAAAAGTATATCCACGATATTGGGGGAGCTAGTGCGCTTTATGGATTTGTTGTCTTACCTGTTTTCTTATCCTCCAAGAGCTGGAGTCACGGTGCTCAGTCGTAAGGATCCGGTCCGACGTACGGGGCCGGGACGCGATCTGGGCCCGCGCACATTTTTATAAACGAGCACTAGACTGTCTTTGCCACCTCCCGGTACTGGCAGATCTCCGAAAATCCGGTCGGGGCAACTCCTCGGGGTGGCCCTGGGCAATGTGACGAATGTTGGAGTTCGATATAGCTAAGACCCCGACATAGGTCATCTGTATGTGCGGGGCGAGGCTCCTGGACATGCACTAAGCGGTTGGTAGTGTGTACCCGCGTTGCGGGGATAGCTGGTCAGGGCACCTCCACGAGGTCCCCGCTAGGCAACTTCAGGCGACGGATCTCAAAGATGGTGGGGAAGAAAGAGGGTGTATGTGAGAAGGAATGTGGAGTTTGAAGTGAAAGTTGGTGAGGAGAGAGTCATCTGGAGGCTGAGCTCCTGGCTTCCTCGTGATTGGGCAGTCATTAGGAGGAGCCAACTCCCTCCTCCATCCAGTCCCAGTGGGGGGGGGGGGGGTTCTCAAGTACCCAAGGTGGACCGGCATGGGAGGGCTGGTACCGGATTTTTCGGGTGCCCGAGTACCCGGAATGGCACTCATGGACTTCGGTCCATGTCCAGCGAGAAGGTCTGGTCCCAATGAACCAGTGGTTGCACTGCGAAAGGCCGTAAAGGTCTATGGGCGGTGTAGCTGGAAAAGAACTTGGCATCTCTCAAATATGCCGTGGATAAACATTGATACTCAGGAAGCTGACTTGATCGGCGCAACACACTGTACGTATGATAATGCCCTCGGAAAGCTTGCCATGGGTGTTAACCAAGATAAGGTTCGAGAGTATCCGTGGGAAGCCACAGAGCGGTGCTACCCAGGATGGGGTGCGGGATTATCTATGGGAAGCCACAAGAAGAGTGCTACCAAAGATAATTATAAGATATGGTTTAAGTTTATCTAAGTCTATTTATTGTCCCATTTTTAACACTATGACCCAATTTACAGTTAAGATTTTGCTTGTTTTTATACAATGATCATTCTTATACTTTTAATGATTGGCAAATATTCTGTCGGCGGGTTTTACAACTGAAACTCTTTTAATGTTACTATGGCTACTTGTATTAAAACATCTTACATATACGAGGTAAGAAGTAGTAAATGACGATCCTTTCTTACCTCTTTACTTCTTAGACCTATAAGTATGTTTCCATCCCTTTCTAAGGCACTAGAATTCCTAGTGCATCAACAAATTTACCGACACATTATCACACACAATTTGTTAACTGCCTATGAATCAGGATTCAGATCACATCGTATTACATGTACCTCGTTGATAAATGTCACAGGTGATACTAGACTAGCCATAGATAAGCGTGAGTTAACGCTTCTTATATTATTAGATTTTTCAAAAGCTTTTAATACTGTGGATTTTAATATTCTATTAGTAAAATTGCATGTCTTATTTAATTTCTCTCTAGGTAGTATACAGTGGATGAGATCATATTTGCATGGCCACCAGAAAAGTGTTATGATAGGCAACACCCAGTTGAGGCTGGTGTTCCACATTGCTCAGTTTTAGGGCCATTGCTTTTTTTTAATATATGTGAATGATATCATTTCTTCAATGTCATACTGTAAATATCACATGTATCCAGACGACCTTCAAATATATATTTCCACTGACCACTCTTCAATAAATACAGCCATACAAATAGTAAATATTGACCTAGCTGGTCTGAAATAAATTGACTTAAATTGAACTCTGATAAAACTCAAGCCATTCTTATATGAACAAGCAGACTACTACTGAATGTAGACCGTTCCTTGATGACTGACATATGATTAGGAGTAGCCACAGTACAACTGGCAACAATGACTAAAAACCTTGGTGTGACTATCGATGAAAATCTTAATTGGAAAGATCAGGTAACTTCGATTTGCAAGAAAGTGTATGCCTGCTTACATTCGCTGAGAAGGTTGAAGAATTTTCTACCAGAAAATGTGTGAATTATCATTGTCCAGAGTTTAATAATGCCACACTAATGTGACGTAGTATACAATGACTTAAAGACGATCTAGCTGAACTACTACAAAGACTACAAAACACATGTGTTCGATACATATTTAACTTAAAATGGCATTACCATATTTCTAAGTATTTTAACAAACTGGGTTGATTAATAATAAATTAAAGGCGAAGGCTACACTTATTAGTATTGATTAACAAAATATTATCAACATCTCAGCCTCAATACCTCTACTCGCATTTCCTATTTCTGAAGGATAAACACACCTGTGCTACTAGATCAAAATCCACTCTACAGATGTCCCATACATAGATCTCAAACATATGCTCGTTCTTTTACTGTCCCACCATCACAGGCTTGGAACAAACTAGATAACTCGACTCGTCACCAAACAACTAAAATTCCCTTCAAGCGTGCGGTTAATCAGTTTATCTTGTCTAACAAGCTAAAGTGAGTTCTTGAAATGACTTGAGCTTTAAATGAGTGTATGAATGAGCATGCGAATGTTTTTCTACTTATTTGAATATTTCTTTATTAAAATTAGTTGTTTTTTTCAATAAATGTAATAGTGTATGTTGTGTTCAACGCTGGTTAAGTGAAAGAGAAGGCTAATGCCTTAACCTCACCAGATAAATAAAGGCTATTATTATTACCATTATTATTACCTCCCCTTATCTCAAACCCACACGCACAATGGTCCACCCTGGCCTGGACCTCGTGCGCGTTGTCTTATAGGTGCGAGCTTAAATGAACTTAGCTGGCCTAATTGCCTTTGTCAGGTAAACGGGAGAGCGATCGTTTGGGTGGTTTAGAGTGTAATAATCCCCACTGTTCTGGACGATCATCTCTACTGTTTAGATTTCTATGAAACTGTCCATCATCTGCCTAAGTGCTACCAGTCTTTAGGGTCTAGATATGTTCTGGGTGGACTTGCAGTGGTTCTCAGTAATCCTTAACCTCGCCAGTACCATTGACGTTATTTGCCTTGATCCAATAAATATTTGTTCCACATGTACATTGTATCAAATAAGACTCGGTACACTGAAGGCAATATCTTGCATGGATTCCGAAGTTGGTGTTGGATTAAATCCTTTGTGCAAGAAGCTAAAAATGGTACTGGAGTTAATTTGCACCTCCTCGGAGACCTCTCTTGGTATGGTTTAGTGAGACCTTGCCTAGATTCTGTGTTGATTGAGGACCTCTCCAAGAGGTTCCTTGGGTGTTGCTTTTGGTCAGGGGCCTTCCAGTCTCTGGGCCGTCACTGGGGTTCGCTTAGCAGAAACTTGTTAAAATCAAGCCTGTGGTTTCATTTTTCCTGTTGCTTAGGCTAAAGAGGATCTATAGCAGTGCTTTGTCTAAGTGTTTGTGTCCTTGAGTCTGTAAATGGGTGTGGACCCCTATCTTTAGCTCTTGATTCCATCGCACTATGGTATTCTCCCATAAATGGTAGTTTTCTGTGGTCCATTGAAGAAATTGACAGGTGGAGCATAGCATCTTCCACGATGTAATCTGGAATAGTGGGTCACTGTGTGTCCACGTTGGGTGATGATTTCACCTTCTAGGATTCTCTTTATCTGAGACGTATGGGAATTTCTCAGTGGGAACGTTTCAATCCATCTGGAAAACAGATTGGTTATGACGAGGAGAAAACTTGTTCAACTGACGGATCTTGGGTAAGGTCCCATGTGGTCGATAGCGATTTCCTTCCAAGGATCCGTCAGTTTGTGCTTCCGAAAAGGCGTTCTCTTTTGGCTTGACTATTGTGCAGGTGTGGCAATCCATGACATACTATCTGACATTATTAGGTACTCGATCCGGCGTACTATTTCCTTACAGCCTGGAGAGTGTTCTTGTCTCCGGGATAATCTATTTCATCGTGGACGTGGAAGTGTTGGAGATGCTCCGTTTGGTTGATATCAGGGACGAGTAGTTTCCATCCTTCCTTGGGGCTGTATCTGTAGATCAAGGCTTGTTCTAGAACTATGTGTTTTTGGGAGTATAGCCTTTATTGTCTGGTTCACTGGTTTTTATTTTAGAACCTTGCCTTACTTCTTGTTCAGGCTGTATGCATATGCCTAATTAAGCTAATGAGTTAGGGATGAAAAGGTTTAATTTGGATTAAATATTATACCCACATATGCATGGAGAGCGTGTAAACCCATCTAGTAAAAAATACCATCAGTATACCTGACTGAGATTCGAACCTCAATCTCCCTGTCATCGACAGTCTAGTCTGATGACACGAGTGTGATGCCTTAGAACATGTAGCTACCGAATCAGGGGGTTTGTTGTTATTTCAATACTCTATTTATCTTCTACTATTTCTGTATCATTTCCTGAGTCTTCTTGTTACTATGCTGCTCTTGTATCATTCGTTTTGGGAGAATTGGGGGAGGAGTAAGGGTAGGAGGGTCTGACTATCTGAAAAATATATCTGGGAGATAGAAGGGTTTAGGCATTCTCCTCGGTTGTGGTTAGTCCTACTGCTTTTGACGCTTTGAATAAGGCATTGAGGAGTTAATGTCTCACCCTGGCCTCCATTGTTCGATGCGTTGTCTTTGACAGTGTGGCTTGTAGTTTGTTCCCCGAACAGGGCCTTTTTCCTTGACTTTGATGGTACACATCGTACAGTTGGTCACGTTATTGGTGTTATGGGTGCTGAAAGCCTGGCAGTTTGTCTTTAGTCCGTGAAATATGTTGTTTTGCTGCTGATGTCCAAATCCATGTTTGACTGTTTATAGTCTACGCTTTAGCTGGGTTGAACATCTTGCCTTTCCAATACATTTGCTCTCTGTTTTGTTTTCCAAACAAAACTCATGATCGCTCGTAGTCTAGATTGCCTTGTTACTTTTGAGCCAGTCGTGGCCGAGAAGAAGATTTGCTGTAACATCCTGCTAATATAAATGTCGTGTCACACTGTGGTGTTTCCTATCTTTAGTGTCAGGTGGCAGGATCCTAGGACTTAGAGGTCCATGTCCATTTTGGCTAGCCTCACCCGTACGGGTTGAGATGCAACTTATTCTTAGTTGGGAGGTTGAGGATTGAAGTCTTATGAAAGTTCGTATACCTGAGTCCTCGCCACGATGAATTATCCAAACTCAGTTTCTACTGGAACTCATGGCAATCCCTCTTAAGATGGCCTCAGTTTCTAGGAGTGAGATGGGCCACTGTCTCCTCCCCTCTAGCAATTTCCCTGGATGCTTAGGAGGGCCAGTTGGTTTCTTGTTGTCTCGTTTCTCCTCTTTGCGAGGAATAGGCAGTTATTGAGTAAGTGCAATTCAGGACACTAACTACATTGAGAAGATGGGTGGAGATCTCTCGAGTAGGTGAGTTGGTGGAATTTGTTTGCCGGGGGGGATTAGGGTTAAATGTCTCTCAGGTAGGATTGGGATCGTTCTATGAGTTGTTTGAGGCAGATGGTTGACACAGATGTAAGTAAAGGTTTTATGGTAAGTTGTAGGAGCTTGTAAATAAGGGGTAAAATTTATTTCTATAGAATTTAGGGGAATAATTTCTTGTATAGTTGTATTTTGTATTCGAGATGAAATGGTCTGTGTAGTCACGTCTGGTTTTGGCTTCTCCGTATGCCTTAGCTTGTAGTTTGACCTTGAGACGTTGAGAGTCTAGGTACTATCTTAATATTGTACATAGTTCCTCCCATGTTTTAAGTAACTCTCGTATAACTTCCACCAGTCTACTGCTGCACCACGAAGGAGCCACTCCTTCACTATTACACGCTATAGTTCACTGGGTGTGTCTCGGGTTTGGAGAGTATTCTCTCATTGTTGTGGTAAACAGGCTACGTCCTCATGGCCTGTCCAAAATAGAGGTGGATGAATGGATTGGATGCTAAATGTAATTTATGGAGAAAGAGCCACTTGAGCTGAATTATTCGGAATTGGACCGTAGTATTTAGTCATGTGAGATTTAAAATCGTTGTTGGGAGTCTAAGTTTGATGGTGTTAGATTGTAAATGGCAGGTGGGGAGAGAAGGGATATGTCTCTTTCGGTCTTGTAAGTCAATATAGTCCTTAAAGTTTGGAGGATCGAAGAGTTTTTTAATATACTAGGTATGGGGGGGGGCAGCAGAACCATCCTTTCTTTACTATTTCCCTTCCCTTAACCTGATCTATTAGGCGTGGTTGTCTTTGCCACACGCACAATGGTCCATCCTGGCTTGGACCGTGTGTGCGTTGGACTAGGGGTGGGCGCTGATCTGGCCTCACTGCCTCGGTCGGGTAAAGGCCCTGACACAGACTCCGTATCCGTAGGTCCGTAGTCCGTACTTCGTGCTCCTGATCCATAAGAAGATCTACTTGCGATTACAGAGTCAATATCCGTAATCACGTGACCGTTTCAACTAATGATATAGTAAGAGACTTCATCCAATCAAAAAATTCGAAAGAAAATATTCTAATATTTTGGAAGAAAACAAAACAAGCACTTTTAATTTTATTTTTTTAAGCACTGCCTCTTACTACAAATACTAATTACACTAATGGATTAGTAATTGGGAAGGTTGAATTTAGAGGAAGCCAACCCGCATTTGCGTGGGGGGAGAGGAAAACCCTTTAGGAAAACCACCCACAGTTCACCCGACCGAGATTATAGCCTTGATCTTCCCATCCTCGGCAGTCAAGCTCAACACAAAACTAGTCCGTTAACTAACTACACCACTGAGGTGGGCATTTGACAAGATGCTTCTACTTGCTAAAAAATCAGAATTATTTAAAAAAAACTTTGGGCTTTGCCTGACATATTAGATATCCCCTATGTGTGGTGCTGCCCCAAACGTCTATCACAAACATGCACGTCCTGTTTCAAGATTAATATTACATGTGCCAATGTCCACCAGGGGAAAGAATGCCACCCGATCTGGATAGAGTGGTTTAAATTCTACTCATGCAAACACCAGGTGGATTTTCTAAGTGCCTAAAAAAGGACTAGGCATAGTAAAATATATGAACAGATAATTTATGAATGTAAAGCCTGACGATGGGGAAATCGTCGTTCGAATCCGGTCGGGTGCAGTGAGGGCGCACAAATACGAGTGCACTTCTTCCAGAATTCAACCTTCCTGATCGCTTCCTCTGAATTCAACCTTTCTGATCTCTAACCCATTAGTAATTAGTATGCAGGCCTATCACCTGAATAGGTAGTAAGACGTGGTGCTTAGAAAAAAAGAATGGTTTGTATTACACTAGTGCAAACATGTCCCTAGTTCAGGTGGATTTTCTATAAGTGCCTAAAAGGACTGGGCTTAAAAACCATATGGACAGATAACAATTTATTTAAATAGCCTTTTTTTTTTCTAGTGTCCATGGCTAAATCCAATATAAACACAAAATGGAAATAGAGAGGTTTGGGTTCCACTATTACAAATATGTTTCTAACTCAGGTGGATTTTATAACTGCCTAAAAAAGGAGTAGGCCTGTTAAAAAAATATAAAAGCAGATACAATTTATGCATGCATATCTTTTTTTCACTAGTTTTCATAAATAAACGCAACATTGTAAAAAAGGGATTTGGCTTCCAAAGTAAAAGTAGGCCTACTTGTAGCCAAAACTTTACCTGGTATCCCAACGATTTCTGAAATACTTAGCCAGGCATTTTCCTTTCTTAGAGCGTCTTTAAAGTCTTTTTTATTAAACACAATAAGTAGATAATCCATTTCAAAATCACTAGTATCCATATTAACAATTACAAAAAATTAAATAACGCTAGTAAATGGAGTATAAACCAAATAATAGGAATGTTGAACCTACAAAAGCAAAGCCAATATTTCTGAGAACTTGGTATTTCTCAGTAAACATTTTCCTAGAAGCCGCTCTTCCCGGGTTGTTTAGATTTTTTGAAAAATGTTTATGAAATAGGTTCACGTGTAGTCATCTTTTCATTTTGTATATGTTTCCATAGCGACGGATTCTATAACTGCCATTCTTTCTTTATTTCAATGCGCATGCGCATATTTACTCGGCTGTGATTGGTAGTCCGTATAAACGAGTCCGTGGAAAGTTAAAGTTGGGCAACTTCTACGGAGTAAGGACTTACGGATAAGGACTCTGTGGCCAGAGCAATCTGATATTGTATCATCGATTTCTTACGGACCAAGGACCACGGACCTACGGATACGGAGTCTGTGTCAGGGCCTTAAGGCCCACCACACATTGGACGCAGGGCAGGCGCAGCAAAGGCATAGGGCAGACAAAGGGCAGGCATAGCACAGCAAGAGGTTGCTGCAAGGCACCGCACATTGAACACATTCCTGGAAGAGGGCAGGCATAGCACAGGAATAGGTTTTGGCAAGTCACCGCAGATTTGAAGCGATTCAGGGAGCATTCACCCAGTGGTACAAGACGTGATATGGCGTGTGAATTAAAGGAACTTCTGATAGATTGGAATTCCAAGTCAGACTTTAAATTAAATAACGTAATTTTACTCTACTTGCTTAATAAAAAAAAGTAAAAAGACGAAAATTGCAATTTACTCTATGCGCAGTATCTAGTAGCATCTAATTCTTCTAATGGGTTATAAAAACTACTGTAGATTAATTTCACTAACTACAAAAATCTAGAATATTACACTTACCGTTCTAGTAATTCAGTTCAATAGCAATCTTTTCCCATAGCTCATCTTTCAGCTTCGTCCTCATGTAGTCTGGATTGTTTGTTTCATATAATACAGGCTGGTCTTGAACTAATTGAATGAGATGTTCCATTACGATACACAAAAACTACGTGACAGAGGCTCAGAGGACACAGGAAAACTATACGTCTACTACAACCAGAGAGAGGCGGGAAATAGTTATCCCTTCACTGCACCTGCACTCTGTCCAATGTGTGGTAACCCATAAGAACAAGTGTATTACAGATTTTCCTCTTCCTCGCCTGACCTCTGCTGCTCTGGGTGTTTCAGGGTGGAACACACTATATTATGATCTAAGGTCACAAGAGGAAAATTAATTCTAGTTGATTATCCTGTATAGAGTACGTTAAAATTACCAGGGATTGAACGCTCCTGACATGAGTCATATTCACAACTACCATATCAAATCGATATATATATATGTGTGTGTGTGTGTGTGTGTGTGTGTGTGTGTGTGTGTGTGTGTGTGTGTGTGTGTGTGTGTGTGTGTGTGTGTGTGTGTGTGTGTGTGTGTGTGTGTGTGTGTGTGTGTGTGTGTGTGTGTGTGTGTGTGTGTGTGTGTGGTCAGCGTCTCAGTACCCGTTCGAACTATCAACAGATTTAAAGAATATTAGGGTTGAAATGAATAGGGTAAAGCTTAGAGTAGGTTTAGACCCTACCCACATTTGCGTGGAGAGAGAGTGGGAAACAATGTATTAAAAACAAACTGGGATTCTGGTATTCAAAGCTCAACCAAGCTGTCACTGGAAATCCAGAAAAGATAACAATGGCGCTCTTCTCCAGTTGACACAGGTGTGTGTTTTAAGAAACCTTTAACCTCTATAAGGAAAAATGAGGAACTAACTTGAGAGTGTAGAAAATTAAATTTAAGATGGACTTCACACGTTCCTATTATTCGTTTTACTCTTTGAGGAAGTTAATATTGAATTACTAGGCTTAATTATTAAAAAATCTGTTCAAAACTGAAAACATACAAAATCGTTATCAAAATATGCACTACCCTCTTTATGTTGGGTATATAGCTCGGGAGAGAAAGAGTAGATTGATATGGTCTCACTCAAATATTTTAATAAAATTAGAACAAAATCAAAACTGTTTAAAATAAATAGTTAAAAATTAATATGCTAATTTATGCTCATTTATTTATTTTTACATTTTATGCCCTCTCCAGGGGTAGATCCAGAAGGTAGTATGGGGGTGCGTAAACCCCTCTACACTCTTAAGAAACTTCTGTTAGTTAATATTACCAATAATAATTGAAGAACTAAGCTAATTAAACCTATGTTACATTCACTACTAGTTGTACAGTCGCGTGACACTATCCAGTTGCTTTTCGTGCCAATCACTGTCAATAATTTAACTAACAAAAATCAATAGAAAGCCTAGATAAACGAGGAAATTATATGCATTTTTTAAAAAATTCTATCATCAATAATATTTTTTATTAATGATAATTGAGTAATTAGTTTATTTATTTGCTGAAAATTTAAATAAATTTGCATGAATCCGTAGATTTAGTAACCTCCATTCACATAAAAAAATAACAGAAACCCCCCTCATAAAAATTATGGATCAACCCCTGACCCTCTTTCAATGTTATACCACGTAGAATATACATGGAGAGAAAAGGAAACCAGCCCACAGACTGGAGTGAATATAACTGGCAGAATCCAACAGCAATATCTAAAGGTATCTATTTCTAGAAATAAATGAATATTAGAAGCCATAGTGTGTATTTCGGAGCACAAAACCAATTTTTATGCAAGGGCTGCGGGTTGTCTTGTCGATTTATTTTTTTGCACCTGTGGATCAAATGTTGAAAAGAAAAATATCATAAAATAGAATATGTTGCCTACAGATTCATGGTTTCCATGATATGATTTTTTTAAATTTGTGTTCCGAGAAGTTGTAGGGAACAGCTGAGAGTGTTTATTTGGTACAAGTGAGAGAAATTATGTGGGGGAGGCATTTTCTTCAAGATGGAAGCAATAACGAATACAGAAAAAGAATTTTGATTACCTTCTCCTGCCCCTCCTCTTCACTTTTGTTGGATTTTTTCGTGTGTTTTTAAAATCTTGAGTTCGTGCCTCATCTTCACTTTCATTTTGCTTTTCTGTTTCTCTCAATGTGGAAAAAGAGAAGGTGGAAAGTCAAGAGAGTAAAAGAAAAGTTGCTCTCAACTGTCGTCTACTTTCTTAGTTTACTAGATCCGCACGCCTCTCACCCAACTCCTTCTTCCCTTTTTCAACCCCCTTTTACCCAAACCTTTCACCTTCACCCTTCTTTTTGACAACTTTTGTTCAGAGTTGTGACTGAGTGATTGAGGGACTTGTTGGCACCCCCTCCCCCCCCACAAAAAAAACTCGACGAAAAATAAGTTCAAGAAAAATCTAACAAGAAAAAGTCAGACACACACAAAAAGTTTGAAAATGGGAAATGGTTAAATATATTAAGAAAACGTATTACACATATGAAGGGAGGGAAAAGATATCAAAATTGAAACAACAACAACAACTAATACATTTACAAACGTAGCCGTCGAAAATAGAATTCACAGCTCAGAAAAACTCTTGGTGAGTCAAGACTGATTGTAAGTGTGTACATAACAAAAAGAAGGAAAGTTAATTTTTTATTTTCATATCATAGATGAAAGAAAGAACAAATTATACACCATATTAGCTGTAGAATATATTTATTTTTTTGTTTCTAATATTTAAAAAAAATCTTTTAGATTTATTTGTGAAAAGTTTATTTAAAAAAAAAAATTTCGACTGTAGAAAAGAATAACGAGATAGTTTTGTTTAGATTCGGAAACGAGATACATTTCTTGAAACGACATTTTATTTCCAGTACTAAATTGAGGCAATGAATTATAATCCATAATAAAGAAGTTCTTGCCGTTCATGGAGAGAACCACTCATTCAAATACACATTTATATTGCTATTCTCCTTCTCACAAAGTTTTTGCCACCATGACAAAAAGTCTTAATACAACTAAAGTTGTTATTCGGAGCAACATGACTATCACGTGATGGTAATCATTTTATATTGCATCTCAATACCTTGATAGTCATCTGAGTCAGACGCATTTAACTTCTAGATGAGTAAGGTGAAGAAAGGTAGAACTAAGTGGAAATATAACATAATTTGTAAGGTGTGAGAGTGTGAAACTCTTTGGCAGAAAACCACCCTAAACGCACCCCGCCGTAATTCAAGCCTCCCTCAGCAACAAGCCGCCACTGATGACCTTGATATTAGTTAGTCCACTTTCCCACTGGCGCGCGTAAGGTAAAGTAGGTTTTGACGGGGAAAAACTTTAAGAATACATAAACATATGTATCTGCGGTCAACAATGATAACGTTTTACTAAATTAGTATTAGGATTTATTTCATAAGTGTTTATAATATATTAAGAGTAACAGATGCAGATCCTATGATTTGATGTATAAATACGTGAAAATAAATCTAGTAATTTTTCTAGCTGTTATATAAAGAAAGCCCTTCCTATTAAAATTGATCTGTGCTTATCCAACAATTACAAAATTTGCTAGAGCTGTTGTTATAAATTCGCACTTCAAATACTAGCTCCACCAGCTTATCATATTTGACAAATTGTATTAACGCTAAAAAAATAGATAGCGTTTTACTTTGATTTTGGTTAATACGTCTTAACATAAGAGCTATACAACATTTGAGTTTATGGGATATGAACAAGGACATGGGGTGGATAGAAAGCCCATATCATAGAGCTCAGTGGTGCTCCCAGAAATGTATTGGGAGTGGGGGGATGGGGATTAAATCAAAGTTGAAGAGAGAATTACATTTTGGAGGAAAGGCAGACTTAAGGGCATAGTCCTCTTATCATACAAGTACAAAAAAATTAAGAATATCAGATTCCTCTAAAAACTATTTAATTTCTTTTTATGATAACCTAGGACAACTATTGAATTAATGTAAGTTCTGTGAATGACTCTTTTTGTCTTGTATAGTAAATAGCAAGTAGTTAAAATAAAAATAAATCCAAAGTGCTATCTATATTCATGAATAAAGACTGAATAAAATGTATAGAATATTTAAAAGTGAAGTTTTATTACGATAAAAGTATTTTGAAAATATTTGTTCCTTCTTTATAAACTAGTTAACTACAATTTTCAAATGTGTCTGAAAGAAATGTTAATTCATCAGCCCCTTGCTGTGATCGAGACCTCTAAGGCACTATTCCTTATTGCGTTTATAAAGCGGTTCTGATAGCTTTGTCAGTTTTAATTCCAATCAAGTCAAAGATACGTATTAGTCCTAACTTAATACAAAATTGATTGAGCTACGAGGGATTTTGGAAATTACATAGGTGCGGTTCCTAAGTGTGATAAATCTTATCTTGAATTGAAAGATTTAAAAACAATAATGTACTAAATCATCAGAATGATAACTATTATAGACATTAACTTAGATCTTTTCTCGCAACTCTTTTTGTTTGTTTGAGCAGCAAATAAGGCATTGTTATTTTAAAATGTATCCGGCCTTGATTACAAAGCATTTAAGTGTTTTTTTGTTTTTTGTTGTTATTTTATTGGTAATGTTGATGTGCACAGAGGTATGCCTTTTGGATGATGATCTCAAAATATAATCTTTATAATCTTTTAACACGTTTTGGTGCTATTTATTTTAGCTATACTTTGCATAGTTTAAGTTTGTATTAAAATTATTTGGGGGTTTGGCTTTGGCTTTGAGGCTTGAGTTGTACCACCGGGCACCGATTACCTACTTACAAATAACACATAGGTTGCATATGTGTGGAAATCAACTCCCTATATGAACCCGACTTAGATTAGAGCCTCTAGCTACTCATCATCAACAATCCTGTTTATTCTGTGTGTGATGCCTTAGTCCACGTAACCATCACTACGGGTAGCTAGCATACACTTCAACTCCAATTAAGTATTTATTAAGTTACTTTTTACAAGAAAATTGGATTATATAGCCCGTCTTTCACGCAACACCCTGATTTGAAAGGTCGATTATACATTTAATTGACCCGGGTTCAAACAAGGGTGGTAATCTATATATGTTAGTTAATATTCGTGTTTGTGCTCAACATATGATTAAATTTCTCATATAGTTTATTCAAAATAACCTTAATTCTTAATGCTATTTTAAAAGTTTGCAGCTAACATAGATAGTTTTAGAAGTGATGCACATTATAATTGCCAAAAGTGATTGTAAATTATGTAAGTATTACTAAATCCAAAGTACACTCCGTCGAGATTGTAAGGTAGCAACTTATTATTTCCGCCCACGCCGTATGCTATACCTCCACACATGACTGCGGAATAGTTTGCCTAGCTACGCCCAAGGCCAGATTTAGATAAAGCCTTAAGTCCTAAAACTATTTCTTGACTGTCTGGAAGGAGTGATGGGAGAGGGGATATGTCTTTTTGTGATTTCAAATGGTTTGATCTACTAAAAAAATTCTACTTTTTGTTCCCTTCCTAATAAAATCAATTATTCATTACATACTTAATTAATTATGTTTTGTCTCATTAATATATGGCCTGGCTTTTTTCGCTGTTAAAGATTTAACCACTCTACACATTATTTTGGAACCAGTGCTACCCACATTTATTGGTTTTACATGGAACCTTAAAGCAGGTGTCCCTCTTTTCAGAATCTTTATTACTGTGAATAGCTAATTATGAATTTATTAATTTATATATTCCACACATATAAAGCAAATAACATATTAACTATAAAAGATTTTTACTTTATTTGTAAGAAGCTGAGCTAAAAAGACTTAGATAATTTAAGGGCACCAAACCTGATTTAAAATATTTTATACTATTTCCGAGTGGACAAAAAAATATATTTGATAAAATCTTATCTATTGGACATATTTTAGTTATAAAAGTGAATTTATTTGTTTCTTCAACGTTATTATGACTGTCTATAACTTTGTGGGACCATAGTTGGATTCCATACCTTATTTATTGTTAACATAACGGCCAAAATATAACTATTGGTAAAAAGTTTTGATAAATTCTTTGATTGAGAAACGTTGTAGTTTAATAAGATTTACTTTGATGATCATTTTCTAATAAATTAAGCGTATAATGTTAATTATGTTTTTTTTGTCAAATCTGTTTTTTACTAAATCTATTCCTGAAATCCAAACATTAAAACTCGCCATATCGTAGGCAATTATTAATATAATATAAGAGTAAGGAGGTTTAAATAATTGAAAAGCAAGGAGAAATATTGTATTTGGTTTACGAGCTTAAAAACACTTTACATGATATTTCTGCTTTTTTAAGTTTGGGAATGTAAATATCTTTAAGTAAAATAAATGGTACGGCGCACCGTACAAACTTTCTCTCTCTTTCTATAAACTCGTAAGATTTCTGAACGGAATAATGTACTGTACATTGTATCATCACCACTCCACATAAGAACACGCATAAAATAATATACAATGATATAAAATCAATGAGAAAAGAGGCACATCTTTGTCCACCTAAGATCATTTAAACAGTTTAATGTTTTAAAGACCTTAATAAAATGGTATTTGAACCATTAGCTGACAGCTTGGAAACTCGGATCTGCTTTACATGTTCCAATTTATGAAAATTATATTACTAGAGATGAATGGAGGGAAGTAGAAAGAAATCTAAGGAATCAATAACTAATGAAAGAATGTGAAAGTGTAATATTAGCTATAGTGAATACTAGTTTTTGACTATTTGTTGTTGCTTGTGTAAAGGTATAATAAAATTAGTAGGAAGTAATAATAATTTAATACACAAATTATATTTAAAAAAATTCATTTAAAACCAAAGAGCATACATGAAATAATAGAATTTTTTATAGAAATATATTTGAAATATATATTCGTTTACAACTAATAAGATCTATTGGGATTAATAAAATGTATTTTCTTATTAAAGTTTTTTTTATCTTTAATGTCATACATCTTTTTCATTTTCAAGTAATATGAGCTCCACCACTTTGTTTGTAATGTTAAATAGGGCTTAAATACGAGATTTAATTAAAACCGTTAAAGCGTATTTCAAGAAATTGTATATATATATAATTATTTTTATTTATATATATATTTGACCCCGAAGTAAATTATTAACCAAATAGATATTTACTAAAATTTTGTAAGATTTTTGAACATCTCCATCAAAGACCAAAGACGTTTTTTAAATTATTTTTTATTTATCACCGCGTCATACTATCCGTTCAGTATTTATGCTTAAGTACTAATTACGATAATATATTAGAAATTGGGAAGGTTGAATTTACAGGAACTGAACCCACATTTGAGTGGAGAATGGAAAACCATTGATGAAAAACAATCCCAATTCACCCGACCTAGATTCAAACCTTGATCTCCCCATCCTCGACAGTCAAGCTAAGTATGAAACTAGCGCGTTAATCTCAGTACGAAACTAACGCGTTAGCCAACTACGGCACCGAGAAGGGTAACAATATAGAAATTAGTTTTATGTGTCAATGTGCTCTATAAGGTACAGACAGACAGACACAGACAGACCACTTTTTCGGATTCAGGGATTCATGAAACGTCAAGATTCATCAAAATTTCTGTTTTAAATCCTATATACTTATTTTTATAGAATTTTAAAGAATTAATGTCCTCATTTGTATGCTTGGACCAATAAAAAAGATTAATATTGGGTCCACAAGGGTCAACACTTCGAATTAAAATTTCGATTTCAGGTTAAAATTTTAGCATTTTATAACGTGGTGCACATCTTCAAGTCATCAGATTGATATTTAATTATTCATTTATACATTTTGACCAATAAAAAATATAAATATAGACTATTGAGTCTAAAATGGAGATAGATCATTGCTGTGCAACATTTCTCCTAAGAGTTTTAAGGAAAAATAACATACTTTTTTTAGACACTTATATTTAATTACTCTATGGCATTGGAGAATTATTGCGTTAAGACTTAAGTAGTATTTGTTTACAACTAAAGCTCACAAAATTGTATTAATATATTTGCAAATATCTCAGAAACTGTTGCTTTTATTAAAATATATGTCAAATAAAAGTTTTTTATTTCTAATAGTCCTACAATTTTGCAATGATAAGTTGTTTAGTGTCTCAAATAGTTGTGGATATACGGAAATTAACGCTTCTGTAAAATATCCTAAGAATCATTTTCATAGGAAAATGAAAATAGCCAGTTTATTTATAATCTTAATCAACGCCTAGATACGAATTTTAATCAAAATCGTTTGAGCAGATTTTGATAAAACCTATTTTTTCTCTTTTCGACCTTTATAAAACTACTCTTAATTTTAAGTTTTAATAGACACACAGACAGACGGCATTGCAAAGACTATTTTTTAGGGTTCGGGGGGGGAAAGGGGGGGGGTGGTCATGAGACATCGACATCCATCAACATTTCAAGTTAGTTTTTACTTTCTCTCTATCTTACAGGTAGAGAAAGTATGGTGATCGTCAAAAAAATCGAACTCAAGATTTTGATGAATCTTGACGTTTCATGACTCCCTGAAACCGAAAAAGTGTTTTTTGAATTTCCGTCTGTCTGTCTGTCTGTACCTCCAACTAGAGCCTAAACTATTTTACCGATTGAGATGAAACTTGATATCTAGGGTTTTCATAGGGTTGCCCCGAGGGTTTTTTGGAATTGGATATCTACCCCTAAAATTAAGGGTAGTTTACTGAAGGGAAAAAAGAGAAAAAGTCGATTTTCTCAAAATCGGCTCTAACGATTTTGATTAAATTTCATTCATAAACATTAATAAATATTCCAAACAAAATGCCTACTCTCAATATTTCGGCAAAATGGCTTTAAGGGCTCCGGTCTGATGCGTAAATTAACATTTTTTATAATAGCTCCGAAACTATTTGAGATATGAAATTACTTAGCATTACAAATATGTATATATATTTATAATACAAATATTTTATTCGAAACGTATTTTTAAAAAATCAATAATTTTTAATCTATACGCAATTATATATATATTTCTAGCTTTTTGGACATTAAAGCTTAAGTATTGCGATCGTAAAAAAAACTAACCTGAAATGTTGACGGATTTCGACGTCTCATGACCCTCCGAACCTTAAAAAATAGTCTTTGCAATGTCGTCTGTCTGTGTGTCTATTAAAACTTAAAATTAAGGGTAGTTTACTGAAGGGAAAAAAGAGAAAAAGTCAATTTTCTCAAAATCGGCTTAAACGATTTTGATTAAATTTCATTTATAAACATTAATAAATATTCCAAACAAAATGGCTACCCTCAATATTTCGGCAAAATGGCTTTAAGGGCTCCGGTCAAATGCGTTAATTAACATTTTTTTAAATAGCTCCGAAACTTTTTGAGATATGAAATTACTTAGCATTACAAATATGTATATATATTTATAATACAGATATTTTATTCGAAACATATTTTTATAAAATCAATAACTTTCAATCTATACGCAATTATATGAATTTTTTAACTTTTTGGACATTAAAGTTTAAGTATTGCGACCGTAAAAAAAACTAACCGGAAATGTTGATGGATGTCGACGTCTCATGACCCCCCGAACCCTAAAAAATAGTCTTTGCAATGCCATCTGTCTGTGTGTCTATAAAAACTTAAAATTAAGGGTAGTTTACTGAAGGGCGAAAAGAGAATAATTTGGTTTTCTCAAAATCTGCTCAAACGATTTTGATTAAAATTCGTATCTAGGCGTTGATTAAGATTATAAATAAACTGGCTATTTTCATTTTCCTATGAAAATGATTTTTAGGGTACTTTACAGAAGCGTTAATTTCCGTATCTCCACAACTATTTGAGACACTATACAACTTATTATTGCCAAATTGTAGGACTATTAGAAATAAAAAACTTTTATTTGACATATATTTTTATAAAAGCAGCAGTTTCTGAGATATTTGCAAATATATTAATACAATTTTGTGAGCTTTAGTTGTAAACATATACTACTTAAGTCTTAACGCAATAATTATCCAATGCCATAGAGTAATTAAATATAAGTATCTAAAAAAAGTATGTTATTTTTCCTTAAAGCTCTTAGGAGAAATGTTTGCACAGCAATGATCTATCTCCATTTCAGACTCAATAGTCAATATTTACATTTTTTATTGGTCAAAATGTATAAATGAATAATTAAATATCAATGCGATGACTTGAAGATCTGCAACACCTTATAAAATGTTAAGATTTTAACCAAAAATCGAAATTTTATTACGAAGTGTTGACCCTTGTGTAATACATTAAACTGTTTGAAATACTCTTAGGTGGACAAAGAATATGTGCCTCTTTTCTCATTGATTATATATCATTGTATATTATTTTATGCGTGTTCTTATGTGGAATGGTGATGATACAATGTACATTATTCCGTTCAGAAATCTTACGAGTTTATAGAAAGAGAGAGAAAGTCTGTGCGGTGTGCCGTACCATTTATTTTTACGGTCGCAATACTTAAATGTCCAAAAAGTTAAAAAATATATATAATTGCGTATAGATTGAAAGTTATTGATTTTATAAAAATATGTTTCAAATAAAATATTTGTATTATAAATATATATACATATTTGTAATGCTAAGTAATTTCATATCTCAAATAGTTTCGGAGCTTTTATAAAAAATGTTAATTTACGCATCAGACTGGAGCCCTTAAAGCCATTTTGCCGAAATATTGAGAGTAGCCATTTTTTTTGGAATTATTATTAATGTTAATAAATGAAATTTAATCAAAATCGTTATAGCCGATTTTGAGAAAATCGACTTTTTCTCTTTTTTCCCTTCAGTAAACTACCCTTAATTTTAGGGGTATATATCCAATTCCAAAAAACCCTCGGGGAAACCCTATGAAAACCCCAGATATCAAGTTTTAGCTCAATCGGTAAAATAGTTTAGGCTCTAGTTGGAGGTACAGACAGACAGACAGACAAACAGACGGAAATTCAAAAACCACTTTTTCGGATTCAGGGAGTCATGAAACTTCAAGATTCATAAAAATCTCGAGTTCGATTTTTTTGACGATCACCATACTTTCTCTACCTGTAAGATAGAGAGAAAGTAAATATATTTTAGTTCTGTACTGTTTTTAAGAATGTTTGTCTGTTGGCAAGGATACCTTTAACTTCATAACCGATCGCGGTGCGTTTATTTGTATTCATCAGGATGTCTGCTAAGGGAGGATCTCGCATACATACAGTCAGGGTTTGAGTCTCCGTTAAAGATACGGCCGGATATATTAATATCCGTAACTTAGGATCTCTGGAACCACTTAACCGATTGCGGTGCGGTTTTTACTTTTATACTGGCAGGTTCTAGCATTATTTGTGTATAATCAGGTGTTTCGGAGTTAGTCCCGGTGAAGGTCCAGCCGATTGTTTGTATACATTTATGGAACCACACAATTACTGTGGTGTAATTTTTAATATTCTGTAGAGTATTTATCCAGGCATGTTTTAGTTTAGTAATTATAATCGGGTGTTTTGGTGTAAGTTCTGGTGAAATGTGTTGTAAGTGTATGTAGTGACCGGCAAACCCAATAGAAAATGTTCATTGGTAAGTCCTAGACTCAGAGTGGAGCTGAAATAGAGAGGGTGTAATGAGGTGGACTGGATAGAACTATCTCGAGATAAGGAGAGGGTATAATGAGGTGGACCGGATGGAACTATTTCAATATAGGGAGAGGGTGTAATGAGGCGGCCGGATAGAACTATCTCGAGATAGGGAGAGCGTGTAATGAGGTGGACCGGATGGAACTATCTCGAGATAGGGAGAGGGTGTAATGAGGTGGACCAGATAGAACTATCTCGAGATAGGGAGAGGGTGTAATGAGGTGGACCAGATAGAACTATCTCGAGATAGGGAGAGGGTGTAATGAGGTGGACCAGATGGAACTATCTCGAGATAGGGAGAGGGTGTAATGAGGTGGACCGGATGGAACTATCTCGAGATAGGGAGAGGGTGTAATGAGGTAGACCAGATAGAACTATCTCAAGATAGGGAGAGGGTATAATGAGGTGTACCGGGTGGAACTATCTTGAGATAGGGAGAGGGTGTAATGAGGTAGACCAGATAGAACTATCTCGAGATAGAGAGAGGGTATAATGAGGCGGCTGAATGGAACTATCTCGAGATAGGGAGAGGGTGTAATGAGGTGTACCGGATGGAACTATCTCAAGATAGGGAGAGGGTGTAATGAGGTGGACCGGATGGAACTATCTCGAGATAGAGAGAAGGTATAATGATGCGGCTGAATGGAACTATCTCGAGATAGGGAGAGGGTGTAATGAGGTGGACTGGATGGAACTATCTCAAGATAGAGAGAGAGTGTAATGAGGTGGACCGGATGGAACTATCTCGAGATAGGGAGAGGGTGTAATGAGGTAGACCAGATAGAACTATCTCGAGATAGAGAGAGGGTATAATGAGGCGGCTGAATGGAACTATCTCGAGATAGAGAGAGGGTGTAATATGGGGATTTATTGGGCAAACCATTGGGGTATGTACTCGTAAAAAAAGTTCAAGAGCCCTGATATACAAGTATAAAATTAAATATGAACAATAACTGTTATCATTTTTGTGACATAGCACATTATTGACCCAAGCCTTTCACTTTCTTACTCTTATAAATCCAAGCTATTCCCCAATTTTCTTACGAATGGACATATCTGACAGCAAGATAAAGCTACTAGATCTACTTTCACGTGTTCGTACGTCAACTTATGTTATCTGCAGCTGTCATTTTTGATTGATAATATGAATACATAAAAAACTAATAAAAAGAATGCTTTCAATGTTGACTGCAAAAAATAAGTCTGTATTTTTAAAAGATGCTCCAAATGACTATTTTGTAAGAAACTCCAAGTATACAATGAAACATATACTAGAGATGTGTGTGTAGACTACAGCCAGCTTGTCATGTAAATTTAATCATAAGTGTTTAGAAGGTGAAGGTTAAATTCTTTAATATTCTTAAATTATTGCTGGAGTTTAGAAACAAAGTTATAGATATGTCTAATTTGACAAAGTTTAAGTTAGTCAAAGAAAGAGAGAGAGAAATAACCAGACGGTAAATAGGCATAGATATGGAATTGTAGAGAGAAGGGCAATAAGTAGGAAACCTACATCGGTGTGCATGGAGACTAAACGTCAAGCTCATTAAGTATGGTTGGCAAGAGATGAAGTCCAGGTTCGAATCCCGATTGGGTTTGCTGAGGGTGGTTTTTTCGCCTACTCCACCTCCAAATGAATTCGGGTACGTGTCCTATAAATCCTCCCTTCCTCATTCTTCGTGTATGTACTGTTAAGATGCATACATCCCGGACGTGTAATAAGATGCAGAAAACTAAAAGAAAAGAAGGAAAATAGGATAGTTTAATAAAAATAAATGAAAGGGAACAACTAATTTAAACATCCGAGTAGGAAGGGATTATTTGAAATTTAAAAAAATAAGTAAGCTTAAAATAAGAATATATGTATGAAATGAGAGCAATACATGAATAACATAGATAAATACAGCTGAAATAATATTAAAGTGAAAGAAGACGAATTCATGGAAACAAGAAAGTAAACAAGCGGGACAAATGAAGATAGTGGGAAATAGAGAAATGGAACGAAGAAGAAACTGGGTGAGAGAGATAAGGAGAAACCCAAACAACCACAGTCATTAGAGTGGTTTTATAACACTATCCAACCTCTCTCCCGCTCTCCTCTTTTCCTACGTTCCCCTCTTGCCCCACACAAGCTGCATGAGTCGTGTGATAAATCAAACAGCAGAGTAAAAAGCTAACCGTTTCTCTCGTAAGGAGAGGGAGGAAACAGCATGTGAAATATGTTTAAAAGAAGCCATTTGGAAGACAAGCGGATGGTAAATGGTGTGTAATCTCCGCTACTTCCCGGTGCGAAATCAGGTCGTAGCAGTCGTCTTGTCCCAACCCCCCTTTCCCTTCTTCTCACACTACCTCCACTATTACCCCTACTACACCTCCTCTTCGTTGAGGAGGGTAATCTCCCTCCCTTGTTATAGACCGTAGTGAAAAAGAAAGATAATATCCACCTGGTGGAAAGAATCGTTGTCTTAAGAGTGTGGGGAAATAGGCAAGGATCCATATCTAAACAATGAAAACTTTTTTTTTTCTAAAAACACACTGTTTTAGAGAACACATGCCTTTAGGCAAATTATCGGAATTTGTTCCTATTTGACCCCGTCATGTCTGTTAAATATATAATATATTTCAATCCATTTCCAGCTGTGTCGGTGTGTGCTAGTACCTAGTATTACCACTGGTAGCACTTGAAAAGCAGAGGACACATTATTTTTAACATTAGTCATTTAATATAATGGCACGGCCTAAATTGGAAGGCGTGTTTATATAATATTGTGTGTTATGGATTGTGAATGACAAAACGAGTGTTGCGGGGCGTTGGTATTATCCTGTAAAAATAGAATAGAGTAGCTGACCACATAAACATTGTCAGCATTCCTTGGTCAGAAACCAGGCCAAGGGGCAGGATGAAATGTGGGGATCCAGCCATCTGTCTAAACATCGCAGTATAGGGGTCACTCTGCCTGATTTGGAACTACACAGGCTAGGACGCCGGTTCATCAGTATTTGTGGAAGAGGGCTACCACTCGAACCCAGGGTACCAGGGTTCGAAAACCATGTAGGGACTACCTAAGAGTCAGACAGGCCATTGGTTACTCTAGTAATACCTCGTTTTGTCACAGGCTTCCAAATAGTCTTTCAGTTCTCCCGTCCTTATATTACTATCAACATCACATTAGTAATATATATAGTAGTACTAATATAACCTTACAAATCCAAGTTGAAAGTAAAATACGAATCCACACAGGTATACACAATCCCATCTCCCTAGCCTCGTTCATAGCACATCCTGACAGAGTATAGGCCCACGTTGTAGGTAGTGTAGAAAGGGGGGGGGGACAATCGGGATGTACTCTGGACTCATTCTTTTTTGCATGCGAGGTATTTCATGCTTCCCATTTAGACCCGTTGAAAAAAGTGGGTCTGAAAATGACAGCACAATATATAGCTTATTCATCAACTCTTACACGTTACTTTATGTTCAGGGTAGGTGGTAGTTTTAAATCCCATTTCCTCAACTGATTATTAATTCCTATATATTTATATTATTCTTTATTTATCTGTAAATGTTTGTATTCCTTGATTGGGAAATGATTAACATTGTTAATTGTGCAAGAAAGCAACGCTGTACAATTAAGGGGAATGAATGTTTATAATTACGAACATTGGCCGTAACTGGTTCATATTCGAATAAATTAAAAAATGACACCTGTACATGGTAATCGCTACTAAGAAATTGAAATCACAGTCACCGGCGAATTGGTTGGGGCTTTATGCTGCCAATAGTACAAATACATTTACATTCATGGGTGAAGGGAGGAGGGGGGGGGGTAGCAGAGCTTAGCTCCTTTACACCCGTAAGTTTCCTAAATGTTTAGTATACATCTTAAAGATGGCCTTATATAACATTTAAAATAACTTCAAGAGGCATTATCTTTTTCAAATATTTGCGAGGAAAAGGACCACTCCAAATTGCTAGGTGCATTTAATTTTCAAAAAATGGCCCCGTGAATATCACTCTAAATGGCTTCTAGGGGTCATTACAAATCTAAATAACTGATATAAAGACGAAAGCCCTGACTCTCTTGACTCATCACTGTATGCCCCTGGGCATGGAATCTTGATATTTGATTGGAAAGTTCCTTTCTGGTCGTAGAAATCCGTTAAGGAGGGGCTTTGAGAAATTTAACCCCCAAAGGGTTGAAACGGGGTTTGGAACATTGTGTATGTCAAAAAAAAACTGCGATATAATCTGTAAAGATGAACATTGGCAGAAGGGTAAAGGATTTCCCCACATAATCAGAAAAATTTCAAAATGGGGATCCAATAAATTAGAAAAAGAAATCAGAATAGGTAGGAAATTTAAATGTGTCAGACAGGTAAATAGACAACTCCAGATGACCAAATAAATCTTGAAATATGAAATTTATAAAAGTGATTTGGAGAAAAGGGGGTGTGGGGCTCAAAATTTTCAAAATTAACAGAAATATCTACTTTTTAATGTGGAAACAAATAAAAATTTGGCTGGAAGTGTAAGGTACCACTCCAAATATCCTTTAAAGTCCAATTTTTATCTAATGTGGTTCTGGTAAATAGAGTAAGATGGGGAGTTTGGATACTAACAGAAAAAAATGTATTAGGTGGGGTAGAAATTTTATATTTGGTAGGCAGGTAAAATAACAACTCCAGATAACCAAATAAGTCTTAAAATTTGAAATTTCTAAGGTTAGTTTAAAAAATGGGGAGGGGAAGGTATCTAAAATTTCCCAAATTATAGAAACAAATACTTTTCGGTGTAGTAGAAAACTGAAATTTAAAAGGTAGGTAAAGAAGCCACTTCAAATAACCATAAGCTCCTTGAAATTTTAAATGGGACTATGGGAAATAAAGGTGCTACCTCCTTTTTACCAACAAAATGTAGAAGGTGCAAAACATAATATGCAATAAAGAACAATCAGAGTGAGTCGTTTGAGTCGAACAAGGGACAATAGCTTAAGGGCAAACTATTGCGTTTCAGAGACAATCAGCTCACCCGGTTGCGGAAAAAGGCCCAACCAAAATGACGCGCCGATACTAGCATGCTCTCCGGTAATCTGGGTTATTCTTCCAGAGACGAATCGAACGTACCAGAATTCTCTCAATTTCCTTTGAAAGCACTAGCACTAGTAAAGATACGTTTACAAAAATATTTGTAATGGTTTTTTGCAATCAAAATTATATTTAAATTGAATAAAAACTTCCTTCACTTTTTTAAATCTTGCCTTGGACTAATTTAGAATAGAAGGAATTAAATATTCTCTTATTAATTAACAATACGGAACTAAACCGTCCTGTTAATAAGCTAACTATGTAATGTCAGGCTTCTTGGTAAGTGTAAGCCCGCACATCCACCATTTCACAGAAACTAGCTAAAATATATATATTATTTACTTAGAAGCGGAGAGCTATTTTCAACAGATGCTTGATATAGGCCCAGTTAAGTTTATACTGTATGTTTCTAACTAAGTTTCAAGTATTAATAACGGCAATAATAAACTATATTGAAAATATTCTCGTTTGACTTGGTAATAAAACAAGCGAGGCTGAAACAGTCGCACCAACTTTTTATTTTAGTTCTTATTTTTAGCGACTCTAGTTGATTGCTCTGTTTAACGCTAGTAAAGAGTATTGCAGAGAAAGTTAGTGAAATTAAAATAAAAAATGTCGGAGCTAAAATTGTTTTGGAAGTGGTATAAAGATAATTAGTTCTATATATTAAACGTATGTGTTATACAAAGGAGAAAAAATAATCTAATTTTATATTGAAAATTACTGAGAAATTATCCATGGTATTTTTTTTAATTGAAATTATGTGAACTATAAATTCCTGTTTTAATAGTAGATTTTTTTATGTCCAATAATATATTAATAAGCAAAAAACCAAGATAAAACAAAAAACAAACTATTTTTTCAAGAAGAAAAACATAAAAATATGTAGACAGAACAATAACATTGCTAGAGTCGTTAAAGTAATAATATAATGTGGGTATGCATGTTCCTGTGTATGTGTGCTTCTATGTTCTATGTTCTGTGTTTGTATATTCGTGTGTGTGTATGTATGTTGGGATATTCGTGTATATGTGTGTGTATGTATGTTGGGATATTCGTGTATATGTGTGTGTGTGTGTGTACGTATGTATGTGTGTGTGTGTGTGTGTGGGTGGGTGGGTGTATTTGTATGTGTGTACGTGTGCGTGTATTTATGAATGAGGAAACTATATAGGAAAGTATGAGGCCTGCCCGGGAATGAACCGAAGTCTCTGGACCCAGTGTTCAGCCCTACCAGTGCCGCCGCACGAATGTTTTGAAGTAAATAATTGACCCGGACTAGGTGTTTTGTCTTTTGACAGCCTCTTGCCCTTAGGGACGCGAGAGTTTGATAAATGCTCCCAGCCTTTGTTACTACTTGTCCCTCCCTTTGTACGGGCATGGCCAGAGAAAAAGGATAATGTTGTTAACAACAATGCTATATCCTCGACGTGCACTTTCTAGAACTGGGGCTGTGTCAACCACAACGCACGATTGGCAAACTAACTTAAACTAGTCAGTACATGTGTAAATTGTACCCACCCAGATGTTTATAGATGGGCACAGTCCCATTGTTTTATTGGAGAGGCCTCCTTACCACCAGGTTTTCTTTCATTGACTTGTACGTCTGAAAATGTTACTTTTGAGAGACAGTATCAATTACTTTATAATAAGACAAATAAAATAATACAAATTATATCTATTTGGGCCACAAAAAACGTATTTGCAATTTTGAAAAGGCCCTTTCCATCAAATATTATGGTCTCTCTACATTGTGTTATTTTGTACCCGTCCAGATTCTTGTATAAAACATATTACTTATAAATTTAAGGTGAAGTATTTTACAAGTTAAATATTTGTGCAGATGTTGTGTAGAAATATAGTGATAACCATGGGAATAACTTATTATATATATATATATATATATATATAAATGCCCCTTGAAAATATCTTCTGGACACGCTCAATATTAAAGTGGTTGCCACTCCTCCCTTTCATTACGAAGCTTTGTCAAGTATCCATATAATTTAATAACAATTTAACCCTTGAAAAACACCCTAGCCCTCTTGCCCCCCTCCCCCACCCTAAAACGTTCGTGAGGCTCTGAGCCTGGGGGAATATATCTGAGTGGATAGCCCTGCGCGGATGCGGGTATCCGCAATAAAACTAGCAGGTAGCATAACATTTGAATATAAGAGTGTATAAAACTAGATAAATCTATAAACTACTAATTTTAGGTGTATTATGTTGTGGTTGAGGGCGTAGAAAGAGTGAGCTAAGGAGGTATGAACCCCCTGTAATATGATGGATACCCAGGTGGGGTCTATAATACAAATTAAAACTTTTATTAGCTAAATGAATAGTAAAATTTCTAGCGGACATCCCCTGGAAAAAATATCTTTCTACACCCTTGATTGCGGTTTTATAAGAGCTTTGAAAAACAATCACAAATTTATGATAGCAGCAAAGTTTACTCTTTTTTTAATACTTTGATTTTAAATGAATATTAAAATTTCATACAGTAGCTATAACTTGTAGCATTTCAAAATAGATTGAACCACAACAATCAGTCTATGATGAATAGTATGTTTTATGAGATGTTTTATTTTAATGTAATATTTTAAATTGTCCATTCACATTCTAACATCAATATTATCTATCTTTGTTTTTGTATTTGTTTTGATCTCGCAAATAATAATTGTCTGAAAAGATTCATTTTTATATTTAATATAATGGTACTAACTTAATGTATCGTTTCATAAATCCTACCATACTTCATTGATTGCTTGATGGGAAATAAATTTTCCTGCAATGCAACGATCTATAACAGCTGTTGAATGTATTTTCATAATCATGCCTCATCAAAATACTAAAAAAGTTTATTCTTTTCACCAAAGTTTAAAAATATTTACTTTTCCTAAAACTGTGTGTGCGTATTAGGTGTAGAGTAAATTTTAAACAAAATAAATAAACACGCCATGTTTACGTTCATCAAATAATATTATTTATAATATTCTTCTCACACGTTTGAATTCAAATGAAATCATATTAACATCCATTTTATGGATTTAATTCACATTAGAGGAATTCTGTTATAAGCTGCCTGGTGATGCGGTTATAATGGCTATGAAATATTATAACATCCGCAGATGCTGATGGAGGCCTTTGGATGAGAGTTGAATGTGAATACTATTTTGGTCATCTGCGGAGGTACTTAGTAAATATATTGTGATATTTTTTAAGCCTACCGCGATTACACTATAACTGTCAGTATTGACAAAATCAAGGATGTTCATCCGCATTTGTTGGGAATGAAAGTGAGACGCTAATGAGGAAAAACACCTAAATCATATCCAGCCGGATTCAAATTCTGACCTCTTCATCACATGTAAACCATAACAAGACGAGAATGACGAATTTGCCCACGTGTCCACCGATATGGCAGGCATTGATACCACCCTACAAAAGTATCAACCACAAAATACTTACAATAACTTAGGCAACCGTCAGATAATGTAATTCTTTTCAACCAAAGTCCTCTTAAAGTGAGCATCTATAGTCACTTAAGGAGATTGGCCCTTTTCATTTGGCGTGGAGGGCCGTGAGAACAAACGGTTGTCTTCAAGAATTTTTTATTGTTTTGCAATTTATTTATTTTCGGAAACTGTTTGTTCAAGAATAGAAGCATGTTGATTAAGTTATACTTTATATACACACATCTCCTCCATAATTTTAACAGTGATCATATATCGATAAAATTGACATTTTCAGTAGAAAACAGCCGGCTGCATAGCAAAAAATAAGAAAATATAACAATAAATAAACATATATACATTAGCTTAAAAGGGGTGTTGAAAATATCAACATAAAAATTTCACTCGTAATCGAGAGAACTTAAATTTCCAAACGTATGATTTCTTCGCAAGACCTGTCCGGTAGCTAGCGCCATCTACGGTTTCCGTGATCCATCTGTTCTTGTTAGCGCGGAAGGATACTTTGGTCGGCAATCTGACAGACTGGCACTAGAAGTTGAATGAACATGGCCGCCATTACTTCCAAAGAGTGACGGCGCTGAGGGAGTTTTTTTACACTGATACCTGTGATATATTGTTTATTGTTCTGAGTTATTGTGATTTGAGAAGAATGGCAAGAAAAGAAAGTACACGTTTGACTGTTTGTGCAAAAAGAAAGAAATGTACGGGAATATTATTATTATTATTATTATTATTATTATTATTATTATTATTATTATTATTATTATTATTATTATTATTATTATTATTATTATTATTATTATTATTATTATTATTATTATTATTATTATTATTATTATTATTATTATTAGCACCGGATCTTACTACCCGTTCTGGCTATAAACTAAAGTCGTGTAATACATAGTAATAAGAATAATGATAATAATTTCAATTCAATTTCAATTTCAATTTCCTTTATTATAGTGCCGACCAACAGTCGTAAGACCTATAACAGGCCAGCACTGAAAAGCACACAAGTACATACCCTACAATACATACATTTACATAAGAAAACATGATAGACAAAAAATGGCCAAATAATGCCATATACCGATAAACAACCACGAGACAAAAAAGTAGTTAATAATGATAAGAATAAAAAGTAACCTTAAAAATAAATAACCAAATAGTGGTTAAAAGCAGTAACATTATGCAAAAAATAGATCAGAATATTGTAAACTTAAACAATGTAAACTTAAATAGTATTAAATAATATAGGCAGAACCTCTACATGATAAATTATTGATATGGGATATCCTTAAATAACTCTCTGAGTTTAGCTTTCCTTTTATGATAAAAGTCGAATTCGACAAATCTAGAATTGGCACTATGGATACAACGACCTATAGGGCTTACCTTGTAAGAGCTATTAAGAAAAAATAATTTTTGATTACGAGAAGCCCGAGAAGGGATAAGAACGCCTACATGATCAAGGGCAAATTTACAAGAAATTATGTTATTGAAAATATTAAAAACAAAAAGGGCATCACAATAAAGTCTACGCGAGAAGAGAGTTTGGAGCCCTAATAGGTTTCGAATTCTATCATAATCATAATAAATCCGGTTACTAAAGTATTTATCATAGCATGCAGCAACAAATTTTCTTTGAACGTTTTCTAACCTAAGAGAGTCAGTTAAGGTAATTGAATTCCAAGCAACAGTAGCATATTCTAACTTAGATCTAACGAGGGCATAATACAGATATAAAAAACAGTCAACTTTCTTAAATGATGAAGTAATAAATTTAATAAGCCCAAGTAGTTTCAATGACTGGGAAATGACATGGTCAACATGATAGTGGAAATAAAGTTTGTTATCCAGGAGGACACCAAGATCATTAAGATTCGGATGGACACCTACTATATAAGAACGATAAAGTTGTGCCCGCCATTGCTTAAAAAATATGCATAGTAACAACATGCGGTTTTTTGCATTGCATTAAACTTGTAAATTTAAAATGAACTATATTAATAAAAAAAGTTACAAGTTACTATTTACTTTTTTGCAATAAGACGTAATTTCAATTAAATTTAAATGAAATAAAACATGAAATGCAAGAATATAGTTTTGAATTTATCATATTATTATAGAGAATTAGATAATGTTCTATCATACACGACATATATTTATAGTACAATAACGGGTACAAAATTTGTTATTTTCAAATTAAATCTTGTCTAAACTGTTGAAAAAGTTCAGCAGCTTCCTGGTAGAGTGCTCTGTCTTTGGAAGCACCTCTCCCTCTCCTCCCCAAACCCCCTTTTGGCATTCTCTTTCTTACCATCTTTTTTTCCCCCACGTAAACCCCGCTACTCCCCCTTCCATCGAACTATTTATATCCTGTTAAGTCAGGTAAAACCCTTGACTGGACACTAATTGTCTGCCACCTCCAAACATGAGCTATTGAGAATGTTCCCTATGATGTATTTGTATGATCTAGGTTAAAAGTTTTTATAGAGTAAACTTGATTATGTTTACCTTATAAATAATTTGCATAAATAGTGCTTCCTTGATTAGATAAAACCTATTTGTATAACGTTGGTTTTGTAAGAAGAGAGAGGTGAAAAGGATTTCTCTAAATAGTTTTATTCATGTTTTATAGATGAACAAGAACTTTTCCCACTTATAGCAGACTTAATTTTGAAGATATTAAGATTCAGTGGCGCATCCAGGAGTTTACTTAGGGGAGGGTGGGTATGTGTGTCATAGCTATTATTTATATCCCCTGAAAATATTCATTAAATTATTTTAGTTTAATACAACTTTTATTTTAGAGAAATTACACACACACGCGTATATACAGGTTGTTAAAAAAAGGGGTTCAGAAATTATGGATCTTGTTGTACACATTAACATGTGTGGAATGATTTTAATGATGTTACATGACCTCTAGTTGTGCCAATACGTCGGTAAACTCAAATAATAATTATAATACAAATAAAAGTGTCTTGGAAACTATAGGTCCACAAACCTACTCACATAGAGGTAAAGGTAATTTTGTATTTTAGTAATAAAAACTAATGGTACGGTGCACCACACAGACTTCCTCTTGCTTTTATCTTGAAATATACATTTACTAAAAACTCGTTAGGATTTGTGAAATGAAATAATATACACTGTTACTTACTCTATGCAAGGGTGGCTCAAGGGCCGTGCGAACCGGGCGGCTACCCGGGGCGCCAAACATAGCTAGACATGACCAAACGTAGCCTGGGCGTGATATTAAAATAATCCACAAACCTAACAACTTCAAACCTAACATAATCTGGGCGTGATATGAAAATAATCCCCAAACCTAACAACTTCGAACCTAACGTAGCCTGAGTGTGATCTGAAAATAGTCCCCAAACCTAACGTAACCTGGGCGTGATATGAAAATAGTCCCCAAACCTAACATAACCTGGGCGTGAAATGAAAATAATCCACAAACATAACAACCTCAAACCTAACGTAGCCTGGGCGTGATATGAAAATAATCCCCAAATATATAACTTCTAACCTAACGTAGCCTGGGCGTGATATGAAAATAGTCCCCAAACCTAACAACACCAAACATAACGTAGACAGGGGGTGATAGTGGAGTTGCTAAGCTTAACAATCATTCAATTTTTTATACTAACATGAAATTTTACACATTTCTTTAAATTTGTGGTTAGTAAAATAGAATCTAATGTCTCTCTTAAAAAGTTATTTTATATTTTCCAGCTTGAAATAATGGCGCCATTAAACTTTTTTTTTGCAATAAAACACAAACCATTCATAATGTAAAAGTGTTTGTTAAACTTATAATAAAAAATAGAGGATGACATTGTCTACAAAACAGGTTCTTATAGTTTTATTTGTAATCCTAAAAGTTTTTGTACAATCTCGAAGTGAAACGTTTAACGTATGTTTAACATTTGTGGAGTTTCCCTTTCACATTTTTTCCTATCACACCCAGGCTACGTTAGGTTTTGAGTTGTTAGGTTTGTGGATTGTTTTCCTATCACGCCCAAGCCACGTTATTATTTTATTATGGACTATTTTCATATTTTCCGAGAGTACAATCACCATGAGAAATGTGATAGCTGGCAGCTAGCAGAAGATTTAAGAACTGTCAAAATAAAATTGTTTTTGTGAAAGTTTTGACTGCCAAAAATGCCAATAAATCAACATAGTATTATGGTCATTGCAGATAATATGGTTTGGCAAATTGATACATGAGATTTGATCTGCTAACTTTTGCTAGCTGTTAGTTACCTACACTCCTATGGTGAATGGATTATATTATCCACCGGTTACGTAAATAGGTGCCAAAAAGCAATACCGCCTGGGTGCGAAATTTACCTCAGGCCGCTCCTGACTCTATGGCATTAGGAACAAGGAGCACTGTTACAGAAAAAATGAGGAAAAAAAGAAACATCTTTGTCAACTAAAGAGCATAAGAATCAAATTTATTTTCAAAAACCTGTATTAAAAACAGTGGTGTAGTCGTAAATTTAGCAATGCCGAAACGTAAGGTCGTAGCAACCCCAAAGTTGAAGTGGGGTTTTGGGACCCCCAACCACCGTAGACGAAAGAATCGCACAAACATAATTGCCTCTAAAAGCTATTTGGAGCATCTTTTAATGATTACTAAAGCAGAAACTTACTTAACGCACTTCCCCTAAAATTCCTAGAATTCACATAGAGCACTGTTAATTTCATCAAAATTTATTGATTAATAGTATGAAAAAAGTTTTAACATAATATTGATATAAAATCAATTAGTTAACTTGAAATTGCAAAGTATAAAACTTTACTAAACATTTTTAAAAAATATTTTGCCATGAAAAGCAGTGCCAGAACGGCGTTCACCAGGGATCACACTCCACTACACCCCTGATTAAAAAGTATATATATATATATTTGTTTATAGCTCAAAATTTATTGGTTTTATAAAAAAAAAGATTTTTACATTTCATAGTATACTACAACTTTAAAATAATAAGATATTACGAGTCTCAAATAGTTACGGAGAAATGATGAAAATTTGATAATCTGTCCTATGTAAAGTACCCTCAAAGTCATGTTCATGAGAAAATGAAAATGTCCATCTTGTTTATAATGATAAACTATGTTTAGATATCAAATTTAATCAAAACCATTAGAGTAAATTTCGATAAAATAGATTTATTCTCTTTTTGCCTTTCAATAAACTAGCCTTAAATTTAGGGTTAGATATCAAATTTCAAAAATCCCTCGGGGACGGGGGGGGGGAGGGGGGCTTATTTAAACCCCAGATACAAAGTTTTAGCCCAAACGGTAAAATGGTTTCGGTTCTAGCCCAAACTAAGGTACAAACAGTCAGATGGCCTTGCGGAAACAACTTTTTTTGTTTCAGGGGGCTATGAAACGTCAACAATTTTCAAAATCTCGGTTTCGAATTTTTGACGATCACAATATTTTCACTCCAAGGTGTCGAGACAAAGTAAATATTAGTTTAAAAAGTTTAGTTACCCACAGCCGTTGCTTGCCGTTGGTTTGATCGCCATTGATGGGGAGGTCATGGTTCGAATCTCATCTGCGTGAACTGGAGATGGTTTTTCCGTTAAATGTGTATATATATATATATATATCTTTAACGGTTTTCCACAAGTGATATATCACTCTGGTTTTCCAATCTTTACTCAAATGCGGGTTAACTTCCTCTTAGCTACCTTCCTCATCTCTACCCAATCAGATTAAGCCGTTAATAACATGTGTTCTTAACGTAGCAATAAAAAAGAAAAGACTTGGTTTTGGACGGGTTATAATCATATTATAGTAATAAATTAATAATTTTAAATGGAAACATGGTTTAGCGAGCTTTATTTAATTTTGATTTTTTTCAGATCATAAAATACAATGTTCTTGTTAGTAGGGTGTTCGAAAAAATCTAACAATAGGGCCTATTTGTAAAGTGAAGTAGGCGTATAGTACGTAAATTATATTTAATTGAAATAAAATTTTAAAAATTACAATTTTTCACCACCTTTGGCCACCTTTTTCTAACTCATTAATTTTTTTAAAGATATTTCAAATTTTTTTTTAATCAGGCAATCACCTAGAATAAAGTGTGGTTTTCACTTTGGTTTTTCTATCTTCTGTATAAACAAATTGTGGTGCACCAATTTTAATTCTAACCTCCTTATATCATGTATTTAAATAATTAGCGTAAGTAGTGACCGTAAAAACTATGTCATTGAAAAAATCAAAAAGAAATGGATATATATTTTTTAGTATAGGGAAGAAAATATATATATTTATATATTCCTACAGTAATAGATAAACTAAATAAAAATGTAACAATTTACTGTAGATAATGATTTCCCAAGGTAGCTCAGAAACATTATACTTTGACAGGGATTCGAGCCCTAGTCCTTTGACTTTGGACGTCATTCTACAGACCCCGAGATCTCGGCTAAAAACCCGGCATCATGGAAATAATAACGGGGATAGATTGTCTTTTGTTGAGTAGCAAGTAACAAAAGTTGAAAGGATTGGTGCTTGGGGGGGGGGGTCTGTCTGTGAAATGTAAGGACACTCTGAAAAGGGGTTAAAATAGAGGGGGTGAGAGGGGTCGGTGAGGTGACTGCCATAACTACAGCAGCGCACCTCTAGTGAGGTGATAATACATGGAACTACTTGGACGAGAGATTTGCAAAACTTGGAGATGTCCATCCGAATCTTAATACAAAGGGTGCGAACTATGTTATCACTGCCCAATTTATAAGTAAAAAATAATAATAATAATAATAATAATAATAATAGCTAAAATAATAGTTGTAGACTTATATGGTAAAATTATAAAAAAGGGTACTAACAAAAATCTAGAGAAAATCCTTTTTTAACATAATATAATTTATCTGCATATTTTTAGCACCGTGTTTCACTACTCATTCGGGTTATACGCTTATGTACTAATTACACTAATGTGTTAGGGATGAAGGCTTAATTCAGAGGAAATGCACTCTCATTTACGTGGAGGTAGAGTGGGAACCATTTAGGGAAAATCCCCCTCAGTGCACCCGAACAGGATTGAACCCCGATCTCCTGGTCTTCGGCAGTCGTACCAACACGACCATGCGGCCACTGAAGCGAGTCTGCAGTTTATTCAGAGGTTACAAAGAGTAATATTGCAGACAAATATAATCATACTTACAATTCAAAAGATTGAAAAAGAAGTGTTTCGATTTTGTTAGTAGCTACAGACTACTGTAAACTGCGATAGGTAAAAATGTTAATCAATAATATTAAATAATAGAATAATGACATACATTTTTACTTTCTTGCTATCTTATAGGTACAGAAAGTATTGTGATCATCAAAAAAATCAAACTCGAGATTTTGATGAATCTCGACGTTTCATGACTCCCTGAATCCGAAAGAGTGATTTTTGAATTTCCGTCTGTCTGTCTGTCTGTTTGTCTGTACCTCCGACTAGAGCCTAAACTATTTTACCGATTGAGCTAAAATTTAGTCTCTGTGGTTTTCATGGGGTTTCCCGGGGTTTCCCCGGGGTGTTTTTGGAATTGGATATCTACCCTAAAATTAAGGGTAGTTTACTGAAGGGCAAAAAGAGAAAAAGTCGATTTTCTCAAAATCGGCTCTCCCGATTTTGATTAAATTTCATTTCTAAGCATTTATAAATATTCCTAACAAAATAACTTTAAGGTATCCGGTCCGATGCGTAAATTCTCATATTTTATCATATCTCAGAAACTATTTGAGATATGAAATTACTTATCATTGCAAATATGTAGATCTATTTATAGTACAAATATTTTATTAGAGGCATATTTTTATGAAAACCAATAACTTTCAAGCTATACGCAAATATTTATATTGTTTAACTTTTCGAACCCTAAAGTTTAAGTATTGCGACCATAAAAAAACTAACCTGAAATGTTGATGGATGTCGACGTCTCATGACACCCCGAACCCTAAAAAATAGTCTTTGCAGTGCCATCTGTCTGTGTCTGTTTAAACTTAAAATTAAGAGTAGTTTTATAAAGGGCGAAAAGAGAAAAAATCGATTTTCTCAAAATTGGCTCAAACGATTTTGATTAAAATTCGTATCTAGGCGTTAATTAAGATTATAAATAAACTGGCTATTTACATTTTCCTATGACAATGACTTTTAGGGTACTTTACAGAAGCGTTAATTTCCGTATCTCCATAACTATTGGAGATACTAACTTATCATTGCAAAATTGTAGTACTATTTAAAAAAAATACTTTTATACGAAATACATTTTTATAAAAGCAACAGTATCTGAGATATTTGCAAATATATTAATACAATTTTGTGAGCTTTAGTTGTAAATATATACTACTTAAGCTTTAACGCAATAATTCTCCAATGCCATAGAGTAATTAAATATAATAAGTCTCTCAAAAAGTTTATGTTATTTTTCCTTAAAACTCTTTGGAGAAATGTTTGTACAGCAATGATCTATCTCCATTTTAGACTCAATAGTCAATATTTACATTTTTTATTGGTCAAAATTTATAAATGAGGAATTTAATATCCATGCGCTGACCAGCAGATGTGCAACACCTAATAAAATGTAGATCGGAAGTCGAAAATTTAATACAAAGTGTTGACCCTTGTGAACCCAATATTAATCTTTTTTATTGGTCCAAACATACAAATGAGGGCATTAATCCTTTAAAAATTAAAAATTAAATTTAAAACCGGTACTCAAAAAAGTCTTACATAAGTATAGTACAATTTATGCTCAGGTTTGCTAGTGTATACTATTTAGTTTCACATATATTACAAGTTATGAGTAGATATCTCTATTTTTAAACAGTATATCGAGAAAGTCCGTGTGGGGTTCCGTACCATTTATTTCAAGTATAATCATGTTTGTTACATAGGCTTTCACGGCCGTTTTCTTGATTACAGATTGCTGGCTTGAGCCACTTGGATTGTTTGACCCCCACGAACCCCTGGACCACGAAACTTGAAGTTTTGTGTGAAGGTTACTTTTAGACTGTAAGCAAGTGATAAGAAGGGGTTTTGCTAAATTAGACTCCTGAGGGGTGAAAAAGGGGGGGGTGGTTGAAAGTTTTCAAATTAACTTATGTGTCTTTTGAATCAACAAACAGAGAATTTAAATTTAAAATGAAGGTTCCTATCACGGTTATTAATCACTAATCAGGAAATAAAGTTTTAGCATAAAAAGACTGTTTTTATGAATTTATTATCGGCCAACCCCGAGGGGAGATAGCTCTCAATAGTAGAGCGTCCCATTCTTGAACTTTCTCTTTCCGAATTATGGGGTCCCGTCCCGCTCCGAAGCCCCCCAAACCCCGCCCGGAAATGTTCAGACCAAGAGGGGTGGTGTAAAAAATGGAAAACCCATTTGGCCCTCGCCTGCCAGAACGGAGGGTCATAAAAATCATCGGTTTGTGTCATTATGATCAAGGGGCGAACTCCTAATTTTCGCGATGGACAGATTTTTTCTAGGGGTACTCTTGCTCCCTTTAAAGTGATATTTCAACTTTAAGTAAAGATTAATAGTTTACGTCTTCATTGAAAATGCTCATACTGCTTGACCTCATCATCTTAATTGTCCGGTTTAGATTTTTTAAATAAATAAGTTGTTTCTGCCCCCATGTTAAAACTTCTCAACACAAAATCATAAAAACTTATTTTATTTGGTAAAATTTTTTTGCTAGGCACACCTTCGATAGAAAAGTGTTTGTCGTCAAAATTTAACTTTTGGGGGGCTTACGCCCCCCGGGCACAACTACCCTGCTAAAATTGATGCAGAAGTTATTTAACATAAAATTAAACTTAAATTATAGCACCGCGTCTTACTACTCGTTTGGGTTATACGCTTAAGTACTAATTACGCTAATGGGTTAAGAATTGGGAAGGTTAAATTAAGTGGAAGTGAACCCACATTTGTGAGGAGGGAGAGTGTAAAACAATTTAAGGAAAACCAACCCTGTTCACCCAATCGAGATTCGAACCTTTATCTCCCCGTCCTCGGCAGTCTAGCTGAACAAGAAACTAGCAGGTTTGCTAACTATGCCACCGAGGTAGGTCAGAAGTTAACATCGAGAAATACCTTTGGGTTCCTGCCGCATCCATAGCACCTGGCGCGTCAGCATCCACCCGCGGATATATCACGGATGATTTATCTGATCCTTTCTATAACTGGACTATCCCTTTTTGAGGATTTTTCAAATTTCACTCCATAAACACCTCTAAGGGGTGAAAATGGTGGTATGAAGAGCTCACATTAACTAATGTATTTTTTGAACCAACGGATATTAGGCATTGAAAATTTACATTCTGGGTCCCTTCTACAATTTGGCTAGACATTTTTGAGTATTATTAAAATTTAATCCCCTAAGAGGGTGACGAGGGGCCGAAATGGGTGGTAAAACGCATGTCCTTCAAAATCAATGAAAGTTGATATTTGATATTTTTTTCGGGACACAAGTATCCAATAAGAAGAGGTTTCGTGAAATTCTATTCCCAGGAAGGTGAGATGGGGTTTGGAATATTTTTACAACTATAATCGTATCTTCCGATCCACTTGTGCGTGAAATATGAAACTGTGCAAGAAGGTTTTTTTTTTAAGTTATGGGTCAGAATTTGGGATTTTATAAATTTAATCCCTAAGCGTACCAAGTGGTTAGGAGGTACGTTTTTGGACCTTTAAGAGGTGAAAAGGCGGGGGAGGGGGGGGGGGAGATGAGGGTGAAGCATTTTTAGAGGAATAGCCGAATCTTTTCTAACCTACTTGTGCTGGAAGGATGAAACTTGGCAAGGTAGTACTTTTTAGCTAACGGGCAAAACAAAATTTGGGAATTTACAAAATTCATCCCCTAAGAGAGGTAATAGGAGAGGGAGTGTTCTTTCCGTATCTTATAAATCGCTCGACTTAGAAATATGTTACTTTGAACGGGTGAAAGTAATTTAGGAAATTTTCGAAAACAATTCCCTAAGGGATGGGAAGATGGAAAGGGGTGTTTTTGCCATATCTTGAAAACCACTTTATATATATATATATATATATATATATACAACATTTTTCAGGGAAGTTCTTTATACGTAAAGGGCCAGAGTCCTTTTTGGATTTTTTTTTATTTTCCCCCACTCCCCTCTTATAAGGGGTTAAAATGGGGAGGGGTTGGTAGTCAAAAGGTTTCCTGCTTTTTGCGACCTCTTTGTTTTGAAATAAAAAGTTTGTTCTCATTTATGTTAAAACTGTTTTCAATTCAAATAAAGTTTTTACGGTGTAACCTTACGTTTGGTTCCCCGCTCTTTGAAATCTACGTCATTGTTGTTTATTAATTTCTAGCTTCAGAATGAGAAAGTGTTTTGTGTATTTATGTTATCTAGGTGAATAATACAGGTTATAGGATGCAATACAAAGAACAACCCCTCGCAATTTCCTTGGTTTGAGATCACGGGTTGATGATAGATTTACTGATACAAAGAACGACCGCTTGATATTTATTGCCATGTTTTGTGAACACAGATTTCCAACATTTTAAAATTACTACCCGCTTCGAAGTCCGCATGGTCTAACTCTAAGGTGTCACTCTCTCAGACTGACTGTCGGGGACAGGGAGATCGGAGTTCGGTCCAGGTCAGGTGCACTAATAGTGGTTTTATTCTAAATTGTTTTACACTCTCCACATGAATATGGGTGCACTTTCTCTAAATTTAACTTTGCCAATCCCAAACACATTGGTGTAATTAGTACCCTACATGGGCGTACAACCCGTACAAGTAGTAAGACGCGGTGCTCAGATAAACAAAAACATAACTTGTGCATTTAGAATATATCTGGACAGGTCCTCTCCCGGCAAATTTTTAAAATGTTATTCCTCCAGAAACTATTTTGAGTGGTCCCTCTTGGTCATATTTTCGAAAATTAAATGCCTTTAGAAGTTATCTGGAGTTTGATGCTAATCTACCTTTCAACTTCATATTCGATAATATCAGAAGGTGTGAAATAAATATATGAGAAGGGAAACTTATTCCAAGAGGGGCAATAACCCCCCTACACACCACGCCCCGGTTCTGTTGCCATTATTTTTTGGGTGGTTCTACCAAAAACTTCTGAACTTAGACTATTTAAAAGCTATTTAGAGTAGTTTCCCTCTGAATTATTTCGAAATGTTGTGCTGCAAGAAGCTTTTTTGGAGTAGTATTACTTCAGGAAATTCTTGAGATTTGAATTCCTTGAGAAGTTATTTTAAAAAGTCCAAAACAATTTTTTTTAATATTCCCTAAAAACCATTTGAATGGGTCTTGCTTACCCCCCTTGTATTTTAATTTATATTGCACCTCGCCTAGTTTTGTTTAAAAAATTAGATGCCTTTAAAAGCTATTTCAAATGTTTTTCTCCTGGAAATATTTTTCATCTCACCACTGACCAAATTCTACAAGGAATGTTTACCTCCAAAGCTTGTTGACCCTAGGCACCAAAGAAAACTTCCTATTAGAGAGAAAGTAGTTTTTTAAAAAAATTGTGTGTAGGTTTGGTTTTTAGTTTTTTCTTAGTTATGTGATCAACATAAATGTGTCACTTATAAATGAAAATAAATAGTATGAAACTCTGCACAGACTTTCTCGCACTATTGTTTAAAAATGTAGATATTTACTCAAAATTCGTAATACACATATATGTAAAACGAAATAATATACAGTAGCAAAACCAAGCATAAATTTCACTATACTTAAGTAAAACTTTTTTTAGTCCCGGTTTTGTTAAAAAGACAAACAGACAGACGGCATTGCGAAGACCATTTTTAGGGCTCAGGGGTCATGAGACGTTGACATCCATCAACATTTCAGGCTAGAATTTTGTTACGGCTGTAATACTTTACTTTTAGTGTTCGAGAAGTTATATATATATTGCGTATAGCTTGAAATTTATTGATTTTATAAAAAGTTTTTTGCGAATAAAATATTTGTATTATAAATAGATCTACATATTTGTAATGATAAGTAATTTCATATCTCAAATATTTTCGGAGATATGATAAAAAGTGGGAGTTTACGCATCAGACTGGAGCCCTTAAAGTCATTTTGCTGAAATATTATGCGTATCCATTTTATTTATAATATTTATAAATGTTTTGAAATTAAATTTAATCAAAATCGTTAGGGCCGATTTTGAGAAAATCGACTTTTTCTCTTAATGCTCTTCAGTAAACTACCCTCAATTTTAGGGTTTGATATTCAATTACAAAAAGCCCTCGGGGCAACCCTATGAAAACCCTAGATAGCAAGTTTTACCCCAATAGGTAAAATAGTTTAGGCTCTAGTCGGAAGTACAGACAGACGGAAATTCAAAAATCACTTTTTCGGATTCGAGGGGGTCATGAAACGTCAAGATTCATCAAAATCTCGAGCTCATTTTTTTGACGATCACAATACTTTCTATACCTGTAAGATAGCGAGAAAGTAAAAAATAATAATTTTGAGGTGCCTATTACAGTACTAATATACTCAAATATTTTGTTAACAAATTATGATTTGAATAATTTTAAGTGCTCATAAAATAATTTAAAATATTTTAATGTACCTCAATGACTTCAAAATACCTAAGACCAAATTATAATAAATAAGATATTCCTATAATTTACACGCCTCTTTAACAATAGTAGTTCTATGTAAACATTAACATTTTGAATCTTAATAATTAGTAGAAGTGCAAACAATAAATATATTCAATTATTATAATGTACACCGAGTCAAATGTGTTATTAGTAGCTACTTGGCAGTGTGGGTATTCGAAGGCATGAAACAATGAAGATCCTCAAATGTTTACGAACTTTAATTTTTTAATTGATACTAAAGAACTTATTTTTGTAGTAAACACTTATAAAATCCAAAAGTATTATATTGTTCATATTTTATAAGCTAATAAATATAATCCAAAGTAGATCCAAGATATTTTCATTATTTTGTTTTTTCGAGTAAAGGAAAATTTTAGTGACAAAAAATTCCAAAAAGGGAGAGGGGGAAAATGGGGAGGGTGTTCCAAAATACCAAAGTCTGCAAATGAAGCCTTTTCCAATATCACACAAAAGCTGAAATTTGGCTGGCAGGTAGCCTCTAACCCAAAAGTATGCAGTCTTTCTTAGTGACAGAATATTACAATGGTCCCTCAAAATGAGGAGAGTCTTTCAAAAAATCCAAATCTGCAAATGGAGCGCTATTCAATGTCATAGAGAGATAATATTTTGTATGCATGTTCCTCCTCTTAGAAAAAATCTTAAATGGGCAGTTTGGACTGGAAATTATCTAAGGTGATCGAAAATGAAGAGGACAAAAAAATCTATGAGCCCAGAATACCTAGGAATCTGAAATTCTGCAGGCAAGTAGCCCCTAGCCCTAAAGGGGGCAGGATTTTTTATTGAAGTTGGTGGGGGACAGGGGCTAAAATTATTGACTTAGAAAAGAAGAAAGTATATAAATAAAAGTTGTTTATCATGAAATACTCAATTAATAAACAGTTTCACACCTTCATAGGAATCAATATTTGATATACTATAGAGTATTTCATTTAAATACACTTCACTGACTTTAATTTAATTGATGATCAAACAAATGGCATCAGTAAGGCCAAGTACACACTGGAGAATAATCACCAGCTACAAGTATCCAGTGACTCAGATACATCGTCCAAGCACACACCATCTTGTATCTTGACACAAGTCTCCACCACTGATCAGTGGTCCACACTAGCTTGTATCTGGACACAAGTCTCCACCACTGATCAGTGGTCCACACCAGCTTGTATCTGGACACTAGTCTCCACCACTGATCAGTGGTCCACACCAGCTTGTATCTGGACACAAGTCTCCACCACTGATCAGTGGTCCACACCAGCTTGTATCTGGACACAAGTCTCCACCATTTATCAGTGGTCCACACCAGCTTGTATCTGGACACAAGTCTCCACCATTTATCAGTGGTCTACACCAGCTTGTATCTGGACACAAGTCTCCACCATTTATCAGTGGTCCACACCAGCTTGTATCTGGACACAAGTCTCCACCACTGATCAGTGGTCCACACCAGCTTGTATCTGGACACAAGTCTCCACCACTGATCAGTGGTCCACACTAGCTTGTATCTGGACACAAGTCTCCACCATTTATCAGTGGTCCACACCGAGCAAACGCATCTTACCAGTCCCCGTTCCTTTCGTGACGGATCCGCACATTGCTACGGGTGTCGCTGCGGGTTTTATAATGATTAAATGTCGCTAAAAGCAACCCAAAAAAAGACGTTGGTAGAAAAGTGAGTTTACAAGATGGGGGGAGAAGGGGGAAAACTACGATAACTGTTTGTTGTCAGAGCAATCATTGAATGATGGGTACTCATTTTTAAAATCTGTAGTAACCACAATCACAATAAAATCACACAGCACAGTACTACCAAGATACTAATACTAGTACGAGGAATAGAAATCAACTGACTAAAATTCAAGAGTTGCCCACCGATGTTTGCGCGTGGGTACATACCGAGTGATGTTTCCATTGGAGTTGGGAGACCGAGACACCGGCAACATTCTTTGATCTTTTACCGTCGGACATTCGGGCGATGTTTCCATTGGAGCTGGGATACCGAGACTCCGGCAACATTCTTTGATCTTTTACCGTCGGACATTCGGGCGATGTTTCCATTGGAGCTGGGATACCGAGACACCGGCAACATTCTTTGATCTTTTACCGCCGGAAATTCGGGCGATGTTTCCATTGGAGCTGGGAGACCGAGACTCCGGCAACATTCTTTTATCTTTTACCGCCGGATATTCGGGCGATATTTCCGTGTATCCAGACACACAGGAAACATCGTCAGGAAACATCGGCGTTCGGCGTGTATCTGGCGATTATCATCCAGTGTGCACTAGGCTTAATACGTAATTTTTTTAATGTACAACATTTTTTTAAGCTTTTTATTGATCCAACAGTTTATATATATATATATATATATATATATATATATATATATATATATATAGTGCCTCATAAACATTAATAAATCGGGGTACAATCAATTAAATAATTCCCAAAAATAAATTTTGGAAATATAAATTAACATATATAAGAATCACAATATTATTTCAACTATTTTTCAGATATTTAACAATAATCTGGTTCATCTTTAAGGGAACACATAATGTATAAAGAAGCTATTATTACTTTCTCTCTATCTTACAGGCAGAGAAAGTATGGTGATCGTCAAAAAAAAATCGAACTCGAGATTTTGATGAATTTTGACGTTTCATGACTTCCTGAATCCGAAAAAGTGGTTTTTGAATTTCCGTCTGTCTGTCTGTCTATCTGTCTGTACCTCCAACTAGAGCCTAAACTATTTTACCGATTAAGCTGAAACTTTATATTTGGGGTTTTCATAGGGTTGCCCCGAGAGATTTTTGGAATTGGACATCTACCCCTAAAATTAAGGGTAGTTTACTGAAGGCAAAAAAGAGAAAAAGTCGATTTTCTCAAAATTGGCTCTAACGATTTTGATTAAATTTCATTTATGAACATTAATAAATATTCCAAACAAAATGGCTACTCTCAATATTTCGGCAAAATGGCTTTAAGGGCTCCGGTCTGATGCGTAAATTAACATTTTTTATAATAGCTCCGAAACTATTTGAGATATGAAATTACTTAGCATTACAGATATGTATATATATTTATAATACAAATATTTTATTTGAAACATATTTTTATAAAATCAATAATTTTTAATCTATACGCAATTATATATATATATATATTTTAGCTTTTTGGACATTAAAGCTTAAGTATTGCGATCGTAAAAAAAACTAACCTGAAATGTTGATGGATTTCGACGTATCATGACCCACCGAACCCTAAAAAATAGTCTTTGCAATGCCGTCTGTCTGTGTGTCTATTAAAACTTAAAATTAAGGGTAGTTTACTGAAGGGAAAAAAGAGAAAAAGTCGATTTTCTCAAAATCGGCTCTAACGATTTTGATTAAACTTCATTTATGAACATTAATAAATATTCCAAACAAAATGGCTACCCTCAATATTTCGGCAAAATGGCTTTAAAGGGCTCCGGTCTGATGCGTCAATTAACATTTTTTTTAAATATCTCCGAAACTATTTGAGATATGAAATTACTTAGCATTACAAATATGTATATATATTTATAATACAAATATTTTATTCGAAACATATTTTTATAAAATCAATAACTTTCAATCTATACGCAATTATATGAATTTTTTTAACTTTTTGGACATTAAAGTTTAAGTATTGCGACCGTAAAAAAAACTAACCTGAAATGTTGATGGATGTCGACGTCTCATGACACCCCGAACCCTAAAAAATAGTCTTTGCAATGCCGTCTGTCTGTGTGTCTATAAAAACTTAAAATTAAGGGTAGTTTACTGAAGGGCGAAAAGAGAAAAATTTGGTTTTCCTCAAAATCTGTTCAAACGATTTTGATTAAAATTCGTATCTAGGCGTTGATTAAGATTATAAATAAACTGGCTATTTTCACTTTCCTATGAAAATGATTTTTAGGGTACATTACAGAAGCGTTAATTTCCGTATCTCCACAACTAGACAACTTATCATTGCAAAATTGTAGGACTATTAGAAATAAAAAACTTTTATTTGACATATATATTTATAAAAGCAGCAGTTTCTGAGATATTTGCAAATATATTAATACAATTTTGTGAGCTTTAGTTGTAAACAAATACTACTTAAGTCTTAACGCAATAATTCTCCAATGCCATAGAGTAATTAAATATAAGTATCTAAAATAAATGGTACGGCACACAGCACAGACTTTCTCTCTCTTTCTATAAACTCCTAAGATTTCTGAACGGAATAATGTACATTGTATCATCACCACTCCACATAAGAACACGCATAAAATAATATACAATGATATAGAATCAATGAGAAAAGAGGCGCATCTTTGTCCACCTAAGAACATTTCAAACAGTTTAATGTCTTCCACAAGGGTCAACACTTCGTATTAAAATTTCGATTTCTGGTTAAAATTTTAACATTTTAAAAGATGTTGCAGATCTTCAAGTCATCGCATTGATATTTAATTATTCATTTATACATTTTGACCAATAAAAAATGTAAATATTGACTATTGAGTCTAAAATGGAGATAGATCATTGCTATGCAAACATTTCTCCTAAGAGATTTAAGGAAAAATAACATACTTTTTTTAGATACTTACTTATATTTAATTACTCTATGGCATTGGAGTATTATTGCGTTAAGACTTAAGTAGTATATGTTTACAACTAAAGCTCACAAAATTGTAATTATATATTTGCAAATATCTCAGAAACTGCTGTTTTTAAAAAAAATATGTCAAATAAAAGTTTTTTATTTCTAATAGTCCTACAATTTTGCAATGATAAGTTGTTTAGTTTCTCCAATAGTTGTGGATATACGGAAATTAACGCTTCTGTAATGTACCCTAAAAATCATTTTCATAGGAAAATGAAAATAGCCAGTTTATTTATAATCTTAATCAACGCCTAGATACGAATTTTAATCAAAATCGTTTAAGCAGATTTTGAGAAAACCAAATTTTTCTCTTATCGTCCTTCAGTAAAACTACCCTTAATTTTAAGTTTTTATAGACACACAGACAGACGGCATTGCAAAGACTATTTTTTAGGGTTCGGGGGGTCATGAGACTTCGACCTCCATCAACATTTCAGTTAGTTTTTTTTTACGGTCGCAATACTTAAACTTTAATGTCCAAAAAGTTTAAAAAAATTCATATAATTGCGTATATATTGAAAGTTATTGATTTTATAAAAATATGTTTCGGATAAAATATCTGTATTATAAATATATATACATATTTGTAATGCTAAGTAATTTCATATCTCAAATAGTTTCGGAGCTATTTAAAAAAATGTTAATTTACGCATCAGACCGGAGCCCTTAAAGCCATTTTGCCGAAAATTGAGGGTAGCAATTTTGTTTGGAATATTTATTAATGTTTATAAATGAAATTTAATCAAAATCGTTGGAGCCGATTTTGAGAAAATCGACTTTATCTCTTTTTGCCATTCAGTAAACTACCCTAATTTTAAGTATTAATAGACACCAGACAGACGGTATTGCAAAGACTATTTTTAAGGGTTCGGGGGGTCATGAGACGTCGACATCCATCAACATTTCAGGTTAGTTTTTCTTACGGTCGCAATACTTAAGCTTTAATGCCCAAAAAGTTAAAAATATATATATAATTGCGTATATATTGAAAGTTATTGATTTTATAAAAATATGTTTTTAATAAAATATTTGTATTATTAATATATATACATATTTGTTATGCTAAGTAATTTCATATCTCAAATAGTTTCGGAGCTATTATAAAAAATGTTAATTTACGCATCAGACCGGAGCCCTTAAAACGATTTTGCCGAAATATTGAGAGTAGCCATTTTGTTTGGAATATTTATTTATGTTCATAAATGAAATTTAATCAAAATCGTTAGAGCCGATTTTGAGAAAATCGACTTTTTCTCTTTTTGCCCTTCAGTAAACTACCCTTAATTTTAAGTTTTAATAGACACACAGACAGACGGCATTGCAAAGACTATTTTTAAGGGTTCGGGGGTCATGAGACGTCGACATCCATCAACATTTCAGGTTAGTTTTTCTTACGGTCGCAATACTTAAGCTTTAAATGCCCAAAAAGTTAAAAATATATATATAATTGCGTATAGATTGAAAATTATTGATTTTATAAAAATATGTTTCGAATAAAATATTTGTATTATAAATATATATACATATTTGTAATGCTAAGTAATTTCATATCTCAAATAGTTTCGGAGCTATTATAAAAAAATGTTAATTTACGCATCAGACCGGAGCCCTTAAAAAGATTTTGCCGAAATATTGAGAGTAGCCATTTTGTTTGGAATATTTATTTATGTTCATAAATGAAATTAAATCAAAATCGTTAGAGCCGATTTTGAGAAAATCGACTTTTTTCTCTTTTTGCCCTTCAGTAAACTACCCTTAATTTTAGGGGTAGATATCCAATTCCAAAAACCCCTCGGGGCAAACCCTATGAAAACCCTAGATATCAAGTTTCAGCTCAATCGGTAAAATAGTTTAGGCTCTAGTTGGAGGTACAGACAGACAGACAGACAGACAGACGGAAATTCAAAAACCACTTTTTTCGGATTCAGGAAGTCATGAAACGTCAAAATTCATCAAAATCTCGAGTTCGAATTTTTTGACGATCACAATACTTTCTCTACCTGTAAGATAGAGAGAAAGTAAAAGTATGTTATTTGTCCTTAATCTCTTAGGAGAAATGTTTGCATAGCAATGATCTATCTCCATTTTAGACTCAATAGTCAATATTTACATTTTTTATTGGTCAAAATGTATAAATGAATAATTAAATATCAATGCGATGACATGAAGATCTGTAACACCTTATAAAATGTTAAAATTTTAACCAAACATCGAAATTTTAATACGAAGCGTTGACCCTTGTGGAAGACATTAAACTGTTTGAAATGCTCTTAGGTGGACAAAGATGCGCCTCTTTTCTCATTGATTTATATATCATTGTATATTATTTTTATGCGTATTCTTATGTGGAGTGGTGATGATACAATGTACATTATTCCGTTCAGAAATCTTACGAGTTTATAAAAAGAGAGAGAAAATCTGTGCGGTGTGCCGTACCATTTATCATTTTTATGGTAAACAAAATAAACACATTTTACTATATTTATTTCTATACGAGATAAATAAAGCTTTTTTTACAGTAATTATATTAGTTATATTATTTAGTCAATAAATTAGTTGAGTGTTAATTATTACAATCTTGCAAAATATTAATTATCCTTACTGGAAGATTTGAGGTATGAACTACTTGTAAACAAAAAAACTAAAGGGCCTGATCAGCTCGGTGGAAAACTTTGCAAGGAATATTAATGTCGGTACCTTGGTTTAGTTTACTTGGACAATTCAAGACCGCTTTGTACATGAGTAGCAATAGGATTAGCTGAGTGATAGGCCGTCATAAATTGGACCCTTGTCAAGGAAGTTTGTTGTGTTCCCTAAACTAGGCACTATATTTTAGAAGATGCTGACGTCAACTTACACTGTTGTAGTTTGGTTGTGAAGCCACACCTTTCACCCTCCCACCCACCATCCCACGAAAAATATATTTTAGACTTGCACTCAACAGGGACAAGGGCCTTAAGCAAATAGGCATACTTTTTTATTTTAACATTTTCTATTTTTGTAAAAGTGTTTATTGAATAAGTCAGCCCATATTGGGGGTTACACATTCTATGACGTCAGTCTCGAAATTAAATGGGTATCCGGTGACGTGAGATCAAGTTTCGAATCTCGGCTTGGTGAAATGGGGTGTTTTTTGCAAATGTGACTTTTCACAGTAGATTTCTCATCCTCTCTCCATGTCAATACAAGTGAGTCTAACTACCCCTACCTCCTGGAGTAATCCCTTAAAATAACACTTGTGTAGTATATATTTATCTTTTTAGCACCGCGTCTTACTATCAGTTTAGATTTTTACGTTTATGGCTTTTTAGATGAGGAAGGGTATATTTAAAGGAAGTCTATCCACATTTGCGTGGAAGGAAAATGGAAAACTATTCTGGAAAATCTTCAGTACACCCGTCTGAAATTTGAACCACGATCTCCTCCATCATTGGCAGTTTTATCTAATGCTATAGTGACGCCTTAGACCATGTGGCCACTGAAGTGGTTAAAAATATAATTAAACTAAACAACACACGAATCGGTGGTCACATGGACGTCAATCCTGTCTGGTCTGGATTTCCAGTGACAGGAATGTCTAAGTTCAATTTATTGTTTTTCCTAAACTGTTTTATGCTTTTCCTACATGCGAATGAAGGTACATTTCCTTTATATTATACCTTCATCATATTTAAGCCTGATAGCCTGAACAGGTTGTAAGACGCGGTGCTAAAAATAAGCCTGGACAGGTATAGCAAGATTCTGTTAATGCTTAAGGTCATGTGATCTGAAACGGTCGCTTTTGATCGATGATATCAAACTTATAGAATAACACTAATAATATCGTAAAATTATATCAATGTTGACCGCAAAAATATTATATGTTAGTATTCTTTAACATATTTTTTCGCAAGAATCCTAGACCTACTATAACTTTTAAGACACTCTGAAGTAAAAATACATATTCACAAACATTTACGTTTCAGGGTAGTTGTTTATCGAAAATTATCCTCAATCCACTATCATATGGCAGACAAGAGAGAGAGAGTGACCAATTTAATTTACTGGCTGAATCAATGAGTTCAACAGTAAATTATATTGTTCCTTTGGCAACACTGGGGGAAACATCCACCTAGCTACTACAAAACACTCATACCAGCCAACAAACCCACACAAAAGAGAGGGAACAGAACATTATAACCGACCATTTGTGCCGAAACAATTTGCATATGAAAGTCCGTTTTGTAATAACCGCGGCCATCACGCGGGAAGATTACGCGCCCGCCATACCTGAAAACAGAATTTGTGTTCGCGAGGGGTCCTTTGTCCTGACTTTGTGTTATTAAGAGCACCTGCTCCCTTTGGTTGTTTTCTGGAGGAGGGGTAGGGTAAAGAGGGCAGGGTGGAGAGTTAAAGTTGTGCTGTGGGACACTTCCGGCTCGCATTACCAACCTTGTAATATTAATATCCCTTCCTCCCTGCCTTCCCAGCCTGCTTTGCCAAGTACAAATTACAAGGTGTTCTTCTTGGAATGTTGGTATCACTACATGTGTTTGTAGTGTGTGCATGTTGCTTTTACGTACTTTCGTCAAATTAAGTTCTACCCCAATCCACCCTTTTTTCCCCTTGTTGTGCTATGCTTTTTCATTTCGTTCCAAATGTGATGACCTTAATATACATAATGAAAGTATAATTTAATTTTTCTCTCCCTCTTTCATTTTGTTAAGACTTCTAATGAAGCAAAATTACGGAATTCAACTCTTAATTATTATTTTTTATATTTAAAAACTAAAATAAGAAAAAAATATTTTAAAGGTCCTGGGTTTGTTTCCAGACAGGATCTGGATTTGTTTCCTGAGAGGTGTGTAAGGTTTATCGTCAGATTGTCGTCATAAAACTTTGACATTTATAAAAGCCTCTAGTTGGACTTTTTTTTGACGATCACAATAACTCACTTCTCTCTCCAAGGGGTCGAGATAAAGTAAAAATGGAACATTTGTAGCTTATATATGAACTTCCAGATACTTTTTATTTTCATAAAAGGTAAATATTTTACAGTATATCCCTCAATATCAAATGTTCACTAAATGTATAAAACAAGGTAGGCACTTAAAATGAAAATAAATACCAACCAGTGACGAGCAGAATCCGATATCTGATATTTAAAACAGGTGAAATAGGTGGCTGTGCCTCCATCCTCATCCCTCCATCCTCACCTCCTCATCCCTCCATCCTCATCACCTCCGAGCCTCATCCCTCCTAAGCCGATGTATCATATCTGTGCTGGGGAAAATTGGAATTTGACGTTCCTTTCATTATATTGAGTTCCGTTTTTCAATATAAGTTGATATATATGTAGACCTATTCATAAATTTAGTTTTAAGCAGCTATTTTATTTATGAATATACATTTAGTAAGAATGTAATGTGTGTTAACTACAATAATTATATTTTATCATACAGAGTAATTGGCCCCACAGTGTAGTGCTCAGTGCTTGCTACGAGCCTAGGGCTCCTGAGTTCAATTTCCAGCTCGTACTATGGGTATTTTTCCCTTACGAAGAGTGAGCCCAACAATCGCCAGGGTTTGGTTAATTTGGCTTATGTTGGGTTTATAATACATCACAATTTCATAACCACTATCATCACATCATCTCATTGCAGGTTACGACGTGTAGACAACCTCCATAGGTGTACCCTGACAACGCTCTGTGCCTCTAGAGAGGCTAATAGTCTACATATACAGGCGACCGAACCTGAATGCCATGCCTCCCCAGTCAAATATGCCGTACGATGGAAAAAATAATAATTAAGGGTAACTAGTTTGCTAGAGGCTCTTTACTTTTGTCGATATAATCTTTATTTATTCATAGTTTGTCATGAAAATGTACATACACATACCTTGAGATGTATGAAACAAAATCTGCTTACAGCTGATGCTGAAAATAGAATATAGGTTCTTTGAGGACTGCAATTGTGCAAGGTTTAATATTTCTGTACACACTTCGCTTCGATAACTCCAACAGAAAAAAGTCGGGTGATGTTAAATCTAGAGATCTTGGTGGCCAAAGATTTTTTGAGATTACTCGGTCTCCAAAATATTGTTCAATTTTTCTCATGCTGGCATCTGAGGGCGTGCCTTACTAGAACAAATAGCAATTGTATTGACAAAGCTTGGGGCCTCTAGCGAGTGAATCATCCCTGTATGGACATGATTTTATTTAATACGCTTGTTTATTCGGCTAGTATTAACTATATTTAAATGGAAGAAGTTTGAATTAATATTTTATTTGTTTTAGTGACATTCATATAAAATTTTCTTGAAGCTATTAGGGCAGGATATGTTTCCAAGAAGTTAGATAGGGAGGGCCTTTTAGAAAGTACAAACATATATTCTTGCAGTCAGTATTGATAACATTTTGCAATATTATCATTTGTATTTAATAGATTTTGATAATATACTAGAGAATTCTGCATCAAATTCTTATTAAATTTTGCTAGCGTCTGTTTTTTTAGGGTTGTTTAATAAATAATAGTTGTATAGAACGAATTTTCGATAAAGCTTACACCGTGAAACATACAATGATTATAATAATGAAAGTGAATAACAAATACATACAACTAAACAGAGCAACATTGTACATTGATTACTGCACATTAAATTAAAACTTCATTGCGAACAATATTTATTGTAAAGAATCCGTCTTGTTCGAGTAGTTGCCACTGACCTGTAGTCTTGTCGGGTAGTTGCCTGTAGTCTTGTCCGGGTAGTTGCCACTGACCTGTAGTCTTGTCGTGGTAGTTGCCACTGACCTGTAGTCTTGTCCGGGTAGTTGCCACTGACCTGTGGTCTTGTCCGGGTAGTTGCCACTGACCTGTGTCTTGTCCGGTAGTTGCCACTGACTGTAGTCTTGTCTGGGTAGTTGCCACTGACCTGTAGTCTTGTCCGGGTAGTTGCCACTGACCTGTAGTCTTGTTGGGTATATGCCACTGACCTGTAGTCTGTCCGGGTAGTTGCCACTGACCTGTGTATTGTCGTAGTTGCCACTAACCTGTGGTCTTGTCCGGGTAGTTGCCACTGACCTGTAGTCTTGTTGGGTAGTTGCCACTGACCTGTGGTCTTGTCCGGGTAGTTGCCACACCTGTAGTTTGTCCGGGTAGTTGCCACTGACCTGTAGTCTTGTCCGGGTTGTTGTCACTGACCTTAGTCTTGTCCTGGCTAGTTACCACTGACCTGTGTCTTGTTGGGTAGTTGCCACTGACCTGTAGTCTTGTCCGGGTAGTTGCCACTGACCTGTAGTCTTGTCCGGGTAGTTGCCACTGACCTGTGTCTTGTGTGGTAGTTGCCACTGACCTGTAGTCTTGTCCGGGTAGTTGCCACTGACCTTGTGTCTTGTGTGGTAGTTGCCACTGACCTGTGTCTTGTCCGGGTAGTTGCCACTGACCTGTAGTATTGTGTGGTAGTTGCCACTGACCTGTAGTCTTGTCCGGGTAGTTGCCACTGACCTGTAGTCTTGTGCTGGGTAGTTGCCACTACCTGTGTCTGGTCCGGGTAGTTTCCACTGACCTGTAGTCTTGTGGGTAGTTGCCACTGACCTGTGGTCTTGTCCGGGTAGTTGCCACTGACCTGTGGTCTTGTCGGTGTGAGCTGTAGTTGTCCGGGATGCCTATAGTCTTGTCCGGTAGTTGCCACTGACCTGTAGGTTTGTGGGTAGTTGCCAGCTGACCTGTGGTCTTGTCGGGTAGTTGCCACTGACCTGTAGTCTTGTCCGGGTAGTTGCCACTGACCTGTGTCTTGTCCGGGTAGTTGCACTGACCTGTAGTCTTGTCCGGGTAGTTGCCACTGACCTGTAGTCTTGTCCGGGTAGTTGTCACTGACCTGTATGTCTTGTCCGTATGTCACTGACCTGTGGTCTTGTGTGTAGTTGCCACTGACCTGTGGTCTTTTGTTGCACTGCGTGGTAGTTGCCACTGACCTATAGTCTTGTCCGTGGAGTTGCCACTGACCTGTGGTCTTGTGTGGTAGTTGCCACTGACCTGTGGTCTTGTCCGGGTAGTTGCCACTGACCTGTAGTCTTGTCCGGGTAGTTGCCACTGACCTGTAGTCTTGTGTGGTAGTTGCCACTGACCTGTAGTCTTGTCGGTAGTTGCTGCTGTAGTCTTGTCCGGGTAGTTGCCACTGACCTGTAGTCTTGTGGTAGTTGCCACTGACCTGTAGTCTTGTGTGGTAGTTGCCACTGACCTGTAGTCTTGTCGGGTAGTTTGCCACTGACCTGTAGTCTTGTCTGGGTAGTTGCCACTGACCTGTAGTCTGTCGGGTAGTTTCCACTGACCTGTAGTCTTGTGGGTAGTTGCCACTGACCTGTAGTCTTGTCCGGGTAGTTTGCCACTGACCTGTGGTCTTGTCGGGTAGTTGCCACTGACCTGTGGTCTTGTGTGGTAGTTGCCACTGACCTGTAGTCTTGTCCGGGTAGTTGCACTGATCTGTAGTCTTGTCCGGGTAGTTGCCACTGACCTGTGGTCTTGTGTGGTAGTTGCCACTGACCTGTGTCTTGTCCGGGTAGTTGCCACTGACCTGTAGTCTTGTCCGGGTAGTTGCCCACCTGAGACCATAGTCTTGTGTGGGAGTTGCACTGACCTGTGTCTTGTGTGGTAGTTGCCACTGACCTGTAGTCTTGTCCGGGTAGTTGTCCACTGACCTGTGGTCTTGTCCGGGTAGTTGCCACTGACCTGTGGTCTTGTGTGGTAGTTGTCACTGACCTGTAGTCTTGTCGGGTAGTTGTCACTGACCTGTAGTCTTGTGGGTATTTGTCACTGACCTGTAGTCTTGTCCGGGTAGTTGCCACTGACCTGTAGTCTTGTGTGGTAGTTGCCACTGACCTGTGGTCTTGTCCGGGTAGTTGCCACTGACCTGTGTCTTGTGTGGTAGTTGCCACTGACCTGTGTCTTGTCCGGGTAGTTGCCACTGACCTGTAGTCTTGTGTGGTAGTTGTCACTGACCTGTAGTCTTGTCCGGGTAGTTGTCACTGACCTGTAGTCTTGTCCGGGTAGTTGTCACTGACCTGTAGTCTTGTTCGGGTAGTTGCCACTGACCTGTAGTCCTGTGTGGTAGTTGCCACTGACCTGTGGTCTTGTCCGGGTAGTTGCCACTGACCTGTGGTCTTGTGTGGTAGTTGCCACTGACCTGTGGTCTTGTCCGGGTAGTTGCCACTGACCTTGATCTTGTTGTGGTAGTTGTCACTGACCTGTGGTCTTGTCCGGTAGTTGCCACTGACCTGTGGTCTTGTGTGGTAGTTGTCACTGACCTGTAGTCTTGTCCGGGTAGTTGCCACTGACCTGTAGTCTTGTCCGGGTAGTTGCCACTGACCTGTAGTCTTGTGTGGTAGTTGCCACTGACCTGTGGTCTTTGTGGTAGTTGCCATGACCTGTGGTTCTTGTCCGGGTAGTTTGCCACTGACTGTAGATCTTGGCGGTAGTGCCACGACCTGTGGTCTTGTCCGGGTAGTTGCCACTGAATCTTGGTCTTGTGTGGTAGTTCCACTGACCTGGGTCTTGTCCGGGTAGTTGCCACTGACCTGTAGTCTTGTGTGGTAGTTGCCACTGACCTGTAGTATTGTCCGGGTAGTTGCCACTGACCTGTGGTCTTGTCCGGGTAGTTGCCGCTGACCTGTGTTCTTGTGTGGTAGTTGCCACTGACCTGTGGTCTTGTCCGGGTAGTTTTCACTGACCTGTGGTCTTGTGTGGTAGTTGTCACTGACCTGTGGTCTTGTGTGGTAGTTGCCACTGACCTGCTACCGTGTTTTTTTGAATGTATGGCCTTGAGACTTGTTGATAGTCATTGCTAATCAAACGGATAGCTGTTTTCATTTCAAGAGGAAATAAAGATTGTTTTCTGTGTAAATTAGTTCATTCCCGAGGAGGAATATTGCTTAGAATTATAAATTATAATCACTTGAGATGAGCTATTAAACGAAAAACAATTTGAGCGGGTGCCATATTTAAATGTATAATCAGAAATAAATGTATATATAGGTCTCCATACATCGTTTGGACTATATTCAAAGAATATCCCTACAAATTTCGTTTAAATTAGTCTACATATCTGTTATAATTTTACCGTGGAACAAACGGACAGATGAAATGCCAAATGGTCAAGTTAAAACCAAGCCTCGCTTCACTTGTTCAATAATATTTCACTATTATCTTATACCTCTGGTAAGTGGATACTATGAAACGTATTTCCAGCTACTGTATACTTTACTTCTTGTGTTTATGGGCTTATTTCACGCAAGGAGAAAACTTCTGCCTCTATGCCTCATACGTCACCCCCTTGGTTCCGTGTTTCGCAGACAACATAAATACACAGCCTCGAGGGTGCAGAGCTTGATTTATACTGTTCATAAAATCTTCATAAATCCCCACAGTGAACTTTAGTGGCTAACTAAATAACTGTAGGGCTCCGGCTTGGCGTAGATGCAGCGTAAGCGTGGCTTTAATATCAATATTAAAAATCACATTTAAACAAAATATTCTATTTTTGATAGCAAATTTAACATTGTAATTTAGATTGTATTCAGTGTGATCATAAGTCTACTATCTACTGTCAGGGTTCGAATTCGAGCCAATTGTATTTAGGTTAATATTCCCTTACCAGTTTACACAATATCCTTCCACACAAATGTGGATACATTTTCTGTAAAATTCTACCTTAATTAACCCTACCGCTTTATTGTAATTTAATGCAGGAAGACTAGTGAGCATTAAGACGTAATAAAAGCAAAAAAATTAATAACAATGTAATGTTTGAGCAAAATAGGCCGTTTTATCTGGAGTGTTCAAGAGAGCTTTGAATTAGTTTCAACATTTTATGTTTTTGAAGAAATGTTTGTAATATTTCGACTAACACATCGTTGTTCTATGATATTAATTGTTGGTGGGGGGTGGGGGGTGTCCCTTCTCTGATATTTTTATTGATATGTAAACAACGTTAATATAAGTCTCATTTACTAAAGTTTCTTGAAATTGTAAATTGTATTAATAAACTATTTTAAATTAAGCCTGTGCGTATCCAAGATTTTATATTTTGAATTAAATCAGAATTAAATGATTTATGAAGTTTAAAATTAAATCCAAAACCAAGTATTAAGCTAGATTAATTTTTTAGAATAGATTCAAATAAAATAATGAATACCAGAAAACCTCTATTTATTTAAGTCGTGATCCATTAAAATATAATGTAGAAATTTAGCACCTAAGGTGCATAATGTGTTACGTTGAAATCATGTATTATATCTTAATGACGAATCAAGGCTAGTTTCTATAGAAAGTTTAACTATCCAAAAGTTTAACTTTTAAATAAGAATTTCGAATTACGTTACATCGAATCTGAATATGCAATTTATTTGGATTCGAAATATTTGAATCTCATTCGAAACTCTTAACTTCTGATTCAGATTTCAAATTTTTAAATTTCGTACAGTATGGTAAATATATATTTTTTTTTATCTAGCAATGAAAATATTAAAGAAGGCTCTTTACAATATTTATTTTTGAAAATAAGTTTGATTATAACCATGAAAGTACAGAATTTTTTTTAAAAAACAGCTCCTCAACATTAGGTTGACTCGCGAGACGTACTGCGCAACGTCCACCAATATGAAGATTGAACATCCGACTGCTATTGAAACGTTTACAGGATGAAACATGGAAACATAGGACCGTGGAAGCGAGACTAATAAATTCATCGAAATTCAAACCAGGAACAAGAGGGGGGAAATGAGGCAAATGAGTTTAGAGTTGTACGCCATCAAAACCCACACACACATACGTACACGATACAAACATAACGCAAACAATGATGCCGCACACGCGTTGTGAGAAGAGGGAGGAGGGGAGAATATGAATACATTTGAATACGTAATGATGAGGAGGGGAAATCATTGTGGGCTAACATATTATAACGTGGGTTCCTCCCGCGTCGCCGTGATAACATTACTGGTGACATCTGCCGTCATTCATCACAGTTGTTATAGAGAAGACCGCTTGTGGGTGTGATAAAGCGGGGAGGGCCTCATTTCCCCCCTCTCTCTCCCTACCAACGGTCTCGGCGCACTTCCGCGGCTGCGATTCCTCAGCTACATAGTCGCTGCCACTCGCGTCTCACACGTATACCCCTGACAGAGATATCCGCAGATTTACACTCGTACGGTAAAGGATGAAGCTAGAACACTACTCGTCCAGGCTATCCGCATATTTACACTTGTAGGATAAAGGATGAAGCTAGAACACTACTCGTCCGGGCTATCCACAGATTTACACTCGTACGGTAAAGGATGAAGCTAGAACACTACTCGTCTGGGCTATCCGCAGATTTTTACTTTTATAGTAAGAGATGAGTAAGAAAGAATTTTTTAAAGAAATGTACTCACATCACCTTGGAGAGAGAGTGGGAAACCATTTTGGAGAAAAACGCTTCCATACATTTCAAGTAAATTTAATTTGGAATATTTAACGTGCACTTCTGATTTAACTGATTTTATATTTTATAGCACCATACTACTTTAAAAAATCGGTACCATGATGTAGTGGTCAGTGTACCTGGTTAACAGTCTAGGGTCCCGGGTTAGATTCCCAGCCCGTACCTTGGGTATTTTTCCCTTAAGGAGAATAATCACAATCGTCACCAAGATTTGGTCAATTAGGCTTAGGTTAGGTTAAGACTCATCTGGCTCCACAACGCCATAATAACTATCATCTCATCGCAGGTACGACGTGAAGACAACCTCCACAGGTGTACCCTGGGCAACGTTCTGTGCAGCAAATAGTCTACACTTCAGGCGTCTCTGGATGTCACGTTTCTACCGGTTAAACATTCCATACGATAAAATAACTACTTAAAAACAAGGTTAATTCTATAACAGACAGCACCCATATCCCCAGCCGTTGATTCATCACTGTGGAAAGTTATAAATATTTTGAACCCAGAGCCTGTAAGCTCCCTTCAGTTTAGGGGGAAGGAATTTAGACCTCTACCTTCCCTCCACCAGCAAACCAGACCAGACGAGAACAATATCCTTGCCTTGTCTTCAGTGGTGCGAGGGAGATGATATTAAAATCAAGCTATATAAGGATAATGAATGACTTTATTCATCTCTTGAGGCAGAACCAAGGCCATACATACCATTTATAAGTAGCCCTGACCACTCAGCTATGTTTTGGGATAGTGGTATGGTTTTCAGATACTCAGACAACAGAATACCAACATTTTGTTTCAAAATGTTCTTCAGTTTGAACAACACTATGGGCACTAGACGTCACTCTCATCCAGTATAGTTTGCTGGTGATGAGAGTAGTAGTTCGATACCCAGCCAGGTGTACTATGGTTGTTTCTTTTTGGTGTTTTTTCCTTAAGGAGGCTACATAGGGGAGCCAATACAGTGTCACTCAAGTGTTCAGCTCTATCACGATTTTGATAAAACTATTAGTTGTATTGAAGTTTGGTCTTCACTGGAATTAATACAAAACTCTATTCTATGTTTCTATAGATAAGAGAGATCTGTAAACATGGCTTAAAATATGAAATTTTGCCCTTAGAAAAGTCAAAATAAGCGATATTTGAGTTGATTTTTAAAATACCTAAATCCAAGCGAAATGAAAGGACAATATTATAGGAACATAGAATGGAGATTTGTGAATCGAATTATATAATTTATTAGGGGGGTCACAACACAAAATTTATTGGCATTATTATTAACCTGAGAGGTAGCAACTGGTAACATTTTCCCTGTACACTAACGCCATCAGTCGGCAAAGGACCGGTCAAACTTTGCTCTGAGCGAAGGAGGGAGGAGGAGAAGTGAAAGAATTGCAGACGAGCAGGTTATTCCTTCTCTCGCTTTCTCTTGCTGTTTGTACTTCCACCCGGCTCATCACCTTCGGTAGAACCTTGTAGGTTGTGGCGCTCTTTATTGAAAAATACATTTTGACCACATTTTAGTAAGTGCAAGCTAAAAAAAGCTAACGTCAGTACAAACCGAGAAAATACAACGGCGGACCATAGAAGAGGGATAAAAATAAGATTATACCTCACAGCCCACCACAAGAAAAGAAATTTAAATAAGGGGAAGAAACTATGCATTTCTGATTTTAGGTGACTATTTTTTAGTATATATAGAAACAGTGAATTGCTTAAAAATGACACAGGCCTATTTATATTCATGCATTTAACGTACACTTTTTAAACAGCCAACCTAACTTAGGTAACAATGTGATCTGTACTTCACATTCAGAAATATAGCCTAGATATTCACCATTCAGATAGAAGGACGTATCCATCTACAAATAGAAATTTTATTCTCTAGCACCCCCGGTATCAAATTAGTGTCCTCTAGATGTAAACACTTACACGTGGCTACACAACCTGCATTTTTAATAACTTAGCTACCATATTTATTAAGAGGTGATTTAAGTGCAATGGAGTGATAAGGTAGTTTATCAAATGTGCACTTGCATCAGCATGGAGTGAGCATGGGTAAACAACAGGGACAATTTAGATGTTGTGCATCTAGTTAGTATTCGTATCTTTACCTCTTCCTCAAATCAATCCAGTTTCTTGAGAGCCAGAAGCATTAAATTTTATGACCACCAGTGCATGTGTTTAAAGCAGCGTTTCCCACCGCCGGGCCGTGGGGCCAAATCCCGAAAAGCTGGTCAAAATATGAAAATATTATTCAATTTGTATGAAATTTAGTACATAGGGGTTTTAAAGGTTGCTGATTGCGAATCAAAAGTCAGAATTGAAAAAACAAAATGGTGGACCCATTATGGCAGTTCTAAATTCATAAAAGCAGGCAAAATATTCAAGTTTTATTCATTTTGTAAGAAACTTGGTACCTAGGGGTTTTAGAGGTCACTGATTACGAAACCAAAGACAAAATTGCAAAATAATAAAATTACGGATCCAATATAGTGACCACAAATATTTAAACATACACAATTTAGTCAAAATAACATATAATAGGCCCTACACCTTATTAACCAGGAAAAATTTAAGGTGTAACATAATAAAAGATTTATTAGAAGAACATAAACTTTTATTTATATTGAAACCATAACCTTTAAAGCCTATGTCTCAATAACCCACGATACAGGAAAAAACCTATTGTTTGTTGAAGTTATACACTAGAATTTAAAAAAACCTTTTACTCTAACCCAATAATACAATAATATACGAAACCGGTTAGAATTATTATTTGTTTTAGTTAAATATTTAAATAGTAAAAGTCATAAACCTTTATATTAAGTAATTATTTAACCCACAAAACCGAGCGAAATCAATTTAAGGAAAAAAACTTTGTAAATAAGGGAAAGTGGGGCAAAGTTAACATAGTAATAGTATTAATTTTAGCTTTTGATTAATTCTTATTTTATTTAAATAGTAAAATAAATTTAGAAATGATTAGGAAACTACTTACATTTTTTTAAACTGTTTACATTTAATCTTTCTTTAAAATTATACTTATGTACTATTTACCTTGAAATTAACTTTAAGAAATTATAAGATATTTGTTTCTGAAAGTATGTGTTTTACACTAAAAAAGAGTTCTTACGCAAGAGATTTCTTCCAATTCTTTAGAAACTGTATCCATATAGGGTTATAGGCCCTATTCTTGAAAATATTTGAAATAAAATTACAGCGATTTTAAATTGCATTTGATTTAAAAAATATATTTATTTAAGTTAGAGTATTGTCAACCAAAAACATGATCTTCTTATAGAAAACTGTAAAATTTTAAAGTATAATCTATGTTAATAAGTAAAACATGTATATTGACTATCTCTTTTGAAGCATTTTAAATTACACAATTAGTGATTTTTTCCATATATTGACTCAAATTTAACAACAACTTTCACGCAGAAAGATTTTGCAAAATATTTTATTGTACTATTCAATCAATGAGACTGAAAGAATTAAAACAAATAAAATGAAAATTTAAGAATTAAATACAAAGGGAAATGTATAAAATAAATCTGTATTTATCAAGTTTTTTACATAATATGTTAATGAAAATTATTCATTGTCATCAGTTGAGTTACCTGTATCTTAATCAGAAGATTCTGACATCGAAAAAGAAGAAGTGTTGTAGCGCATGACACATATAAATGGTTGGTGAAATTAATAATTCAACTGCCTCTGGTGACATAGATTTTACCTTTTTTTAGGCAATTTTCTCAATCTTGAAATAAAGGGATCGGATGCTACTAAAAGACGTAAAATAAGCTCTTCCATTGTTTTTGTTCTGCTGCATTTTCGCGCGAAGTCTTCACGATATCTTTTTATATATTTATTACAAGATTCTTGCGCATCTTCAGACACTTGTCCTATCACCACTAATGCATTAGCTATGATTTCAGTGCCATGGATTAAAAGTTTATGCAGAGAAGTTGGCATGTAAAACCAGGGATAAAAATCCACAAATTTACGAGCTGTTTCTAATGTGTATTCTTTATATTTAATTAAATCAATTTCATGGCCGCTTGAAATGGCTTGCAATATAACATGAAATCTTTTAATTAGACCTTCATCAACGCCCGTTATAGAAGCGGAAACAGACAAATTTTCAAAAAATTTCCTAGCAGTATTCCATCATTCGTACTACCAAATCCAGGCTTTGGTTGATCGACAATAAGTTCTAATTGTTGACGGAAATCTTTTTGAATATTTTTTCTCTATTCTCTGTTTTTTCTTTATCTTCTTTTCCTCGCACTTGCCACTTTTTAATCTCTAGTTTATAGGACAAATGTAACAACATTCAAATAATCGACTCCACATGTGTAGTGTAGACAACCCAAACATAAACTATCTCGATTTATCTTTATTAATAAAATATCGTCGATATTATTAAAACCTTTGGAAGTTTATTGGCATAAATAGCAACGTTGATTGGATACAATATTGGTAATTGCATTACAAACTTTGCCATCTATCATCGTTAACGCAAGTTTATAAGAAACTGATATTTATTTTCCATTTCTTACAATCTCAAAAGATACAAGTTTTGTCTCTTGTTCTTTAACACACTCAGTTTGATTTACAGTGTCTTCCGTATGTTCGTGCAAAAATTCAATTTTAATTGGCTGACAAAATCGAGGAGATGAAGATCTTGGATTTTTGCATTAGTAACTTCATCTTCGGTTATGATTTGTAGTGGAACAAGTGAAGTGAAAAAAATATTTGCATCTGATTTACTTCCGTCATCATCACTGAATTTTGGTTTATACGTACTTTGGCCAGAGCTGCCATCACAACCCCACTTGCAAATAAAATTCAAGTTAAGAAGTTTTTCAGAACTCAAGCTTTTAATAACGTCCATTTGAGTCGACAAAATGTGTTCAACTGTATGGTCTAATAAGGCCTGTAGTTTTACTTCAGCACTGCATTCAGTTACAGTGACGCTTGATGTAGCAGGATAACATTTACGTTTAGCCTTTAAAACTTCTCTATACGAAGGATACAATTAATAATTATTTTCTAAGCTCATATTTCTTAAACCCTGATACTGACTTCACGATAATTTCTGCTCAATTATAAGTGAAAGAGCGTTATCGCTGGAAATAATTGTTTCTGGAATAAACTTCAAAGATTTTCGATACCTTTGAGCTTTTGATGGGCTGCCCGATGTCACATCTTTCACAGCTTCCGCAGTATACAATTTTCCTGAAGCTCGAAAGCTCATTTTGGTTGCATAGAAGAGTTCTTCGGTACTTGCCTGGGGAATTTCTTCGGTCCACCTTCGCTTCGTTCTTTCGCTGGAATCTATAAATTTCGAATATTGTAATATAACCTACGCAGGGAACATAATTCTCCTAAACTTTGTAGTATACGTGTAGTGAACATGATTTTCCTTTATTTTGTGATCTAGGCCTACGTATAGTGAACAGAATTTTCCTAAGCCCTGTGGTATACGTGTAATGTTTCATACCCGACTGTGATTTGAAAACCAATATTCCCGTCATCGGCAGGCCACGACGATGATAACACGAGAATGAAGCCTTAGACTAGTGTTTCCCACATTGGGTGATACCGTCCTCCAGGGGGTATTTTTAGTTTTGTGAGATGTAAATAATTGCAAGAGAGTTGTACGGCAGCGTATGTGTTTTTACTGATATCGCAGGAATAATTTTATGCTAATAAATACAAGCTATAGAATATATAACAAAATGTTCTTATATTAAATACTGTACTTATGTTCTCTAATTTTGACAATACGATCAAGTCCTTATTTTTATAACCATTTAACATACATTATGTTTTAACGTGTGTTTTATTCATAAGAATTATAAATTATGCCACGTAAAATGTGCATTTATTTTGTGATCATGTTTTTTTCAAACGAGGAAATATTGACCTGTTGGCAAGATAGTATTTCTGCAAGGTTATTATCATTGATTTCAGAATGCATATTACATTTAACTTAGGGTGAGGGCTGTAACAGCATGAAATTCTCAAAAGGGGGCAGTAGGTTAAAAAAAAAGGTTGGGAATTACTGCTTTGAACCATGCAGATAGTGAAGTCCCATATAGTTAACATTGCATTCCTTCATCGGATGCGTATGTATAGTGGACATTGTAACCTTTCATCAGGTGTACACATATAGTGGGCATTACCTCCCTTCATTAAAAGTACAGTGTACACATATAGTAGACATTGTTACCTTTCATTAGGTGTACACATATAGTGGACATTGTAACTTTTCATCAGGTGTACACATATAGTGGGCACTGCCTCCCTTCATTAGGTGTACACATATAGTGGACATTCCTTGCCTAAATTTATTTCTAGATTTATATTTTATTTCAACTTTATTTGGTTGTAAAAATATATTCAACACTACTTCCCTTGTTTAGGCTCTCCACGTAGAGATTGAAAAAAACACATTTTACTCGTTGGTAGATATAAAGTGAAAGCTATTTTAATCACATACCAACAAATTAAACTAATTTTTTATGACTTATATAAAAACTATATCCTTACAAGCTTATTGATAGCTATTGTAATATATTTTTGTTGGCTTATAAATATTTTGAAACATACAAAATAAGTTATAAATAAAAAATCGAAATAAATCAAAACACAAGCATAATATTTCGTAATTATTTTGTGGGTATAACCAATAAGTAATTTTAAAGGTCACGCTTACCTACACCATCTTATTGAATATTATTGATAAAGACAGGTTATAAAGTTGTCACATAATAGTTTTAATTACACCAAATAGAAATCAAAATATTGTACTACAAATATCTAAACGTTCTATACAATTAAAGTTTTCACCACCACTTACTTTAAAATTGGAAAGAAAGATAATTGTTATGCAACTGTTACACATTTAAATAATGATGGAGTTCCCTAATAATACAATAATCACACTAAAGGGGAAGAAAGTGGAAATTATCAATCAGAGATCTTATACCCTCATTTGTGTGAAGATTGAGTGAAAAATAATCGAAGGAAAAATATCTCAGACCACACGACTGGAATTACAACCCCGACCTACCCATCACCTGTAAATTAGATTAGATGAGAGAAATAATTTTGTTCACGTGCCCACTGGAGAGGGCTATTATTTTTTTAGTCATGATTTTATAAGATGTTTAGACAAAAAATTAGACGAGTTCAAACTACTCTACGGCTGGGATTTACCCAAAGGGTCGAATGATCTAAGGCGTCACTCTAACAATAGAATTGGTTGCCAATGACGTGGAGGTTAGGGTTTGAGCCCGGTCTATTGTATAGAGGGGATTTTGTCCTGAATGGTCAATTTCTATTCATTCTCCACGTTAATGCGGGTACAATTCCTATAAAATTAAATTTTTCTTTTCCCTAATATATTAGCGTAATAATTAGTGGATATGCAAATAATCCATAACAGGTAGTTTGATTGTTGTGGAAAATTTACCTAAAAAATCAATATTTAGATACAAAGCTAAAAAATAAAGTTATAGGTACCTGATTATTTTATGTACAGGAATGTAAATCATGATTTAATATACAAGAGCAGCATTACCAGCAACTTGAAATAGTAATGTTCTTATTTATTTTAAACAATTCGACCACTGTTTAAATTTAGGAGTATATTGGTTGTGTATCAAGCAAGTGGGCTGTTGTGAAATATAAACCAAAAGAGTTGTAAAGCTGTCGCTTTACTGGTGAATGAATCATCCTGGCCTTGAGTGACAAGTCTTTCGTCCTTCCTCTTTCACTAATCTGTTACGAACTCAGAGGAATAAAGATAAGTAAAGAGAAGAGGTGAAATATTTTTTTTACTCCCAAAAGGCGACGAGGTATTTCTACCTGCCCATGTAGCACCCTTAAAAATGATTATCCAACTTTCCTCTAGCACCATCACAGATACATTTCCTATAAATTCTACCTTTCTCATCCCTAACCCAAAAGTGTTATTTAATGCTGTATACAGCCTGAAGTGTTGTTAAACTCAGAGGAAAACAAACAAAATAACCGTTTAAATTACTATTTTGGAACATTGTAATGGTTCGGTGAATAGAGGATTTACTACAAATCCAAGTCCCCCTTTAGAGATTCCAGGAACTATTGACGAAGATATCCGCTATTTGGATACAGACTTGTCCCGTTACCCAATTAGACAATATAACGATGCTAGGGATAGTAGGGGAGTTTCATTCACATTGCCTTAGATTAAGTTAGTTTGTAGCTCTTGTTCTGGTATAATTTATGTGAATAATAATCGTCCGTTAAATATATCGATATAAAACTATGTGTACACATATTAAACCCTCAAGGTAAAAATACCAATCGAGACTCGTTAAAAGAAGACTCTTTCTTACCTTCTCAAAGTTCAAAATTTCCTGTCTAATACCTTTCAGAGAAAATCAGCGGCCATATTTATTCGAGTGTTTCTCTACGTTGAAGTGCTGGGTTGTAAAAGGGGGGAAGGAGACCATCTAGAAATAAACGTACCGTGCAATCAAGTCGTCCATAATAACTTCACGTTCCAAACAGTAAAACCAGGAACAGGAGTTCACAAATTGAGGAGGTACTCCAATTTCCTTTTCTTCCTCTCTTCAAATAAGTGCTTCATTCCATACTCCTCTATTTCGCAGACTTACATGAGCTTCTGCTAATCGTCCGCACGTAACCTCTACCCAAGAGTCTCATCATTTGACCTCTTTGCCTTAATCCAGTGTTTCCCAAACATTTTTGATCGTGACCTTAAATAGAATATTTTCTTGGCCTGGCGACTCAAAGGGTTATTCATTATATGTAGTTTATATTTTTATTACTTTCATATTAGTGTTTAGTAAATTATTTCAATTTTATTTTACACCCATTAATGTTTCCAGCCTACAGTCCGGGTTGGTTTTTTATCAAAGCCTAGTGCTCGAATTGGGAAATTTTAACAACCGGAACGGTAATAAATAGCAACCAATAATTCCTTAATATATTTTACAGCATGAAACTATTACCTTGGTAGAACCTATTGCATTGACTATACACCCTCAAATAAGTTGTATGCTAAGCCATGCCAGTTTAGTTGAATTCCAGTAAAATTAATATCACATTGCAGTTTACTATATTAATCTACTTAATTGATAGTTACCATTAATTGATATTGAAATAAAAATACACTGCCACAGTAAAATGATATCCAATATTCAACTATTTAGGTAGACACTCGTCTAAAACCATATAATATTCATTATTATTAATTAAAATAATTTATAATCAAATTGAAAACTAATTATTTTCAACATAAGAATTAATAATTACATCTTGTTGACATCAATCACTTCTAGGGAAGTAAAACGGAGTTTCATCCTGCAAAATTTAACTACAGAAGAGGCAAAATATGGCACCCGAGAATTTGAAAAATTCTTTGCTTTACATTGTTATGAAAAATTATGAGAAAGTTAAGAATTATTTTTATTATTATTATTATTATTATTATTATTATTATTATTATTATTATTATTAAATTCATATGAAACCTTTTGTTTCAATGTAAAATGTTTTGTAACAAACACTGTTCATTAAACTGGCAGAAACAACCAGATATTCTATTATTTAATGTAAAGCCCTTACGCTTCATCATCATCATCATTATCAACTGATTCAGCCTGTGGCCGAATCAGTTTAGTAAAATGCCTCCATCTTCTTATATCCCTCCACCACTCCTTTAATTTTCCATTCTTCTCCTCTCACTTGAACACTGTCTATGATCTGCTCCTCCCATCTCTTTCTTGGCTTCTCTTGCGATCTTTTTCCTACATACTTAATTTCCAACATTTTCTTTGACATCCTTTCTTTTTCCAACCTCATTACATGCCCATACCATCTCAATCTTGCTTCCTCTACTATCTTATGTACTCCAACATCCTCATTACTTGACCATACCATCTCAATCTTGCTTCCTCTACTATCTCATGTACTCCAACATCCTCATTACTTGTCCATACCATCTCAATCTTGCTTCCTCTACTATCTCATGTACTCCCTGTACTCCTACTTTTCCCAGATAGCCTCACTCCTCATCTTGTTTCTCCTCGTGACAGCTAAAGTGTGGGTTTGTTTCAGCCACCAACGTACTAAGCCTGACGTGATAAAGCTCTTTCTATTACGTGCAAATTTTAATTTATTTAAGTATTTTTTTTGACCATACCAGGACAGTGTTTTTTTTAATAAATATTGTCAATATTATCTATGTGGTGGAATGTTGTATGTAATTGCATATTTCAGACATCACATAGGTATATATTTGGACTTTAATTTGCATGTAAATTCTGACTCTAATGGGCAGGCTTAGTTTTTATTAAATACGCCTAGCATTTATAAAAAAATTAGCCGCTGACAAACGAACACCATTTATCATTTTTCATTTCATTCAGTACAATAATTATTTTAAAGAAAATATGTTAAGTAATAAGACTTACTTAAAACTTAAAAGGAAATAGTGTAGCTAACTTGAGTAGAAAAACCAAATTTTACGCTAGACATAATTTATAAAAATAAATATGTACTTACGAAATGGGTTTCCTTTTTTCTTGTTCACTTGTGGCACAGAGTTCAAAACTTCAAATTGGTACGATATTTACACTGTGAAATACAATGTGAAACTGAAGGTATAAATCTTCTACCTACGAACAAAAACAGTACATGCCCTATCCAAAAATATCCCCCACAATAGAGGCTACAAAAGGGAAGGGGAAAGATTAACATCTGTAAAATATTTGTGTTGAAGTCATTGTCTTGTTCAAAATTAAAATTAATACACTATACAGACCTGTAAAAGGATCTGGGTTCATTCAGACTAAAATAGAGATCCTGTTGGAAAGGGAGAGGAAGAACGAAGAAGCATCTCTCTATCGTGCAGGCGGAACGCTTTAAACTTGTGTTGTATCAACCGGAACACTCGTAATAATTTTTCGTATCAATCGGAACGGCATTCCGGTCCAATTCGGACACTCCCTGGACATCTAGGCCCAGGGAAATTTCTAGGTCGGTACCTAAAAAGCTCCAACCCCCACCCCGAAGAGTAGGATGATCCGGATCAGGCCGGATACCCGAGGAGGCGAGAATTAACTCCGCCCCATGCCCCATCAGTATACACTGGTATGACCGGCACCGGGGACTCGTGCCTACCACCTATCCAGGACTGTACCCGGAGCTGTTTACTTCCACTCACAGAAGTGACCTTACGATCTCCACGGTTTTTCGTGTGTAGGTAAATGGGATTACGCCCATTGCGCGCGGGAAAGTAATTCCCCACTCCTCGTACGTACGAATGGAGGCGCCCATGTTCTAGCCCATGCACTACTAACTGTCCAGGTTAGCACCGGAGCTATAAAACGGCTCACCACACGAGCGGAGAGGCCCAGTCTTGCAGGCCCAGAACCCCAAGCACTGAGGTCTAGAGGCCCAGAACACCACGAGCCCGGACCCGAAGGCCCGGACCCCACCGCTCTGCCGACACCATCACTCGTCAATGATTAAACTAGGACAGACACAACATCCAGTCCCCGGCCGTGGATTCATCACTGTGAAAGAGTAAACCAATATTTCACCAATGATAAAGTCTTAGGCCATTCCAGTAATTGAACCCGGGAACCTTAGCTCAATAGATAGACACGATACTGACTGAGCTATGGGGTTGGATAGTAAATTAATTCAATTTAATTAATTAAAATAATAAAAACAGTACTATTTCCATAACTTTATAGTCAAGCAAAATGTAAAGCACAATTTTTAATGAAATGCAACTTTGTTAAAATGTTTGGTAGGTGACCAAAAAAATACTATTTCAATGGACTATATAATACAGTTTCATCCTAGGGGAGAGATATTTTGATTTCTTATTTTGTATTGATAGAAGTAATCAGATAAATTGAATCAATTTCAGTAAATTTTAATAGTTAATAATAATAATAGAAAATTACACATCATGTTTCCGTGAAAAATAAATGGTACGGAACTCCACACGGACTTTCTTGATCTATTGTTTAAAAATGGAGATATTTAATCAAAATTCTTAATACAATATACATTAGCGAACCTGAGAACAAATTGCACTATACATACGTAAAAAAAAATTGACTCAAGGTTTTAAATTTTATAATTTTATTTTTGAAGAATTAACGTCTTTATTAATATATTCAGACCAATAATAAATATATATATTGGGTCCCCAAGGGTCAACACTTCGTATTAAAATTTTAACTTCCAGTTAAAATTCTCGGAATTTTATTAGGGGGTTCTCATCCTATGGTTATCACATTGCTATTAAATTTCTCTTTGATAAATTTTGACCAATAAAATAGGTAATCATTGACTACTGAGTCTAAAGTGAGAAAGAAAGATCATTGTGGTACCAGGGGAGGATCCAAGAGTGGGGGGCACGCGCCCTCCTTTCAAGAAATTAAACCATTTAAATCAATGTTAAAATCACTGCTAGTTTTACTGCCATGTAATACTATCTGACTAAACTGATTCATTTTTTAAAATTGTTATTGGTATTATTATTAAATTTTGCTATACGGTAATGATTATAGATACTTAAAATAGTCATATTAAGTATTAAAGTGGTGAAAATAGGTATTAATAAAATAACCCAAATTTAAGTTGTGTGCCTCTCACCTTGATACACAAACCTTGTTTGTTTTAAATTTATTTATCATTCTTTTTATTACTATTTCAATGATTGATAGTAAATAAAGATCTTTAAAATAATTTATTTTTAAATAACATGCTTTAAACAAAATCTTTGAATAATATTACACACATAACTTGCTAGTATGGTTTAGTGGTAAAATTTCAATTTATAATGAGAACTAACTAACTAAACTATAGAGTGGAGTTAAAGTTAGATTGTTCGAAATATGAATAATTCCATTTAATTTATATAATTTATTGAGTAGATAAAAAACTATTTATATAATAATTGTTATAATACTTTGACTTATTTCTCTCCTAATAATCACTATTTGTTGATGTTCTTACTAATTGCTTTTAATAAATTTCAATACCAATCGCAAACTTCGTATAGTTCCTCATTTATAAATTTTGACCAATAAATATAGTTAAATATTGACTCTTGAGTCTAAAATGAAGGAGATAGATCATTGCTGTACAAACCTTTCTCCTAAGAGGTTAAAGGAAAAATGACATACACTTTTTACTAGTCTTACAAATTTCTTACTCTATGGCATTAGAGAATTATTGCGCTAAGCTTAAGTGGTATCTCTTTACAACTAAAGCTCACAAGATTGTATTAATATATTTTCGAATATCTCAGATACTATTGGTTTTATAAAAATATATTTCATATAAGTGTTTTTTATGTTTACTAGTATTACAATTTTGCAATAAGTTATTTAGTATCTCAAATAGTTGCGGAAATACGGAAATTTCCATTTCTGCAAAGTACCCTATCGTCAAAACAATTATTGAGAAAATTGAATTTTTCTCTTTTCGCCCTTTATTAAAATACTCTTAATTTTATGGTTAAACAGACACACAGATAGAGAGAATTCCACAAAAAAAATTAGGGTTTGGGGGGTTATGAAACGTCGACATTCATCAACATCTCGGGTTTGATTTATTTTTACGGTTGCAATACTTGACCTTTAGTGTTCGTAAAGTTAAATATTATATATATATATATATATATTTGCGTTTAGCTTGAAAATTATTGGTTTTATAAAAATATGTTTCAAATATTATATTTGTATCATAAATAGACCTACATAATTTCGATTATAAGTAAATGAATACCTTGTAGCATGTTGCTATAAGAGTGGACGAAAATATGATTAAACTTACCCCACCGTACTGCCCGCAGCGTCAAAGAGGAACACTCGTAACATCACGACTAAACACAACCTCCCGCCACATGTTGATCGTAATACTAACCGTCTATTGTGGGTACTGGCGTACCAAAGAACAAAGAACTTCGATGGTGAAGATGTGCTGCTCGCCCCAAGTTACGGAAGAAGGTGGAACTATCTAGGCTAATCCAGAACAATATTATCATGCGCATGTTTCTTTCCCGAATATTCCAGGTGTCCACCCCTACCCTTTTGTCCGTCGCTCCATCTTCTGGGTTATATCGTATATATATCGGCGCCTGTTCTATGAATGGTCACTATTGGACTTAGCCAGATTGAGAGCAGGTGAAGCTCTAGCTTCGATCATTATTCATAATGTAAGATCTAAATTTTAATTTTCGGCGTAGATAATTTTTCTTATTTCTTCTATCTTGTAATTTATTCAAAATTCTTTTTCGGCTATTTAATTTAAACTTCAAATATAATATAAGATTAACTTGTCATCACTTCAAATATTATTTTATTGTAGGGTCGAGATATTCATATTGTATAATCGATCATTTTGTGGTTTAGCGAAGTAAACAAATTTGAGATCGACTATAATGATATTATCAGTAGAATGGGACTAAATATTAGGGTATTCTTTTGTGTGAACATTATATGTAAATTTTTCCGTGAAAACTTTAAGTTTTCCTCAAAACATGTCAGTTCTAGATTTTTTAATCAATTGCATTTATAGGAAATTTATATTATGTATACTTCATAATCTTGTGAGTTTTTAACTTTGTGGTATCGAGTATTTTCTTGAGTATTGGCGAGACATATTGTTTGGATTAACTTATACGCTTATTTTTTTTATCTTCAGATTTAAATATTGTATAAAGTAAACTAATTGAAGATTTTTTTATTGAGTTAACGCCTTATTACATCTTGTGATTTATTTAGGATGACGGCGATTTAACTGCTTGTGCAAGTTATTTAATAATATATAAAAAATACGAGGTTTTCTCTTATTGTTTATTTATATATTCCTTTAATGTCTCAAATATATATAACTTTTTCAACGTTGTCATATATTATATATATTATCTCTAAACATTGAATCATTGACAAATAAATATCTTTTTGAAATCAGTCATGACATTATTCATAACTAGAAACAACCATGACCTTAGGTAACCTTTAATCTATGTGATTTAAGTTATTTGTTATTTTATTTTTGTTTAGGAACCTTTTTTGAAGTTATAAATCTTCCTTTAGAATGTTTTGTGAGGTAGACCGCTCCAATATTAGTAACCGCAACTAGTGGGAGTAGCGGATTTCTGGTCTTTGGATGTTTTCAAAGCATAGAACTCCAGGCACTCGCTCCTATTGCCCTTGTTTTTGCCTATTGTTATTATTTTATGTTGTTTTGGACCTCCTATTTCTTAAGGACGGTACAACCTCAAATAGTTTCGGCGATGTGATAAAAATGATAATTTACGCATCAGACTGGCACTCTTAAAGTCATTTTGCTGAGCAAATCAGAGTAGCCATTTTGTTTATAATATTGATCAATACTTATAAATGAAATTCATTCAAAATCATTATAGCCATTTTGAGAAAATCATTTTTTTCTATTTTCGCCCTTCATAATCTACCCTTAATTTTAGGGTTAGATATCCAATTTCAAAAAACCCTCTGGGCAACCCTATGAAAACCCTAGATACCAAGTTTCAGCCTGGTCGGTAAAATAGTGTAGGCTCTAGTTGGAGGTACAGACAAACAGATGGAGATTCAAAAACAACTTTTTCTGATTTGGGGTGTCATGAAACGTCAAAATTCATCATAATCTCGAGTTCGAATTTTTTGATGATCACAATACTTTATCTACCTGTAAGATAGCTAGAAAGTAAAAATAGTGATCAAAACAGAATTCTCTAGTGACAACCATGATGCTGTCTGATTTTGTAGGTGAGTTTGAGTGCTTTGTTGATGGCTAGAGTAAAACGCAAATCATTTTGAGGATCTTGATCGTTTTACAAGACCTGAAAATTATTTTTAACAGGAGAGGAAGGAAAAGTGCGTTTTAAACTTTCCGAGTCAGAATAGGCATTTATTTCCTTGAGATGGGTTCAAAATTCAAAGTTCAGTAGAGTTTCAAAACTTTTTTCCAACACTGATGCTATTATCAATTGCAGTAACTCTTTATAATGTCATAGTTTAATGAAATGTTTGTAAATGTAATATTTCATCAAGTTTGAAAAAAATATTTGAGACCTTCTCATGACGCTCAGAAAAAAACCTTACGAGCCTCATTTGGGTCGCGACCAAGAGTTTTGGGAACCACTGTCTTAATCTCATTTTTGTGTATTCTTCTGCGTCACCTTTTGCTCTTCTACACTCGTTCCTTACTTGTTTCCCGTCATTTTATATTCATCCGTAGATTACACACTCTTCAATGTACTATGTGGTCTTTCTTGCGTTGTTTTTCCTCGACATTCGTTTAAAACATTCTCATTTCAAGAGAAAGTTTAGTAATCGTGAAAATTTTCTACTTCGAAATTATGATTAATCTTTTGTCCGAGCCCAAAAACGTGAAGTTTATCAATATGTCTGTCCCCGTGTCTGTATGTCTGTCTATCTGCCTGTCTATATGTCTGTCTGTATGTATGTCTGTTTGCCTGTCTATAAGTATGTCTGTCTTCTGTCTGTCTTTGACCAGGGTATGTAACTGTTTGATGGATTTTGTTCCGACTTGATATCTAGATGTATAAATAGGGCTATACCTCAAGAAATTATTTATTTTGACCCTAGTCCTTAAATGAAGGGTAGTTCCTGAAGAGTGATATTTTGAATTCCAAATTTTTCGGAAATAGCTCTGACGATTTTGTTTATAAGAGAGTGTTTTACCTCCCTAATAATACTATATACTAAGTTCTGGGTTGAATATTCGTTAGAAGGTAGCTTACGGATGAGTGATTTTCAAAGATTCAAAATATTTTTTTTAATTTTTTAATGATTTTATTTAAAATGTAGGCTATAGCTGGGGAGTGATTACATGACAAATAAAACTGTAATTTTGAGGGGATGCGGGGAATTAGTTTAAGGTTAGCTCACAGATGACTTTTTTTCTAATTTGAATATTTAAAAAAAAATTGTTCTATTGATTTGGTTCAAAAGTGGTATCAGTGAATATCTTACATTATCGATAATAATGGACTGTACATATGTTTATTTTTCTAAAATAAATTAATTTAAGTATAACTTAAAAACTTTAAATCTTTCTGGATAATTGGCTTTGAAGATTGAGTCTAAAATGGATATCTGGGAATATTTTTTCGAGATAAATAATAATACTTTTTATTTTTACAAATAAAAATAATTTGAATTGCAGTTTACAATTAACTTAGTTTTTAACATTTGAAATATATTAAAAATTTTGAACAATTTGTTTGAAATTTATATATAAAGAGTGTGTATTGTGACTAACAAGATTATGTGTTGGTTTTTATGAAGATGACTTACTTAAGGGTTGTTTATTTAAAACCTATTTTTGAAAATTTTCTTCCAAACTATAATCCACAGCATGAGAAAGTTTGTGCAATTGTGTCGAACCATTTATTTTGCTGTATCTTGCTCATTATTTTCAACACTTTATCACCATTTATGTCATTCTTTCTTACGTTCTCTTTTACACACAATACCCATTTTTGTTTTATTTATTCATTCATTTTGTTATTTTTTATTTGCACAGTAATTATTTCATCATTTTACTGCAAAGTCTCCCTCTAGGTTCTCTCATTGTCTTCACTTAATATATTTGTCTTTACGTTTAGCTCTTTTTTTAGTTGTCTACTTCTTTGACAGTTTCTTTTTATGTTTTCCTAGTTCTTTTTTACTTTTTCTTTGCCTTCTTTAGAGGGGAAGTTTCTTCCACCCCTAAAACTCGACACTCATCCCCATTTCTCTTGTCCAATTAGCGTCACAAGTTGGCTAAACCCAGGCGCGCGCTCACCGACTGAGAAAGCAACCGAAAGGAAAGGTAATATGGGTCCCCTTCTACCCAAAATACCTTGGGTAGAACTTGAAAAGGTTGTGAAAGGGTTGGTGAAAAAGTGCTTCTGTTCTTTCTTCTTACGCTCTGATTGCTTTCAAAATAATGAGTGAATGTGGGAAGCAGGTAGGTGGGGTGGGATGGGCTTTTTGTCATGGATAAACCAAATTAGGACATATCTTGTGTATACTTGTTTTTTTATTATTACGTTCAGACCTGCATTGGTAGATGGATGGACTAACGTCAAGCTCGTCTAGTCTAAATTTTCGATGATGGGAAGGTCAGGGATTGAATCCCAGCCAAGTGTAATGAGGGTGTTTTTCCTTAAATATATTAATATTCTCCTTTCACTTTAATGGGGTACATTTCCTATCAAATGTACCTTCTTCTCTCCTACTCCATTAGTGTGATTAAATGCAGGTAGGCCTAGTGGGTAAAAAATACTTATATTATGTCCAAACCTCTTAATATGATTAATGCTTTGATTCAAGAAATAAGGATGAGAAAAGTAATATATGGAATGTGTGGGGGAGTTATAAGTCCACAATGAGCACTTAAATCTTGAAAACCACCCCCATTATACCAGCAGGTCTGCCCTTAGCAGTCGTGGGGCTCTAGGAAAACTTTTTTGTGGAAACCTCAGTTATCTGACTAAACCTCCCTCCACCCCCAACTAAAAAAACTTAATTTTTCTTTTGTTATTACAGTAATTGAGACCTATATACCCATTTTCAGCCATATAAGGTGTCAATAAATGCATTAAAGGGTAAATACATTGTAAAAATTAATTATAGAAACCATTGTTTTATACGTATAAGAATTGATTTCTCCCCAATTCTTGGTTCTATTTTCTTATCCACAAACTTTATATGTATAGAGGTACAAAGAATAACTGTGCTAAGTTTGAATTAAATCTGTTAATTCGTTCAAAAGTTATCGTGAGACATATACACCATTGACAGACGCACAAATGCAAATCTGTGGAGTTAAAATGTAGAACTGGCTTCACTCGCTAAAAAATAAAACCACAAGATTATGTTGTTTTTTATTTGACTATACACTCTGACAATATTTGCTATATTGCCTATATAGGGTAACCTACTATAAAAGCGTCTGATCAAAAATCATCCTGCCCCCACCTCCACACAAATTGATGTCTCCCTTTGCCACCTAAGGAAGCGCGGCACCTCCCAAATGGCGTGACCCTGTGTGGCCCTAAGGGCAGCCCTGTGCATCAGACTGAGATTCTAACCTCAACCTTCCTATCACCTGCATAATAGGCTGATGCCCTATACCGTTGGACCACCAGTGCGAATATAATATCAATGTATTTATCATGTTACTTGATTTTATTATTTCTAAATGCATATAGTAAACCTGTAAATGTTCTCATCAAATAAATATGTCGAGGGCTATTTTTATATCAGCTTGAATAAACATCTAATAACTGGTACTAAATCGTAAAACTAAGTGACAGCAACTTTTTTAGCATCGCGTCTTACTAGATGTTCGGTTTGTAGGCCTACACTTATACACTAATCACACTAGTGGTTTTAGGGATGAGGAACTTTATATTTAGAGAAAGTGTACCCATATGGAGGAAGAGTGGTGCAGTTCATTATTGTACCCAAAAAGTAAAAACAACCTTCTAGATAACAATAATTTTATTTTCACATCCAAAATTGATACATTGTATTATAATATAAAATAAGTTAATATAAACACAGATAGCTATTCAGAGCAAATGTAAGAAAACATTTGATACATATCTGTACTTAGGGCAAAGTCGTGGCTGCACTGAGCCGAATACACATGAATCGTTATGCGCAGTTTGCCAAATTTAGAATTTATGACAATCAAAACCTGAGCACAAAGCCCCCTTAAGTTAATATAACCAGCTCTAGCAAAACGTGTCCTTTAGAACATCACTAGGGAACATTTTCCCATATAGCTAAATGCGAACTGTCACCTTAATGTACAAGCGTGAAGCGCAAGCAAGAGATAATCACCTTAAGGGTGGCCTCCATAGCAGTCTAAAATCAAAAGTAATTGTCAATAAAAATCATTATAATAAGCCAATATATACTATCAGAGATAGCTACGCTACCCTAAAACATGCCCATAAAATATAATACAATTTTGATCGTGAGGCTAGTAACCAATGGGAACAAGACAGGACAGAGGAGCGAGAGAGAGGGAAGAACATGACACGTGATGTTGAACCGAGCTAGCGTCAGACAAGAACTCCACGAAATCAAATTAGTTTATGTATATCTTCTGTCGCGTCTGTATGTTTTTGTTGTTGCACCAGCACATAGTCACTTCAAGTGGCAGACTCGGTTAGATTGTTCCTGGTTCGCAGACCACGGACAAAGACGAATCCTTCAAATGGTAAGTCTTTTCATAACGTTTATTCCAAAACGTTACTATAGTTTTTGGAAACAAAAACTCTCTCACCCGACTGAGATTCGAACCTCAATCACTCTGGCACTGGCAGTCCAGTCTACTGCAAGAGTGACGCCTTAGACCATGCAGCCCCTGATGTGAGTATTATATATATTCTAGGATAATTTATTTTTTTAAATCACGTATTTAAAAAGTGCTTGTTAAATAAGTTATTTCAAACCAATATATTTGTAGTTTAGTTTTTAGATTAATATGATTGAGTTTGTAAATATTACATAAAAGTATTGTTCATTTCTTAGGGTCTATAGTCGTATTTAGAAAGGAAGAAACTTTTTTTACAGTTGAAAAACTTACTAAGACAATGCATTCATTCATACATAAAACCATGTTATCTTCATCTGTCACACGCAAGAAGAAAATATCAATACATATAAAATGACACTAATAGAAGTGAAATGTTTCTAAAAAAGTCTATACATCCATTAATGTTTCCAGCCTATGGTCTGGGTCAAATTTTTATTCAATCACTGTGAAAGGGTAAACTCACATTTCCCCAATGATTCATTTTTCGGCCATGCCAGGAATCGAACCCGGGATCATTATCCCAATAGACATACACGCTACCGACTGAGATAAGGTGTCAGCAATGTTTTTATTGTTGACGTTAAATAAAGATTTTATTTTCTAAAAGTGTCTTCAGACCATAATCCTACTATAGCTGCTTATTGGTGTGATGATGTCACATGTTCTCAGATACCATGGTCCTAGTGTAAATGTACTGGGCGAAGATGCCTAGGCTTGCACCTTGTAGTCCTATTTGGATGTAATAATGTTTCAACCTTCTGTGCTCTCCCAAACAGATCTGCTTTCTTGTTTTATTCGTGTGGACAAGAAAGACGAGAAACGAAGTTGTATTTTACTCCCTCAACCCCATAGCCTCCCAGAATTGAAGAACCGGAACGACGGTTCTGAAATGAAAGGGTGGACAAAAATGTGAAGTTCCGTGAATTGGACTATATTTAAATGTATTCTACATATCACTCTCACCGAGTGGCACGTATTTTACATATCACTCTCACCGAGTGGTACGTATTCTGCATATCACTCTCACCGAGTGGCACGTATTCTGCATATCACTCTCACCGGGTGGTACGTATTCTGCATATCACTCTCACCTAGTGGCACGTATTCTACATATCACTCTCACCGAGTGGCACGTATTCTGCATATCACTCTCACCGAGTGGCACGTATTCTACATATCACTCTCACCGAGTGGTACTTATTCTGTATATCACTCTCACCGAGTGGCACGTATTCTACAGATCACTCTCACCTAGGGGCACGTATTCTACATATCACTCTCACCGAGGGACACGTATTCTACAGATCACTCTCACCTAGGGGTACGTATTATACATATCACTCTCACCTAGGGGCACGTATTCTGCATATCACTCTCACCTAGGGGCACGTATTCTACATATCACTCTCACCGAGGGACACGTATTCTACAAATCACTCTCACCTAGGGGTACGTATTATACATATCATACTCTCACCGAGGGACACGTATTCTACAAATCACTCTCACCTAGGGGTACGTATTATACATATCACTCTCACCGAGGGACACGTAGCTCATTTAGTCCGGTTTGCCGGTGGTGGGATTATCGTGGTTAAAATCCCGGCTTGGTATTCTAAGGGATTTTTACTAAAGGATTTTCCACCCTCTCTACCACGTAAATGCAGGTATGTTTCCTTTAACTTGTTCCTTCCTCGGCCCTACCCCTGTAGCGTAATTAACATATACGCATATAAATTGAACGGGTAGGAATATTTGGGTGTAAGAAAAAATGTACACAAATTTATTATTTATGGCTATTTAGCATACACATTTTAAACACACAATACTTAGTATGGTTTAAAAATGATACCTCTCCAGGGGTTCGACCCCCGTGTCTTGGTTTTATTTTCTCAACTCTATCCGTACCAAATATACTTCCATTTACTGTCCCCACACATGACACACTAGGCCTATTTAAAAATTAACTTAAACTAGTAATACTTCTATTATTACAAACGATGTACCAAGGCTGTCATTTTTCTACCTGCCTTCACAGCAAATACCAGTACATTTCTTATACATTCTACCTTACTCATCCCGATTCCACGTGTAAATACGTGGCTAGTCTGACGAGAGTTAATAAAATATGGCAACTATAAAAAAGATTTCTTCACAACAATCGTGACATTCTAAGCATGTGTGTGAAAAGAATTAAAAAAATTACTAACTTATAGTTTATATAATCTATTTACATGCAATTAATTTCATTTAATTTATAAAAAGGTCACACAAATGTCCCTAAAATATTTCGGTGAACTCAAAACTTTTGGGGGCAATCAAACTCTATGTTGAAAACAAAAAAAGTGTAGTAATAAAAACATAGCCAGACTCGTGTGTAAACATCAGTCGTCATGAAGTGTAATTAGAAGTAGCACTACAAAACTAATTAATTTAACGACGAGCTTGTCATGGCCGAGAGCGATGAGGCAAGGCGTTAACCACTGACCTATCACCGTTAAAGTTTCCCGCGTGGGGGATCTTCATGTTAACTCGAGTTGGAAACGATACAAGTTTTGAGGGGGCTTTACTAAAATGGGAGGTTCCGGACTTTACGATTTGTTGTTTTATACGTGGGGTGTTTCCCTGCGCCATCTAACTATCCATACAGCCTATCCACATTTAAATACATTAGTGGATTAGGGATGTGGAAGAGAGGATTTAGAAGAGATGCACCTGCATTAGCATGGAGAAAATGTTGAAAACATCTTAGAAAAAAAATACCCACAGTTGACACGGATTTGAAGCTTGACCTTCCACTACTGCAAAGCCAGGCCTAGTTCGCGTACCCACCGATATGGCTGTATACAATATATTATGTAAAATAATATGTAGCACCTGGTGTTTTATCCCAACTATTTCGGTCAACAATTTTTTTTATTTAGATAGTCATAGTCACCTCTTAGTTTAGTTGGTAGCACATTCCTTCACTGAGCTAAAGAACCCGGTTCGAATTCCAGCACCTCCTTAAAATTGGTTAAATAGTGTTTCCTCTTTCACTGTGGTTTTTAAAGTCCTGAGGAGCGAGTGGTGTGGGTTTTTTTAGATAAGTTTTAGGTTTTTGTAAGTCGTTTGCTGATTTCAATTCAGTATGGTTATGGCAAAGGTGCACATTAAATGACCCTAATAAGTTTAAGTTATATTTAGGTAGTAAAAATACAGACAAATATTCTGATGATCGTGAGTGTCACGTGTAAACTAAATCCTTGCCAAAAACTGAAAGATCCGCATCAACATGACAAAGACATCACTCTCATTTCGTCTTGTTGCTGATAAGTGTACTGAGGTAGTTTTTCTTACTAAATGGTTTCCTACGCCCTCTTCACGGAAATGTGGAGTACACTTTATATGAACTCTACCTTCATTATCACTACCCCATTAGTGTAAATATGTATTTAGGCCACGGGGGTGGTAGGATGGGGTGCATAGGAGGAGCTATGAGAAGGGAAGTTGAAAGAATTGTGTGGGTTCGAAATAATTTGTATGGTTACGAATTTTGGTTTAATAGAAGTTACTAATAGATAATAAAAAATGTGATGTTAGATGAAATATAAATGTAATAAAGATTGTACGATCGCGCTCGTGGATCAACTGGCTTAGCTCGTGGAAACTTAACCGATGGAATTGACTGACACTGCACGTGACATCTACAGAACTCTATCTGGGAGCCTGGTCTCGACAGATGTCTTCTAAGTCGAGTGATACTGATGACCCGAAGATGTAGTCTGCTTGCGATATCGATGGAATTGTGGCAGCCCCAATGTCAAAAAAAAAAGGCTTTTATAGCCCGTTATGGCCCCTTTCCTGGTCAACTAGATCAAATACTATTATCAATGGTCAGCACTCTCTTTCAATCTTTCTAGTTCATTAAGTCATATACGATAACCCAGCTCTTTTTAGCACATGCGTTTACTCGAGATATTTAAATCAAAACATACATTCAAACATTGCGCAGTGGTTATGACAATATTTTATTTATTTACGCCCAAGAAATTAACAAAAAAAGAGCCACCTTGACTTTCAGTAAGTTCCGTCCCCACCGGAACATTTGTGGGAGAAATAACAGGGTGATACTTGTTGCCCAGGGGTAAAATATTCAGGAAGTGTCTTCCCTTACGGCAACGACAATAACAACAGCAACAACAAAAAAAAAGGGTCGCCGAGTCTTGGGATTGATTGAGCGTCCAGCCAAGCATCAAATGAGGGAAGTCTTCCCCTTCTTTAACCCTCCTTGCGGGTCGGCGCTGTGTCTTCTATTGTGGACTAGCCGGGAAAGTAAAGATTATTGTAAGCCCAAAGTGGTCGGCACTGAAAGACGATAGATAACTCGACAAAAATGTTGGATTCAGATATAGATTTCTTCAAAAAATATTTACTCTCTTAAAAAGGTGTCAAAAGTACATAATTAACTAAGATAAAAGTTATTAGCTAGCTTACACAGCAGTGGCAGAGAGTGGGGTTAAGGCTCATATTACACCTGGTCACAGTCATAAGCATACCTCCAGAGGGGGCCAGGTAGACCATGGCCCTCCTAATATTAATTCAAATTTTGTTTTCAATGAGGCAGGCACATTCAAATAATGTAAGGAATAATTATTTGGTGAGAGAAGGAAGCAATAAACTATAATTACAATTAAAAAACCGCTATAAATAACTTCTAGAGGCATCTAATTTTAAAAACAAAATGCTGGGGAGGATCACACTAAATAAATTATAGAGGCATCGAATTTTAAAAATAGTTCTGGGGATTGACTACTCTAAATAGCTTTTAGAGGCGTCTCATATTTTAAGAACATTCGGGTGTTGACCACTCCAAAAACTTAGTGACATCTGATTTATTTATTTTTTAATCCAGACGATAACCATTCTAAATAGCTTCAAGAATTATGCAAATTTCAACAATTTTTTGGGCAGAGCTCCTTCGAACAGCACCCGGTCACCAATACTTAGGCTTGTGGGTCTAAGTCCTTCAAACCGATCTTATTTTGGCTGATCCCCGCACCCCTCCCTCTCTTCACAACACTAACAAGGTTCCAGTGCTACAGAATGTATAGGGTATATACATGGTTGGGAAGGTGGTATCTTACAACTAGCAGAAGGTTCCAGTGCTACAGAATGTATAGGGTATATACATGGTTGGGAAGGTGGTATCTTACAACTAGCAGAAGGTTCCAGTGCTACAGAATGTATAGGGTATATACATGGTTGGGAAGGTGGTATCTTACAACTAGCAGAAGGTTCCAGTGCTACAGAATGTATAGGGTATATACATGGTTGGGAAGGTGGTATCTTACAACTAGCAGAAGGTTCCAGTGCTACAGAATGTATAGGGTATATACATGGTTGGGAAGGTGGTATCTTACAACTAACAGAAGGTTCCAGTGCTACAGAATGTATAGGGTATATACATGGTTGGGAAGGTGGTATCTTACAACTAACAGAAGGTTCCAGTGCTACAGAATGTATAGGGTATATACATGGTTGGGAAGGTGGTATCTTACAACTAACAGAAGGTTCCAGTGCTACAGAATGTATAGGGTATATACATGGTTGGGAAGGTGGTATCTTACAACTAACAGAAGGTTCCAGTGCTACAGAATGTATAGGGTATATACATGGTTGGGAAGGTTGTATCTTACAACCAGCAGAAGGTTCCAGTGCTACAGAATGTATAGGGTATATACATGGTTGGGAAGGTTGTATCTTACAACTAGCAGAAGGTTCTTTATTGCAAATATTGACTGAAAGTTACTAATGTCAGAATATATAGAAATAATTATTATTTGCTTACTAATAATTTTGTATCAATAAAATTTGTCAAAAGAGTCTAATAATATTCTCCTAAGGATTAATGTATAATTGGCGTTTACCTAACTTATAGATAAGACAAAATATATTAATAAAACTAATTTGTTTTGTTTTGCGGTTAGGGAAACAAGATATATAATAATATTACATGAAATAATAATTTTAAAAGTATTTTATCCACACTTGTATCGTGTTATAATCAGCCACCAACATAAAATAAATGGTACGGCGCACCGCACAAACTTTCTCTCTCTTTCTATAAACTCGTAAAATTTCTGAACGGAATAATGTACATTGTATCATCACCACTCCACATAAGAACACACATGAAATAATATACAATAATATATAATCAATGAGAAAAGAGGCGCATCTTTGTCCACCTAAGAGCATTTCAAACAGTTTAATGTCTTCCACAAGGGTCAACACTTCGTATTAAAATTTCTATTTCTGGTTAAAATTTTAACATTTTATACGGTGTTGCAGATCTTCAAGTCATCGCATTGATATTTAATTATTCATTTATACATTTTGACCAATAAAAAATGTAAATATTGACTATTGAGTCTAAAATGGAGATAGATCATTGCTGTTCAAACATTTCTCCTAAGAGCTTTAAGGAAAAATAACATACTTTTTTTAGATACTTACTTATATTTAATTATTCTATGACATTGGAGTATTATTGCGTTAAGACTTAAGTAGTACATCTTTACAACTAAAGCTCACAAAATTATATTAATATATTTGCAAATATCTCAGAAACTGTTGCTTTTATAAAAATATTTGTCAAATAAAAGTTTTTTATTTCCAATAGTCCTACAATTTTGCAATGATAAGTTGTTTAGTTTCTCAAATAGTTGTGGAGATACGGAAATTAACGCTTCTGTAAAGTACCCTAAAAATCATTTTCATAGGAAAATGAAAATAGCCAGTTTATTTATAATCTTAATCAACGCCTAGATACGAATTTTAATCAAAATCGTTTGAGCAAATTTTGAGAAAACCAATTTTTTCTCTTTTCGCCCTTCAGTAAACTACCCTTAATTTTAAGTTTTTATAGACACACAGACAGACGGCATTGCAAAGACTATTTTTTAGGGTTCGGGGGGTCATGAGACGTCGACATCCATCAACATTTCAGGTTAGTTTTTTTTACGGTCGCAATACTTAAGCTTTAATGTCCAAAAAGTTAAAAATATATATATATATAATTGCGTATAGATTGAAAATTATTGATTTTATAAAAATATGTTTCGAATAAAATATTTGTATTAAAAATATATATACATATTTGTAATGCTAAGTAATTTCATATCTCAAATAGTTTCGGAGCTAATATAAAAAATGTTAATTTACGCATCAGACCGGAGCCCTTAAAGCCATTTTGCCGAAATATTGAGAGTAGCCATTTTGTTTGGAATATTTATTAATGTTCACAAATGAAATTTAATCAAGATCGTTAGAGCCGATTTTGAGAAAATCGACTTTTTCTCTTTTTTCCCTTCAGTAAACTACCCTTAATTTTAGGGGTAGATATCCAATTCCAAAAACCCCTCGGGGCAACCCTATGAAAACCCTAGATATCAAGTTTCAGCTCAATCGGTAAAATAATTTAGGCTCTAGTTGGAGGTACAGACAGACAGACAGACAGACAGACAGACGGAAATTCAAAAACCACTCTTTTGGATTCAGAGAGTCATGAAACGTCAAGATTCATCAAAATCTCGAGTTCGAATTTTTTGACGATCACCATACTTTCTCTACCTGTAAGATAGAGAGAAAGTAAAAATATATTAATTAGAAAGAGACTATAAAACACTAGTTTCAAAATAAAACTAATTTATTTTGTAAACATCTTACGAACTCAACAGCCTTGACAGTTTGAATGACGTCATCAAATGCCTGGTTCACCATCATGATCTAAGAAGATCACACCACATTTTAGAAGCTTTCATTTAAAAAGCATTTTTTAAGTGAACCATAGACTAATAGACGCCGCTTCTACAAAAAAGAAACATCCAAACGGTTATTTTCATAAGTTCGTGTTTCAATAATATAAAAACTGTTAATAATTTGAAACAAATTGTTTGTTTGTTTGTTAGTTAGTTTGTTTGTGTGAATATTCTTTCTGACTGCCAAAAATAACAACAAATCAACATGTGGTCTAGCAGGTCATGGTAGCTTGTCCTAGCTCTCAGATAGGCCTACCGCCTCTTCTACTGTGGACGCCCTGTATATGATGAATGATTACCGTCTAAATAGATCAGTAATTTTTGGCTAATGATGCACAGCAATTTTTCAACATCTTAATATATATAATAATTGAAAGTTAATATTGATCTGACAATCTGTTTGCACCCTTACACCCCGTGACTTCCATAAATAAAAGTTAAATAGAAAGACATTCGTATGAAGTTTCTCACGATCAGCAATGAACCTCAAGATTTTCAATTGGATCTTTTGACCCATGAACATTGAGAACACAGCGTTCTTCTTATATACTTTTCTCGACGATACTAGCTTGATTTTAAGACGATACCTAGGAATAAAAAACACGTTGCAGAAATGTATAGTAATGTTTCAATTCCTTTTTCAAAATATTGAGAAATGATTTAATAAAAAGTAAAATAAATTGTACGGTGCAGTGCCCAAACTTTCTCCCACTTTTGTCATAAAAGCCTGACGAGGACGGGGAGATCGAGGTTCTAATCTTGGTTGGGTGAACTGGGGTGATTTTCCACTATCCCTCCACTCAAATGTGGGTTCACTTTCTCTAATTAAACCTTCCCAATTCCTAATCCATTAACGTAATTAATACTTAAGCGTATAATCCGAACGGGTAGTAAGACGTGGTGCTAAATCAATTAATTAAGGAATATGTTTAGTGGTATCTAAATTGTGTAAGAATAATTTATATTAGACTAGTCAATAGCCCGTGCTTTGCACGAGTTTCGTATCTTTTGACTTTTTAAAATTATTCAAAAATTTCCCCTTTCCCATTTGACCTTCTTAGAAGTTGAGTTTTTTTAAAATCTCAAAATATGTATGAATTTTTACCTAAAAAACTTCTTGGATGGAAGAAATAAGAAAAGCACACCCTCCCGCTTCATCCCCTTAAAGTTTAATTTTTTTTTTAACCACTCTGTTCCGTTACCTAAAAATAACATCCCAGACAGGTTTCATCTTCCCAGCTCAAGTGGTTTGGAAAATCCAAAAAAATCACACCCAACCCGCTTCACCTCCTTAAAGGTTGAATTTCAAAAAATTCCAAAAAGCTTCTTGCCTGTTACTTAAAAATACTTTCCATGTCAAGTTTCATTTTTCCAGCTCAAGTGGTTTGGAATATAAGGTTATATTATAACTTTAAAAATGTTTCAACGCCAGTTTCCCCCCCCCCCTTTGGGGTTTAATTTCACAAAACCCCTGCTTATCGGGTACCTACGACCTGAAATGAAGCTTCCTGCTTAATTTCAATATTCCAGATCGAGTGGTTCAGAAGCTACAGTGATGAGTCATTGAGTGAGTTAGTCAGGGCTTTCTTCTTTAGATTATTATATATAAGTTTAAGAGCTGAAGGCATAATCCATACAATGTGAATATAAGCTCTCAGTTGTAAAACTAGAGAAAGCGGGGTAGCTTGGTGAATCCCAGTGTCTAGGCACGCCAAGGGTCACCATTGACAAAGTTACACGGGGTTGAGGGAGAAGAGATTATCAATTTATAGGAGCTCTACTCACATTTCCACGTGGCTGTAGAGGAAAACAATTTAAGAAAAAACACTCTCATTAGGCCTGACCGGGATTGTATCCTAGTCACTGACAGCCCAGTATACTGGGGAGTGGCGCCTTAGGACATACGACCTCTCTTATAGGTGTAAGCGTTTTAATTTTTAGATTGGTATCACGGAGTGGTTTTTTAAATGGTAATTTTCATTGTGGTCTTCCATTACTTTCTCCAGACAAATACTAGTGATGCACTTGTAGACTTAAATTAATGTTAAGATGCTAATAGCTTATAAATATGTGTGTATCCTGATTCGCTTGGAGGTAGAGTCGGGAAACCATTTTACTATCCTCAATTCACTCAACTAGGATTCGAAACCCGATTTACCCGTCATTCGCAAACCAGTCTGAATTAGTTTAAATTTTATATCGCGTGCCCACCGATGCTGGTAAGTAAATAATTGACCCACAAATGTTCCACTCTCTGAAATTCCAGCCACACTCCATCGCTAGCGTCTATTATTAGAAAACAACTCTCGTCTCTCATCCCATTTGATCCTTTTAGACTCTTTATGAACGCCCTCTCTCTCTTCTGCAAAGTTGTCCTAGTCTTAACTCATTATTTCGTCGCAGTTGTTGAAAATAGGGCCACCACCGCAAGGCATTTAGAAGTCTGTGGTGTGGAGGTGAAGGGGGGTGAGAAATGGATGAAGAGCTTCTTAGAAGTATAACCAATCATTTCGAACCAAAGAAGACGCCCAAGACAGCCTGTAGGGTAAAACGGCAAAACCCTTACTTTATGAGAATAGCTGCTAAACTCTTTAATTGTATATCATTATGTTCTTCAAGTCGGTTTTATGCCTTGAGTAAAATTATCAAGCTGTTTCACTTTACTTTTTCTTTATACTTGAGAGCTTAAGTAAAGAGTTTAAACACTTAACGAGAGTGAATTATTTTTCTTTCCTTTCAAATACTTTTTATAGCCTTTATTTATTTTTTTGCTCCGCGCTCTACTTCGCGTTAGAGCTTAACCTAATGAATTCAAAAATCAGAGTAATGAAACAATCATTGTTTTTCCGAACATAATGCTACCACCCACTCTACTACCTCTTAGCTACGGCCACACTAGACTAAAAGGAAGGTGGGGGGTAATCTTACATTAGATAAATGACAAGGAAAGCAAGACATTAGCAACAATTAAATAACAATATGAAGTTTTATTCTAGATGACAACAGAAACAATAAATTACATGGCCTCAAAAATCCATTGGAAGTATGTTGGAAATCATATCAATGTCATCATGTGAATGTTTCCACATCAAACGTAAATTTAAGTCAAATCGGTCTGTCTTGAAGAGACAACAACTTGACCAAACTACACTGTCAGTTTCACAACAGTGAATATTGACAACACAACCTTAAATGTTTGACTATTTAAATAAATCATATGTTTATAAATATCTCAACTGATATTTATTTGAATACAAAAAAAAAGAGCCTAATGGGCATCTTTGAAATGGTTACCAAAGTGTCTACTTCATCACATTGAATACAGACAGAGTTAAAGTTAAATAATTTTAAATATCACACCGATGTTTATATAAACACGAGAGTTTGGCTTTCCGGCATTAAGTTAAACTCCCGCGGGACTATTAAATTTTGACACAAAAGACTACGTTAGCAAGAACTCTACCTGTTAATAAAAAATGACATAGTAAATGACTAGTTAAACCACAAGATATTTCAATGAAATAATTTGGAATCTTATTTAGTCAAAATCAAACAATCAGCTAACTTTACGTTAATTCAAACAACAATTTAATATGAAAACATTATACAAAAAAAAGGAGGAATTTACATTTACTTGGTGATCAAAACTTTGTCAAATTAAATTAAATACTTCTAACGAAACAAGTTAATAAATGTGGCAATCTATGTGACTTCAGTGATACTAGCGCCAAGTGGCAGCAAAACGAATTAACTGTCTCATAATTAACTTCAGTTTTATATAAAAACAAAATTTAGTAAATAATTTACGCTTGTTCTGACTTTTTCCAAAAAATTTCATTATATATTTCAAAATTGAATTGGCCATAATTCAATTTTATTAAATTAACTTCGATACAAAACATTACGTTATCATCCTGTAAATTGTCCAAGTCCAGGACAGGACTTCTCCAGACGTCGTAGAAAATTAAGTTTAAGACATGGCTTCTCTTGATGGTGTAGAATGATAATAGTCCAAGACATGGCTTCTCTTGAAGGTGTAGATAAATAATAGTATCTTAGTTTTAAAATCGCAAGGATTAAATAGTTTTTCTAGTCGCTTAGGGTGGAAAGGGGGGAATGTTCGCATTGGTCGGTGGCTTCCAACGGTCATTTTTCAAACATGTAGACGATCACGCAGTCCTTGACTAGTCTAGGATTGGCCGGCTGCCTCTAACACTTGCTGCATTGGTGTTAGAGCTCCGTTTGTTGGTGGAGGTGACGTACAAACATCACGCGATGAGTTGGTGGTTGGTATCGTCTTGCACGCCGAACACCAGGATAGTTTCATTTAGTTGATGGTCTCAGTCAGTTCCGAAAGGATCGATTTGACCTGTCCGCTCGGAACCTCGGCTGTTGGCACACGGCTGCTCTATTTTACCCGCTCATTGACTTAGGATCCGAGGTGGCTTTCCAGTGTTGAAGGTTGTTTTAGCCAGAAGAAATACAAGCGGTAAGTACATGAACATTTTGTGATTGTGGGGGAGTTTCGTTCTTGATTTAATTCGTACAGATTAAAGACAGTCTACATAGGACTACAATAGAGAAGCTTACTATTGCAGGAAGTTTATTACTATTGAGGTTTCATATGGAGTGTGTAGTATGACTCTTGACGAAAACCTTTGCGTGATGCTTATGATGGGGGGTAGTATGATGTAACATGTTGCAATGTTACAATAATAAACAATTTTTATATTAAGTGAAAACTTTCCCTTACGGTGGGCGTGGAGGAAACGCGAGAAAATCTAAGCAGTTTTCTAGCAAATCATTTTTTTGGCCAAAATAAATAAAATATTTCTCCAGTAGAAACATAGTTTAATTTTCTTCTCATGGTGATATCAACAGTTCTTGAAGATCAAAGGTGTCCTGGAATTTAGTGACAACTCTTTCTCTTAATTTAAAAATTTTCCCTTCAAATGCTGATATGCTCATGACAGATATTCAACAACTGTTGATATCACCATCTGAAGAAAATTAAACTATGTTTCTACAGGAGCAATATTTAAATTGTTTTGGCCTAAAAAATTTTTGCTGTAAAAACTGCAACAATACTGACATTTTATCGCGTCCCGTACACTCCCACTCCACAAGGGGGTCACGGGCTAAAGGCACTAAGCTCACTTCTTTCCTTGCACCCCGTCTTATTAGCCTTTCGGTCTATTCGCATAGCTAAAACTTATAATATAGCGATGAAGAAGATAAAATGTAGAGAAAGTTTACTCACATTTGCGTGATAGAGAGTGGATAACTATTTAGAAACAACCACCCTTAGTTCACCTGGAAGGGGTACGAGCTCCATCCTCTACGTCACCAACAAACTAGACAAGATTAATGTGAGGCTTTAACCCACGTGTCCCTCAATGCTAGTTATAGGATATTCACATTGAATTTAGCTTACGTTGGAGGGTAATTTGAGTTTTTATTAGCAGCCAAGTTAGCTGGGAAGGAATGTACACATTTGAATTACCACTGTCGTTTTCCCATGCTCTCTCTCTCTCTCTCTCTCACGCTAATACTAGCACACTTCCTCTGAAACTAGCTTTCTCATCCCTTCCCCTTGGATTACACTATTAATAGCAATTGTTTTAAACGTGTTTATTACATTATTAATGATTAAAAGCAATAGATTGGATTTCCGGTGACGGGCTTGAGTCGAATTGGTTTTAATCTCGGTCAGGTTCACTGGCAGGTTGTTTTAAACATTGGATTAATCTTCTTCATCTTAAATCCCCTTTAAACAAGAATTTGGGCTCACTTTAACAAAACTACCTTCCTCATTTCTACCCTTAAGATAGATACCGTTAATATCCATGATGAACCCACAAATTGTAAGTGCCCCTTTCTACTAAATTAAGGATTTCTGGTTTAATCCTTGGTGTGGATGAAAATTGATCATCGATGGGGTTGAGGCTTGCCGTTTCACGTTGATAAATTGATGAATTAACAGCAAGGGGGCTTGAAGTTGCACTTTTACTAGATTTATGTTAGTTAGGAAATTGTCAACCTCGGTGGTATTGGGGTAAAGTGCTCGCCTCAGGACTCGATGTTCGTGGGTTCAAACCCAGCTGGGGTTGACAGATTTTTCTTGAGTGATGAAAATCTGTAGCACAGCTTCCTACTGAGGGAAGTTGGTTCCATGTCAATTATGGCATATAAGAGAACCCTGATGGGTATGTGAAAATAGCCTTCCCGGTAAAATTGGTAGAGCCTTTCGTTCTCACTCTGTTACACCCCTCTCTCCAATCCTTTCTCCTTACGACCATCGATAACTTAAAGGAAGGGGGAGGGTGCAATCTACATATATTATACAAAGGACATGAAATGCAAGACTTAAATAGTAATACCATAAATGGCTTATTCAAAGCAAAAAACAAATTAGCAAAGAAGAATTCAATTAATTACATGGTCTCAATAATGTACTGAGTTCAGTGGAAAATCATGTTAGAAATAAACAGTTATTAGTGTAATTCCTTAGCCAGAACTTCTCTACTGTTAACATATCAAACAATCAGATGGGCTAGTCTTTATGAGACAAACGACCCACAGTGTTCAAAAGTATACAAGTAAACAAATAATAAACCAGTTAATTAATTTTGTAAGATTTATATAAGAGCCTTATGGGCCTTATTATCCTGTTTCAAACGTGTCTGCACTGCATCACTTAAGGCAGACTTCAAACAAATTAAATAATAAATATATAAAGAATATTTATTAGACATATTTAAAATACGCGAGAGTTTGGCTAACAGACTTTAGTCAAACTCCCGCGGGACTACATTACCTAAAATAACAGTTTAGAAACTTCCATCTATTCGTGAAATGAAGTTAACACAATTACTATAAACAAGGTCTAGCGAAAACATTTAAACTACGATCAAATATAAAATTAATCACTAATTAATATTATCAGTTAAACAATTTATGTTTCGAAGTTAAATTTTATGAGTGTTCATTATCACAAAAGAAATCAAAACATTTTATTTACAACATTATTCCAGAATAAATAATGATAAACTTTTTCATCACAAAAATATATCAAAGTTATTATAAATTAAAGATCAAAACTAAACAGCTGTCTCGAGCGCCCAAGTGGCGACAGACATTATAATTTTTTCTATTTGGCGAAGAAAATAAATACGGTTTAAACAAAGTTAAAGTTTTGAATATTATAAAGTTCAAAGTATACGTTGCCATTGTTAAAGTTTGTAGATTATCACGGATGATCCCGGCATAATCCTGGTCCTAGGACTATGTTCCTCCGTCCAGTGTTGGTTGAATAGTCAATTTAATGATGCGCTTACAGGACTTTAAATAGGGGTTTTTCACAGCACGGTAACAAGGTGGGGGGGGGGGGGAGGTAGAACAATTCCTTCTAGAAGGAATAAACATGACGTGGATTGTTGATATTGTTGTCCCATTATTCATTTTGAGCGACGATTCTTCAATCGGACGTCATCTCAGTAGTTGTGGAACTATCCACCAGGGTGCAGGTGGGTAGAATTCAGTTGAACGTGGATAGTATTGCTTGGCATGGCTACAATATCTATTTGATTTATTCGGGGTTGACTTCGGTGTAGGAGTCTCTGTTACTACCCGGTGTAGCTCGTCGTTTTCTACACACGATAGATTTGGTGAGTACAGATTCCACTGTATTCCATAGTTCTATTGAATTGATTTTATTGATTTGAATTGTCTATAACGTTGTTTCAATTTACAGGAACTACACTAGTGAAGAGTACTATTGTAGGGTTTAGAATATTATTGAATTTTATTCAATATTATTTGGGGCGGGTGGTATGATTCTTCGGCGAGTTGAGTATGAAGTTTAGCATGGAGGCGAGTTCAAATGTAACTCAATGTTACAACTCATAGAAATTATCGCGTGTTGATATAATCAGTTGGTTCGTAAAACGCACGTTAAAAACTCAATTTAGATAAATTAATGGAAAAATTAGTAAATTATGTGATGTTTGTAATCAGTCAATTAATAAAGTGGAAGTCAAATACACTAACTTAAATAAATAAATAGATATAGTGAAAAACACAACAAGAAATTGTCTTGGTAAATAACAACAAGAAAAATTCGGCGTTGCCCACCCCTGGCCCTAGCGCAGTTCCCGAACTAACTGAATGAAGCAGATAAACACACGCCCGGACCTGCTCTGAATACAGACTCCATTCTTCCCCAAAACACTCGCTTACTCCTGGACTGATTTATTCACATTAAAACGTCAACTGTAATCGAATTAAAAGAGATAAATTTCAAGGTATGCACATGTGGGATGGGTCGGATTAGGGGTGGGAAGGGAGTGCCGTCGTTAGAAAAGGGAAAGCAGGGGTTGGGGAAGGGTTTACCTGACCTCATATATATTATTTACTTTCCCTTTCTCTTAAATTGTGTCTTTTTCCCAGGGTTGGGTTTTAGAGAGGTTTTAGGGGGCTATTTTGTAGAAATGTTGGTCAGAATGTTCTGTAAAAATGGAAGGATAGATGGTGAAATCGACAGATGGGTGTATGCATCTCGGAGAGTAGTGTGATGGTTGTGGACTTGCAAAAAATGACGTAGTATCGAAAGAGGCAAAGATGGCAGTATATAAAAGTGTGTTTAACGCCAACATTGTTTAATATATGTAAGGCATGGATTTTTCAGGAGAAACACAAGAGCAAGGTGAATGGGGTTGGAATGAGATATCTAAGAAATATATGTGGAAAAACTCGTATAGACAGTCAGTAATGAATGGGTGCTGAAGGCGTGCTGATTGAAAGGGAATCCAATAGGTAAATGTGAAAGAAGAATCTTACGTTGGTTTGGGCATGTTGAGAGGATGAGTGTGGATCAATCGACGAAGCAAATATATGAAGGTAGAGTGTGTGGATAAAAAAAAGGTGTAGGCAGAAGAAAGAAAGAAAAATTAAGAGTTTTAATAATAAAAGAGTATGTATGATTCGATGTGGGGATGTTGTTGAAGCGAAGGGAGTATGTAAGGATAGGGAGGTGTAGAGAAAGTGAGGATGGATTAGGTATGGAGTCGTTTTTTGAGCTACTGTATATTCAGTTTCTTGCCTACCCGTGATTATGCATGTATGCATGTATGCATGTATGCATGTATGCATGTATGCATGTATGCATGTATGAAGCTATAGGAAGCCAAAGAATATGCAAGTTATTTTTTTACAGGAAGCGAAAGGATAAATAAATTCTACTTGTGGCTTATGTCTCTTGGGGTGTTGTTGGAAATGTTAAGGGGGGAGGTGACATGATAGGAAACGAAAGTAGGGTACTCACATGATGCGAGACTGTGGCGTATGAAGTCACTTATAAAGTATATTTTAGGTCGTGAAAAATAAGCACCAACCCTCACCTGTGGTCTCGTGGTCCAGGGCATCAGGCTATTGATAGAGTGGATTGCCGGTGATAGGGAGGGAAGTGTCTGAATCTCGGTAGAGTGTTCTAGGGGTGGTCTCCCATGTGTGATGTATCGTTCTGTGGTCTTCCAGTCCCCGTTGTGAATTAATTTGGGGGCACTTCCTCTAGACAACCTTCTTCATCCTTACCTCTTAGATTTATCAGTTAAAAATAGTATATTTTGGGGTTTTCCATCATATCTTACTACCCGTCCAGATTAACACATGTAACTACACAAATGGGGTAAAGGAAAATTTAGAGTAAATTTATCCACATTCACATGTAGGAAAAGTGGTATACCTTGTAGGAAAAACCATATTCAGTATATCAGTACCTTTGTTTGAGCCCCAACGTCATTGTCACAAACAAACAAAACTATATGAACTTGACGATTAGTCGGCATACCCACCGATACGAGTAACTTTAGTTTTAAAAGAAATAGTTAAATTATAATAAACATAAACCTGAAGAATAAAGCGTCTTAAAAACAGACTATGATGTGACGCGGGTATACTGTATATTTGATTCAATAAAATACACATATTATACCAAAACAATATTTACTTATCTAATGAAAAGTTTAACCGCTTATTGAATAAGTTATCAAGGCTCATTTTTCCAAATACATATTTTAAAATGTTTCGTTTATTTGGTTTAAGTGGATTCATAATCTATCGAATATATTATCCAAGGAAACAAGATATTTTTATAGGAAATGTACAAGAGTTCATGTGGAAAGATTGGACACCTACAACGTGAATAAATTACCCTTACACAACAAAGTGTCCACCTATAAAATAGTTCATATTTTAATGTGTAATTTATTAGATTAGGCTCGGCACATACTGATAGACAAACCAACCTGAAGTAGAGGTGTGGTATCGAAAGGAAAGTATCGATAACAGTAGGTATCGGTAGCGAAATTTTAATCTGGAAAAATGTGTTTTTTATCTAAAAATAATAGTTTAAACTTTTGCATCACAGTTGTATTTTCATATTTATTTAAACATTGAAAATTATAGTGGTTTTAAATACTTTAAAATTAATTTTAAAAGATGCTTTTTCGCTATCCAACTTCTTAAAAAAACTTCCATAATTCACTTCTGGATGGTGCCATTTTTTAACTACGTATACGTCGTTTCTAAATACTCTATTGACAAACACTAGAAGAATGGATGGGCTTCCCTGCTTCATCTGCTTAAACAATGCACATAAACTTAGTGAGAATTGAGAAATAGTGAAATTTGTTTTTCCTCCACAGTCCACCCTAGAAAACATTTAATTCCCAGCATAAGTGAAGATAGCAAAGATGTTTCTTTCGATACCAATCCGATACCGGAGTATGAGTACTAATATCAGTAAAAGTATCGGAAAAAAGTATTGAGTAAAGAAAAATACCAGTATTGAAAGGAAAATATTGATATTAATAAAATATCGATACTTTTTTCACATTCCTAGGCCCTGAACAACAATTTTTTGTTTGTTCTAGCTCAATACGTTTTATCTCATGTATTCTTAAGGGCCCGAACCAGAAATTAAAAAAACGCTTTAAAGTATAATAAAATGTGTCTATTCATGCTCTACGCTGAGACATACACTCTTGTTACCATGTTAAAACATTTGTTTTTGGGCTTGGTTGGTCTTCTCTTCAATTATTTATCACACGTATGTCCCACAGGGGTCTTGTGTTTAAATTGTAATCTTAATTGCTTTGTTGTTTATTGCCAGTGATTCTTGTTTTAGATGGAATTGAATACTGGAAATTTCATTGTATGGATTAAAACTAGCCAATCTACGTATAGCTGTACTTTGAAGGAACGCCAAAATAATGGTGTAGTATATGAGTTTGAAGGAACGTCCAAAAAATTGTATAAAAAGTAAGTTTTTTGTTGAAATAGGGGGGAAAATGGATGAAAAAATAAATAACAGGGCTTATTTTTTTATCCAGTGATTATTTATTGTTTGAAGTAGACCAAAATTAGCTTTGAAATTTAAAACAAAAGTCAGTAAGTTAAAACGTTTTGGACGGACCAAAACGGGTTGGTAAAATATAGTTTGGTTTTGAAACCAAACTTTTTAATTTCTCTCAACCCCTCTTAGAGAAAATATTGTGATCATCAAAAAAATTGAACTTGAGATTTTGATAACTAATTTAGACGTTTCATGACCCCTTGAAACCAAACAAGTGTTTTTCGCGATTGTCGTTTGTCTATCTGTTCAGTTGGTGATAAAAGCGCCAAGTTTGGTAGAGTTCTTGTTTGAAACACGTAGAATTCAACTAGAACCAGAAGTACTTTGGTCGGGCTCTCCTAGTGGGTGTTTTGTGCTCAGAAACCAAATGGCTGACAATAGGTATTAATGAACATTAAAATGGCTGTATTTTCGGTTGTACTAGTATTAAAGAGATGTTTTGGTATCAAATATATTTTCAGGATCAAGGAATATGGCCACTAAAATTCCATATATCTTTAGCTACTGTACAGATTATAAATGCATAAGTAAATGTGTGTAGGGAAATGTTTTCAGAAATTGAGGATAAGTAAAATTATTAATCAATTCTTTAACTCTTTATTAACCCTAAGAAGGTGTCGGACTTCTGTTCTGGGGGTCCTGGGGTTCAATCCTTGGTCCCGGCACATATTTACCTGATTGCCAAACCCTTCCTTCACCTCTGACAAGACGTGTATTAATCACAACTTGTGAATGTGTGGAATGACAGGCCTCCGCCGTGGTTCGGATCCCATGTTAAATATAGGTCCTCCATTTCATCTCAACAATCATCCTACCGTTACACGTTAGCGTAAGTGCGTATAACCCGAACGGGTAGTAAGACGCGGTGCTTAATAATAATAATAATAATAATAAATAATAATAATACCAAGACATTGTTGAAAAAGTAGACATTTTAACCCTAACGCACCGTACATGAACTACAATGAAGAACATGTTTCTTTAAAAAGCAAATGTCGGTGCAAAGCAGCCAAGCCTTCTTTATTGGCACTGGGGCACTGGGGCACTGGGAATTTGGGAGTATTGGGGTTCAAAATATAAGAAAATCCATCTAGGGAATGTAGACAGTTTAAGTTTGGTATACAGGCATATTGGGCGTTTAAAATTGGAGATTTTAAATTTGGAGTTGGTGAAATAGGGATGGAGGGCTCAAAACTTTTAAAACTAAAAGAAAAAACAGCGAGGGGTGGTATAAAACACCAAATTGGCAGAAAGGTTAAGGAGCTATCCCAAATAACCCAAAGAGTCTTATAACTTTATATTTCAAAATGGGACTCTGGAATAAATCAGGGGATACTATCTTATTTGGGAATTTGGAGGTATTGGGGCGTCTAAATATATAAAAAAACTTCTAGATAGGGTACATCATTGGAATTTGCCAGGCATGTAAATAATCAAACGTGTCTTAAAATTTTAAACTTAAAAGTTTGAGTTGGTGAAACGGGGAGGAGGCTCAAAACTTTAGAAACTAACAGAATAAACACATAAGAAGAAATTTCAATTTTACAGAAAGGTTAGGGGGCTACTCCAAATAACTAAAAAAGGATTTTAAATTCACATTTTAAAATGGGACTCATGATAAGGGGGGGTGGATATTTATTATCTTATCTATATTAATAAAATGAAGAGTTTGTCATCCATGAGCGTTGTGCAATATCAGCCTCACCCAGAAATCTTAAATTTACAAATTAGTAGCCTCAGGCATGAACATGTACACCTCGAAAACAGAATTTTGCAATTTTGACTATATTCACCCTTTTAATCTATTGTACCCTTTCTAACCTATTACTTAGCCTTTCACCCTTTTAAAAAAATATATTACGTTCCTACTTTTTTAATCTGTCCACCCCATATGTCCTTCTGGTCCTTCTAACCCTAAAATATTTATCTGGGCCTAAAGGGGTATTTAATGTAAAAAGTTGTAAAAAGTAAATGCAAAAAGCCAAAAATAAATAGTAGAAAGGCTACTAAACGTAAGTCTAATCAGAAAAGGCAGTGAGATCAAAAGGGCAAAAGTTGCAAAAATCTCCAAAATGGACTAAAATGTCAAAAAAGCAAAAAGGACACAATAAAGGAAAAATGGTAAAAAGAGCAAAAAGTAAATATAGTAAAAATAAAAGAATGGTGCCCTGCACAGAATTTCTCCCACTTTTATCTTAAAAGAAACATTTACTAAAAACTAGTAAGATTTGTGAAGTTAAATAATAGGTATCTACATTGGTGTATAAACATTACGCCAAAGATCATAAATGAAATAATATACGTATTACTTACTCTATGGCATTAGTAACTAGGAAAACTGTTACAGAAAAATAGAGAAAAGAGAACCATATCTGTCCACCAAAGAGCATAAGAATCAAATTCATTTTGAGACAACTGAATTAAAAATTTAATATATCTGCCAATATCTCAGAAACTATTGGCTTTTATAGAAACATCTTTCAGCTAAAATATTTTTATCTTTAATATTCTACAACTTTACAATGATAAGTTATTTCGTATATCAAATAGTTGGGATAAAACTATCAAAATAATTAGAAACGATCCCTCACATAAAGTATCCTCAAAATCATTTTCATAATAAAAGAGAATTGCCATATTATTTATATAATAATAAACAGTGTATAGATATAAACTCGAATCCAAATCGTTAGATCGAGTTTTGAGAAAATCGATTTTTTCTCTTTTTGCCGTACAGTAAGCTACACTTAATTTTAGGGTTAGCTATCTAATTCCAAACATCCCTTGAGAGGACGTTATGAAAACCCCAGATAACAAGTTTTAGGTCAATTGGTAAAATAGTTTAGGCTCTAGTCCGAGGTACAGACATATGACATCGCAAAAACCACTTTTTCTGTTTCAGGCGGTAATGAAACGTCAACATTTATTAAATTCTAGATTTCGATTTTATTTATATTTTTTTTTTTGTGATTGATCTGAGGAGTCAAGAAAAAGAAAAAAAATGGGATACAGGTAAAGGGGTGAGAGAAATAAAGATGGTTAAAATATTAAAAAGTGGCAAAATAGCCGAAAATTTTAAAAAGGGTAAAAAGGTTAAACACGTTAAACCGGATAAAAAAAGGGTGAAAAGTGAAATCTAGGAAAAAGTGTACTAAGGATGAAGGGTTAACAACAATAAAAAGATTATAAAAGAATAAAAAGTGCAAAATGGGTAAAAAGTTTAAACGGGGTATAAAAAGATAAAGGGGTAAGTGCAGTAAATAAATACTAAGAATAATTTTATTTGATTTCATTACAAACTTTAACAACTAATAATTTATGCTGTGACATTCTATTTCCCTTTTATTAACATCAACAGGCAAGAGTTCAACATATTGTGTATTAATCCTCAAAATAAATGTCAGCTTTTAAAAATGTTCACATTATAGCTCTATTTTTAATTTTTACCCATCTTACAGGTATAGAAATGTATTGTGATCGTCGAAAAAATAAACTCGAGATTTTGATGAATTTTGACGTTTCATGAACCCCTAATTCAAAAGAGTGGTTTTTGAATTTCCACCTGTCTGTTTGTCTACCTGGGACTAGAGCCTAAACTATTTTACTGATCGGGCTAAGCTTGGTATTTAGGATTTTGATAGGGTTTCCCTGAGGGATTTTTGGAATTGAATATCTAACCCTAAAATTAAGGGTAGTTTACTGAAGGGCAAAAAGATAAAAAGTTGATATTCTCAAAATCGGCTTTAACGATTTTGATTAAATTTCATTTCAAAACATTTCATAAATATTCCAAACAAAAATGTATACTCTCAATATTTCGGCAAAATGACTTTAAGGGCTCCGGTCATAATGTGTAAATTATCATTTTTATCATATCTCCGAAACTATTTTAGATATGAAATTACTTATCGCTACAAATATGTAGATTATATTTATAATACAAATATTTTATTCAAAACATATTTTTATAAAACCAATAACATTCAAGCTATACGCAAATACATATATTTTTTAACTTTTCAGAACTAAAGGTAAAGTATTGCGACCCTAAAAAAAATCTTAGCCTGAAATGTTGATGGATGTCGATCATCTCATGAACCCCTGAACCCTAAAAAGTGGTCTTTGGAATGCCGTCTGTCTGTTGTCTGTTTCAGACTTAAAATTAAGAGTATTTAATTAAGGGTGAAAAGAGTAAAAATCGATTCTCTCAAAATCGGCTCAACGATTTTGATAAAATTCATATCCAGATGTTTATTAAGATTATAAATAAACTGGCTGCTATCATTTTTCTATGAAAATGACTTTTAGGGTTTTTACAATATAAACAATAGAGCGAGAGAGTCCGTGGGGGAGTTTCGTACCATTTATTACATTTGTATTAATTAGCATAATTTCGCGTTTCATATCACAGTCTAAACCAATACAGGATTAATACTTGAATATAATTTAAGATTTGGTTACTATTCCCTGTGGTTAGTTTTATATACTAAAAATAATAATGTTACTTATAGATTCCCCGTATGGAGAACAGATACTACACCAGCTAGTATATTTATAAGGCAGAAAGTAAGTGTGGTGGGCAGGGGGTAAGGGGGGGGCAAAAAATATAAGGTACTTATAAATTAGCTGAAGAGTGAATACTCGGCAGCAAGGTAGATGGACCTCCCTAAATAAGCAGAAAAATATAAATATGGGAAATTTCATAATGAGGGTCTAAAAATTAGAACTTCTATAGTTATTTAAAAAAATTATATGAAGTATAAATTAAAATTGAGCTGACAGGTAGAGGGACAGATCCAGATAACCAAATAAATCTTGAAATAGTAAATGTCTAAGAGTCGGTTGGTGAAAGGGGAGGAGTGTTCAGAACTTCCAAAATGTATTATAATGAACTACTTATCTGATTGTGGTAGAGAATTGAAATTTTTCAGGCATCTAAAGGTACTACTCAAAATAATAATTATAAAAGTCTGATTTTTTATTTTCTTGGTCGAACCATGACAAATAGAGGAAAGGGTGTATAAACAGAAGGAAAAACTTTAATTTTGGAAGAAAATTTCTATTTGGCAGCCAGATAGAAGGACAATTCTAGATAACTAATAGAGCTTATTAAATTTATAAATGTAAGTTAGAAATATGGGTATGGAAAAGGAGGGTTTAAAATTTCAAAAAAATAATAAAAATAGCTACATCCTCTCGAATATAGGTTATTTTATATATATATATATTTATTTATCATATATATTTTATTATATATATTGATTAAAATAATATATGTTATATTTTATTTACTATATATATTATATATATATTATATATACATATATATATGTTTATTATATATAAAATAAACTATATTATTATTATGTAGGTTTTATTATATAAATTTTATCTTCATACATATTTATACTATGTATATAGTAATATATGTATATGAGATATTTATGTTCATCATATATATTTATTATATATATTGATTTATTTATATATTTTTTTGATATACATATATAATAATATATGTGTATTTACCATATATGTGGGTTTATTATATATAAAATAAATATCATATATTTATTATATAGGTCTATTTAATAAATATATGTGTCTATAATAAATATACTATAAATAGTAAATATGTATATTATTTTATATAGCATGTATATAATAAATATGTATCTGTAAGGTCACTACTTTCGTTGGGTATCCAGTAGCCAACCCTAACTACAACACTACCACGGCACCGTAGTGACTTACATGGCTTGGATGGACCCCGAGCGGTTGAGGTTGGAATGGATGGTTCGTGGAGAGTGAGACTCGAGTGTTAGTCCAATAATGTATGGTTATTAATCTATTCAGGTGACTAAACTACTACATTTGGTACACGGGTAGATCTCCCGTGACGAGGGAGCAGGCACAATACGTGGAACTCACAAACCTTCCGTTAGACCCGCGATCGACCCTCCGGCGGGGTGAACCACCAGATCACATTTTATTCCGTGTTAGTAAGTCGTTGCTAGATACCAACCCACATGCACTCTAGCATGGCTCCAAACACTCAACAACTGTCTTATTCTAGCACCCAAAATAGCTGATCTCCATATTCCACCAGTCAGGAAGGTCCATCGGTCGCCCTGGCTCGCTCGTCAACAGGGTGCAAGCTATATGAGATATATGCTATTCTCAGCAGGATGGTAACCCAAGGAAATGTACAAGCGTAGGTTAATATCTTGCCAGAATAAACCTTAACATAATTATGCTTTTATATATCATAGATATCTATAAATGTATTATATGTTTATTATTTATAGTGTATACTTATATATGTATATTATATTCAATGAAATCCTTCAAAACACTCAGTTTATGGAAAATTTATAATATTATTGCAATCTTTAGAGCAATTACAACAATAGATTCGCAAGTAAGACCTGTATGCAATTTACGTTGTTTGATTCATAGTAATAACTCCCTACGCAAAGGTTTGCGATAATTTGCAAATTAGTAACTAATCAATTACATGAAGTACTTTCGTGTAATTCCAAACTAACCAACTAATGCAAATACAATCACTACGCAGTTGAAACGTAGTCACTGAGTTCCATATCAAAAGCAATAATTAAAAATGCAATCGGTTGCAGTTAATATTTAACTTTGAAACAGAGCGAAACATAATTTAAAATTTAAATTGACTATAGTGGAGAAAATTTGATAATAAGAGAATTTAAGGAAATTTTGCCTTCTACTATACATAAATTAAATTTGATTAATTATTTCAGTTAATATTTTTTGATGTGTGATAAAAGTTCATGTTTTATAATTTTGTAATCATGTATGAATTTCTTTCACATTTAAAAAACACTGTTTGCGATTTACAATTCGTATTACTCCTAAAATAAACACAGTAAAGTTTGGTAGGTTTTTTATTTAGGGAGAAGCGTATTTAACGACAACTTTCTGAACCAAATTACTACATCAACACACGTCTCTAAATTTCACCAATTATTAATTTTTTAGTCATGTAAAGAATTGAACCAAGAATCCTTATTCAATAGGCAAACTCTATGTTTAGTTAATTTTTATGTTGAACTATAGCATATTTTACTATCCTGTGTTTGATTGAATAAATTTAGAGCTTTTGTAACAATTATATAATAATTTGATGGCATTATAAAGTAGAAGCAATTCATCGAATTATATTTTTACTGGTGGACGTATAGACATTTGATTAATTTAATAAAATACTCCATAAATGTGTAAAAATATATTTTTATTATTTAATATAATTTAATACAAATTTCCATGAGTATGACAATGATAATTGATGAAGAATTTGTAAATATATCTCATGAAACCGAAATTTGCAAGTCTTTTCTAATTTTATTTTAAGAATATATATACTAATATATATACACAAATATTACCAGTAGTATTTTTATTAGTACTATCATTACTATAATAGGCACGGTAGTTAAATAGTATCAGACTCACCAGCCTCTTGAAAGATATGTTCAAATTTGTTTATAGCAAAATATCCACCAATTATGAGGAAAATAGATAGTGTTGCATAGAGAACAAGTTTGGATATTATATAAACTTAAACTATTCAAACATATATACATGCCCGCATGCATACATACATGCACACAAGCACACATACACGCATAAAAAATACATTACCATACATACATTACCATACATGCATTCTTAATCCATTTTCAATAACGTTTTCCACACTTCCCTACCCTTGTATACTCCCTTTGCTTCAACAACATCCATACACCAAGACATACTTGCTCTTTTATTCTTAAAACTTTTAATGTTTCTCTTTTTCACACCTTCATCTACAATATTTAGCCCGTCTTAGATGGCCTAAAACTTCCTTTTGATTCACACACTCTACCTTCATATATTTGCTTCGTTACTCAATTCACATTCATCCTCTCAACATGCCTAAACCAATTTAAGACGCTTTTTTCACATTGACTTATTGGATTCCCTTTCGAACCGCACACCTTCCGCACCCATTCATTAATGACTGTCAATACGAGTTTATCCACATACATTTCTTAAATATCTCTTTCCAACCACATGCATCTTGCTCTTGTATTTCTCCTGTCAAACCACGCTTCACACCCATATGACAATGTTGGCATTAGCACACTTTTATAAACCACCATCTTTGCCGCTTTCGATACTACGTCATTTTTTTCAAGTCCACAACCATCCAACAATTCTCCGAGATGTATTCACCCATCTGTCGATTTCACCATCTATCCTTTAATTTTTTCAGGACATTCTGTCCAGATACACGAAATCATTCACTTGTTCTAACAGTTTTCATTTACCCTAAGCTGACAATCAGTTCCTGATCCGCCCTTATCAACAGCTATTACCTTTGTTTTGGAGACATTTACACGAAGATCCATTCTGCCTGCCAACACTTTCAAACGATTGAATGCGTTATGCAAGTCACTTTCATTCTCAGCCAATAATACGTTATCATCTGCTTATATCATTACTTACATATTCACATTGTACATTTGTTCACCAACGCGTCCTCAAAATCATCCCTTATGCACTTGACCATGAACACATTAAGCAACCGTGGAGACATAACACAACTTCGTCTAACACCCTGTTCAATTTCAAACCATTCACTCAAAGCTCCATCCATCCTAAAGTACGTTTTATTTATATCATACACTACCATAATTACATTTAATAACCATGAATCTACACCATATTCTTTCAGAACACTTCTTAACACACTCCCTATTTACATGATCCTACGCTTTCTCCAGATCAAAATATGCACAATACGTTCCTAATTACTGCCATACATTTCTTTATCAGTTGTTGCGATGCAAATATCTAGTCTATGTATACCTAGAATGAAACCACGTTACACAACCCAGATCCTATCATCAGTTTGTCACGCACCCTCTCAACTAAGACTTCATGTTACCACCCACTCTACTACGTCTTAGCCACGCCACACTAGACTAAAAGGAAAGTTAATGGCATCTAAGATGTCATAAAAAAGGTAAAATATTAGCAATAATTAAATAAAAATATGAATGTTTTATTCAAGATAACAACAATTGAAACAATAATTTACATGGCCTCATAGTCCATCGGAGTTATGTTGAAAATCAAATACATATTATTATTTCATTAATTAAGCGCAGTTCGATTATGAGAATGTTTACAAACATGAAACATAACCTTTAGTCAACTGGGTCAGTCTGAAAGAGACAACAACTCGACCAAACTACAATATGTCAGATTCACAACAGTGAATATTGACAGAACAAACTTAAACGTTGAAAATTAGAACAAATTATTACTCAATAAATATCGAGCCAGATATGTATACAAAAAAGGGCTTGGTGGGCATATTTTAAATTGTTACAAAAGTGTCCGAATAAATAAGAAAGTTTATTTTATATATAATACCACACAGATATTTAAAAGAACACAATTTTAACACACTGATTTAATGTCGACACGACTAAAGACGTTAACAAGATCCCTACTTGTTAGTAATAAATAATTTAGCACATGAAAAAAGCCTAGTTATACCACAGTAATTTCTATTCAATGATTTGGAAAATACTAAAGTCTAAATTAATCAATCAGCAAAATTTTACGTTACTTTAACATATAATTTAAATAATAATTAAATTAAGGAAACATTATCAAAAAGGGAGTTTACCTTTAATAGTAACTACAATATTCAGACAATTTAAATTAAATACTTCAAGCAAAAATTAGTTGATAAATGTGGCAATCTAAGATAGTCAAATGACATAACAGACACTAGCGCTCAAGTGGCGCCAGAAAACAATTGGTTTCTCATATCAACATTTATGTTCTAAACAAAAAACTTTTAGTTATTATATAACGATGCCTATTAAAGCTTAATCCAAATACTTCTTTAATTTTAAATTCAAATTTGAACAAGCCATAGTTTAAGTCTTTAAAATAATATCGATGGAATATATAAAAGAAATACGTTATCATCCAGTAAATGCCCAAGTCCAGGACAGGACTACTTCTGGTGGTTTCGAATATAAAAGTCGACTTTATCTTCAGATTCGCCATGTTATATAGGTACTAGGTGCTAGGTTTGGAAAGGTGGTGGATCTCCATACTAGTTGGTGACGTCACATCAGCCATTATGATGCTTGAAGAGAAGCACGTAGTCCATCGATCAAGCTTGTAGACTCGCTTCGCTGAATTGATCATGTACTCCATGTTGATGAGGGTCCACTTGACCAATACATCTGTCACGTACACATATCACGCGATGTCTTGGCAATGTCTTGGCGGTTGAAACTGTCTCATTCGCCAGAGGGCAGGATAGTCACCGTCTACTTCTCGAGTGAAATATGCGCCAGCCCTCCTTTGTGTAACTTTGACCAGCCCGCTCGGAACATCAATTGCTGGCTCACCAAGTCTGTTCGTCCCACTCTTCAATCTAGGACGCGACGTGTATCATCCAGTCTTGGAGGTTGTTTTAGCCAGAAGATACAAAGGGTAAGTACATGGACAGTTTGTGATTTCAGGGAGTTTATTCTTGTTTTATATTGTTCTTGATATAGACTGAAACTACCTTGGACTACAATAGAGAAGGTTACTATTGCAGGAAGTTTATTAATTTTGAAGTTTCATACGGAGGGGGTAGTATAAAACTTGTAAGGGAAAGCCTACGCGTGTAATTAATATGGGGGGTAGTATGATGTAACATTACAAAATGTTACATCCAAAAAACTTTGCCTGAAACACTCAACAAACTAACTGGCTTGTAATTCTTACATCACTCTTAATACCTTTGCCTTTGTACAGGGGAAGAATAGTGACAGCATTCTTCCTGTCACTAAGAACATTAAAATCCAGCGCACACATTGAACAACTCATACAATCTGGCAGGTTGTGCCATGCCTCCACACTTAAGCATTTCACTTGTGATCCCTATAAACCCGCAATTTTGCCATTTTTTAACACATTTGTAGCTTTTAACATCTCAGCCTCATTAATTATTGCACTCATCATAACATTTTCCTATTATCTCCCTCCATCGCTTTCCCAAACTGTGTTTAGTTCAGATCATCTCACCACGCTCATTTTAAATGTCATAGGTATTTCCTTTCACCCCTCGTTTCATTCTCGTTACCCACTTACAGAACATTTTCTTATTTCCTTCAAAATCATTCTGCATTCTTTTTACTTATTTAATCTCATTTGCTCCTTACTCTCCTTTAGACTACTACTTTCTTTGCATTCATCTATTTCTCTTTGAATATGTCCCACAAATTCTTACGTTCTGTTTCAATCTTCACAGCAATCATTTGTTGGTATGCTTTTCTTTTTTCACACAGCTTCATTCACCTGTTCATTCCACCAAGTATCTTTAAGTTTCCCACCCCTGTAGCTCCACAAACATCTTTCGCACACTCAACTACTGCCTCTTTTATTCTGTTCAAGGCAATTTCTATATCATTATCATTTGTTTCGACATTCCATTCACGCTCTTGTATTTAATTTATTTACCCTAAAACTGTTGGAATTAATTTTTTAACAGAAATCTAAATAACAAAAAACTTAAAGTGTGTGATTGAAGTGAGCTATTTTACTTAAATGTTAAATTATAGTATATATTAATAAATTTAATTAATTATATTAATCAAAAATGCAATTTTTATCGTATTTAAAAAGACAGATCAATATGTTAACTGCGTATAAGACACGGTGTGTATATATATTATATATGTTTGTTGTGTGTGTGTGTGTGTGTGTGGTGGTGTGTGTGTGGTGTGTGTGTGAGTGTTTTAATTACTAAATAACTGATGAAAAATTTCGTTTTTTATCATAAAATAAAATTACAAAAACAAGATAAAAGAGGTTAAACATTGTCGGAACTGATAAATAAAAAGACTTGTGACTTAATTTGAATTTTTGCGAAGACCGTGTGTATTATGATACCACAATTTATTTCCATACATAGCACAAGCTGTGTTTCATATTTATCTTTTTTCATGAGAGCGTGGTATTTTTTTTAGCTAGTAAATTTAGTTTTAAATGGGAATAACATTTTTTTAACTGAAAAATAATGCATGTTTTAAATAAAATCTTCCCCTTTAAAAAAAAACTGAAGCCACATTGTAGTGAAATCCAATATCATCTCCGTTATGGAAACAAAATATGAAAACGAAGGAAAGTGGTTGAGTTGAGTGGGGGTGAGAAGGGAGATCAAGGGGGGTGGGCTATATCACAAGAGCCCCCTACCGCTTAAAGCTAGACGCTGTTCACACGATACATTGCAGATATCGGTAAACTAGTTATACTTCACTTAGAAGCATACAGTTCAGGAATTATAGTGTTAGCTCGCAGGGGGTTAAAGGAATATAAGCGCTTGAGAGTGACTCACTTTTAGAGAATTAAATGTTTTTATCGGTTTTTCACGTTGCTGTTTATATTATGTTTGTTCTATTATTTACTATTACATTAATTTATAATTAGATTATATAATGATACTTGATATGTAATATTAACCAATAAATAAAAACTCTAGGAATAAGGGGGGGGGGGAATATATTCACTAAACTATCTGGAAGCAAATCTTACAGAGATTTTCCAATCTACTACAAGATGGCATTTTATGTTAATCAATAAATCAATATAGGAAATCCCTATTTGTACAGCAATATTAAGGTAGTTACATTAGTGTATATCAATTTAGATTTATCGTTATACCAGCTTATACTTAGCTTTTAATAACCATTTAAGAATGGTTTTTATAGCCTGCTGACGTGGTTGTCGAAGGAATTAAATCATGCATGTGAATACCGTTTGTGTGATTTTTAATATTTTTTCTTGTTTTTGCTCTTGTATAGGCCTATTATCTATCTATTTATAGAACCTACCTAACCATAAACTGAAAAATAAGCACGATAACAATCACCTGTTTCTAGTTGACGTTGCGAATCAACTTGGGTCAACAAACATTAATTATTGGAGCGTGTAAAATGTGACGTCACTCAAGCTCACTACGAGGTGTGTTGGTAATTTTTTGTTATTATTTAACATTTATTTTTAACTATCATCAGTCATTCTAAAACATTATTTTAACTTCATAAAACATTCTACAATAAAAAAGAAATTTTTTAACCTTAGGGTACAGGCATGAGGTCAAATAATAATAATGATGATAATGATGATGATGATGATAATAATAATAATAATAATAATAATAATAATAATAATAATAATAATAATAATAATAATAATGGTATGTCTGGGCTACATTTATCGAAGTCATCTCTATTTTTTTTAAACCTTGGCGTAAAGAACCGAATTCAGACCAATGCCTTAAAAAGCAAATGTAAAAACATCACTGGTGAAAGTGTGTGGAAATGCGTCAGGTCTCATTTAGTCTGGTTCGCCATTGACGGGGAGGTCTTGACTTTAAATCCCAGTCAGGCTTATTTATCGAATGTTTTCCCGACCTCTATCCAATCAAAGTGGGTAAATTTCCTCTAATTTTTGTTTTCCTTGGGCTTACCCCATTGCGGATAATAAGAGGCGACGGGGAAAAGTAATATTCCTTTTTCTGGCGTAAAATAAGAATAAGAATATCATGCAAATATTATTTTCGTCATGAAGATACTATCCTTGTAACAAATACAACTAAGGCCCTATAGCGCTGGTCAGCCTACCAATGAATGTCATTTATAAATTTAATATAATAAACTACCCCAGTTTTTTCTGTGGCAATACATCATCAGAAAGCGGGGCTAAGGCTTGCTATTCAAATCATCCTATTGCCTGGATAAGTATCGAAAAATTAAACTATCTAATTGTTGATCAAAGCTCATGTTTTTCTCCAAAATCAAAACCAAGGATTGTTTAAGTTTCAAAACTACAAGTTTTCAAATATTTTAAAAACAAATGTGTACGCCTTTCCTAAACCTTCCCTGTGGGAGGCCTGAATTAAAATTAGAGGGCTTATAAACAACTTCTTCAAAAATATTTTAATAACGGCACTGGTTTTTATATAGCATTGTGTTTATAAAATTTCTTCTAAACACCGTAATTCTAATTTTTGTATTTTTATTTTTTTGTAAATCACTTTTTGTCTTGCAGCAAAGCAAATTTAATATATAACCTGAATTTGTTTGGATAAACTTTTTCCTTCCTAAGTTTACATTCTTTACTAAGAAAGAAAGATGACTTAATAAATAGCAACAATATTTAATAAAATTAGTTTCATAAGTGGTGTTCCACTAATAAAATAAATGTTACCGTGTAAGAGAGGGGTTAAAAATCTACATTTTATACCGTGAATAAATTCAGGTGTAAGAAAAGAAAGAGGGCTGTAAATTAGGTTATATTAAAGCTTATGGCGGTCTCTCTTAAGCTTGCCTCCATGACGAGGTGAGTATAAAGAGAGCACTTAGTCTAACTATGTTCGTAGCGAGGGACGAGGGGGGGGAGAGAAGATGGTGTTCTGGGAGTTAGACTGGGAGAGGCTGGATCTCTGGAGATCATAGGGTAAGTTTACATAGAGGTGCTAGCTGGCATGTTTCACTAGAAGATAATTAGTGGGGATTTCAAGGAACTGTCCCAGCGCTTACCATGAGATATTATACAAGTCCTCAGTGGGGCCGGTGAAGGACTAGACCTTCAGGAAAAGTCAAGGGCACTCTGCCGGCTTGGTTGAAAAAAATGTTATTTAGAATAATTAATTATATTATTTTAACAAGGCTAATAATTTTAAAAACAATTCCCAATTATTTCATATGCGTAGGGTATAACTGAAATTATTATTAGGAACTATTCCATGACCCATATCGGTGAAGGCCCTAATGACCTCGTTGTGTCGACGGGCCTAGAAAACCAAGTAATAGTAATAATAACAATAATAATAATAGTAACATATCAGTGAGAATGTGGACTAAATGTCAAGCTCATATAGTCTTGTTTGCCATCAACGAAGATATTTGTTCTATAATCTATGACATTAAAATATACAGCTATATTTTAAATGAGTGATTCGAAAATGGGTTTATTAATACACAATATTACTGACTGAATAATTTAGGAGGGGAAATTACTACAAGTGCAGGTAAAAGGAATTAGGCAAAGTGGAATCAAGACCAGTGAGATTTCTACTTGATACCTTTATAATAATCCTCAGATATTCAGGATTGTTCTATTTTTAGGATTTTCTGAGTTGGTTCTGGACATAGTTGACTAACACGGCTTATAAAATTCCTGTACATCTAGTAGCATACATCAGAACTTGGTCCATGAGCTGTAATTTAAACACATTGCCCTTCTCTGTAACAAACTGGTTAAGGTGTGACCATGAGTTTGGATAAACATTTTCGATTCCGAGTAGGGCAGACGAAGATATTTACTATTTGCTATCCAATTCATATAGAGCTAGTGTTGATGGTGTTTTATTAGGCGTACTAGCTTAAGTTCATTTGTAAGTCATCTGCTATTTTAATGTTAGCTTAGAACGTGCAGTTGAATATCATCAAACACCTTAACTATAAGATTAAGCACATAAATATTAAATTATTGTAAACACTTCCACTTTTAAAGTTTATATCAGTATATTAACCTACTTATCTACGTAAGTGAAAGGTGGCTTGGTGGTCTAGAGGACTTCTGTGCTGGAGGTCCGGTGCTCAATCCTCGGTCCCGACACAGATTTATCTGATTACCAAACCCTTCCTTCACCTCTGACAAGACATGTATTAATCACAACTTGTGAATGTGTGGAGTGCCAGGCCTCCACCGTGGTTCGGATCCCACGTTAAACTGTAAGTCTTCCATTTCGTCTCGATATCACCCTACCATTACATATTAGCGTATAGCCCGAACGGGTCGTAAGACGCGGTGCTAATATGTGAACGAACAGTATGAAAACTATTTTAACAATAAATTGTTCAACTGTTTAAAACACAAAGCAATATTTACGTATCCATCCATCCATCCATCCATCCATCTAGTTTATAGGGTCATTTAATGAACAATTTAATATTTTCACATTTGCAAATAACTGACTTACAAACTTTTAGCTTTAAAAATAACCTGATTTATATCGGTGGCTAACAAAAGTAGATCCAATAAACTTGTAAATTACAACCGTAAGAAAACTGTGTCAAAAGATAGTTGGTAGGTGTGATTTTAAGCTAATAGTTGAATAATTTTTTATAAATAATATTTATCAAGAAAGTTTGTTTTTTATAAGAAGGGTAATAGTTTAGAAATATCTAATAAATCTTGTCTCTATATCGTTTAAAGTAAATAAATCATTTAAAAGTGTTTTTTTAACTTGCAAAAGAAATATAATGCTCTAAAATGTTCATAAACATTTTTATTTGAAATAAGATAAGTCATATTGTATCAGCAGGTGTAGTTACTTAATATATAAAAATATCGTAAATTAAGGTCAAATTATTATTATTTATATAATTGTTGTACTATATTTATTATTTATTTATTATATATTATTACTATTACTATTTATTATTACTATTACTATTATTATTTTATTATTATTATTATTTATTATTATTATTATTATTATTATTAATTATTATTATTATTATTATTATATTATTATTATTTATTATTATATGCGTTAACTTTCATAATTATGTGGTAAAATTAAATAAATTGAACAACTTAATGATTAGTTCATAAAATTTTAAGTTGACTCAACTAGTTTATTTATAGACAACATCGGTGGGCACGCGGACTAAATATGAGTCTAGTTTGGTCTATTGGTAATGGGGATGTTGGGGTTCAAATACCGGGTGGGTGAGCAAATGATGGCTTTTACTTAATGATTTTCCACTCTCTCACCACGTAAATGCGCGTAAATTTCCTATACATCATGTAATAATCTCTTAAACCCATTAGCCTATTAAAATGCATATAGCCTGAACGGATATTAGAAGCTAAGGAAAATGAATATGAAATAAATATAAATAATTGTTATTTAGATTTTAGTTTTGTTTGTGCTTTTATCCGATAATAGCTTCTAAACTTTCTAGCAACGCATATTTTTTACAATGAAACCAAGTATTTTGTATTGAAAATTAATTCTAAGTCATTAATTTACTCGACAATTATGATAATTATGTAAGCTAGAACGTCTTAAATCGTTTTAAATATCCTACGATTATATCCGTTCATTGGTGATAAAAATTCATTTTTGGCCAAAAGTAATTAAATTAAGATAGCAGACTTCAATTGATTTGTTTGTTTGCTTTAGAAAACCCTCAGAGTTTCCTTTTATTTCCTCGCCCCTCTCCCCTCCCCCTTTACCCGCCTTTAACAAATTTCGAAAAGTAGTTCAGCAAACACTCCTCCTTCAACTGGTAATTGAATTTCCTTCATTTAAATAATTGTTTGAGCTTTACCCAATCCTGGAACCCGGGGTTTGGGTGACTACCAAGATTAAATTTGACACAGACTGTATGAGAGAAGCTTTATTAACTTTTTTTTAGCTCTGCTAAATAAAAATTATATATTTTTTTGTTTTAGTAATTAACGCAGCTAGTTGTAGAGTGATCAATATTTTCTCATTTATAATCACTCCCCTTGTATTTTTGACAGTCAACTATTATGCACACGAGCAATCAACCCGGATGGGTATTAAGACGCGGTGTTTAAAAAACAAACTATTATGCAATGGAAGAATAAAAAAATTAACATTAATTCTACTTGTTCACACATTCGTTTTTTCGTTGCTGTGTAAAAAATGCTTGGGAATTATTTTGGAAGTTTATAAGCCAGCAAATTGTCTATCCATGTGACTTTAAATACATCTGAAACGTTCTTGAACATTTTATTTAATTCTGTTGATTGTGCTTATTATTATTTTGATTTGGTTTTATTTTGTAATTCCCTGTGTATAAAATAGGACGCACGGTTGAACTTTACTTTTACTTTCTCGCCATCTTACAGGTAGAGAAAGTATTGAGATCGTCACAAAAATAGAACTCGAGATTGTGATGAATCTCGACGTTTCATAACCCCCCAAATCCGAAAAAGTTGTCTTTGAATTTCCATCTGTTTGTCTGTACCTCCGACTAAAGCCTAAAATATTTTACCGATTGGGCTAAAATTTGGTATCCAGGGTTTTCATAGGGTTTCCCAGAGGGGTTTTGGAACTGGATATCTAACCCTAAAATTAAGGGTAGTTTACTGAAGGGTGAAAAGAGAAAAAGTCGATTCTCTCAAAATCTGCTCTAACGATTTCGTATAAATTTCATTTCAAAACATTTATAAATATCCCAAATAAAATGACTACCCTAAATATTTCGGCAAAATGACTTTAAGGGCTCCGGTCTGATGCGTAAATTCACATTTTTATTATATCTCCGAAACTATTAGAGATATGAAATTACTTATCATTGCAAATATGTTGATCTATTTTTAATACAAATATTTTATTCAAAACATATTTTTATAAAAGCAATAAATTTCATGATACACGCAAATATATATATTTTTTAACTTTTAGAACTCTAAAGGTAAAATATTGCGACCGTAGACAAAATTTAACCTGAAATGTTGATGGATGTCGACGTCTCATGACCCCCGAACCCTAAAAAGTTGTATTTGCAATGCCGTCTGTCTGTGCGTCTTTTTAACACCAAAATTAAGAGTAGTTTAATAAAAAGCGAAAAGAGAAACAATAGATTTTCTCAAAATTGGCTCTAACTATTTTGATTAAAATTCGTATTTAGGCGTTGATTAAGATTATAAATAAACTGGATATTTTCATTTCCCCATTAAAATGACTTTTAGGGTACTTTATAAAAGCGGAAATTTCCGTATCTATGTAACTATTTGAGATAATAAATAACTTATCATTGCAAAATTTTAGTACTACTAAAAATAAAAAACTTTTATATGAAATTTAATTTTATAGAACCAACAGTTTCTGAGATTTTGGCAATTATATTAATACAATTTTGTGAGCTTTAGTTTTAAAAAGATACTACTAGTTTTGACACAATAATTCTCCAATGCCATATAGTAATTAAATATAAGTCTCTCAAAAAGTTTGTTATTTTTCCTTAAACCTCTTTGGAGAAATGTTTGTACAACAATGATCTATCTCCATTTTAGATTCGATAGTCAATATTTACATTTTTTATTGGTCAAAATTTATAAATGAGGAATTTAATAGCAATGCGATGACCTGAAGATGTGCAACACCTAATAAAATGTCGAAATTTTTAAACGGAAGTCCAAATTATAATACAAAGTGTTGACCCTTGTGGACCCATTATTGATCTTTTTTTATCGGTCCAAACATAAAAATGAGGACATTCGTTCTTTAAAAATAAAATTATAAAATTTAAAACTGGGACTCAAAAAATGTTTACATAAGTATAGTACAATTTATGCTTGAACTTGCTAGTGTATATTTTTCGTTTCACATATATTACGAGTTTTGAGTAAATAGCTCAATATTTAAACAATAGAGCGAGAAAGTCCGCGCAGAGTTTCTTACAATTTATTTTATTTTGTCATGAACCAGTTAATTATACCCATCTAGGCATCTGCATATCTAGGCTACACTTATTTGATAAGGATAAGGGAGGTTACATTTTGAATAGGAACTCGTATTTGCGAGAAGAGAATGGGAAAACAAGTAAGAAAAAACCCTAGGACACTTGCCAGGGGTTTCGATTCCAATATTCCTCGTCTTAGGAAGGCCATTCAAGATGAGACTGATGTATTTTCTCGCGTGTTTCACTAATAGAAATATGTATGTTATATAAATACTTTAGCATATTCGGCTGTAATTGAACAGTGACCTCTTGAGTCAACTAATTAAGAGAGTGATTTTAATGTTTTAATATTGTACCTCAATTATTGTTGGCCAATACTTACATAATCTATAGAACTTCCACTGAAATTATGGCAGCTACAATCAACACACACACACACACTTCACACACAATATTCCAAAGAATGGAGTAGTTTAGAAAGAGGCAAATATGACAGTATATAAAAGTGTGTTAACGCCAACATTATTTTATGGAAGCTTTGGTTTGTCGGGAGAGACATAAAAGCAAGGTAAAGGCGGTTGGAATGAGATATCTAAGAAATATATGTGGAAAAACTCGTATGGACAGAGTCAGTGATGAATGGGTGCTGAAGGCGTGCTGATTGAGAGGGACTCCATTAGGTAAATGTGAAAGAAGCGTCTTAAGTTGGTTTGGGCAAGTTGAGAGGATGAGTGTGGATCGAGTGACAAAGCAAATATATGAAGGCAGAGTGTGTGGATCAAAAGGAAGAGGTTGGCCTGATAAGACGAGCCTAAATGTTGTAGATGAATGTGTGAGAAAGAGAAACATTAAGAGTTAAGAATAAAAGAGCCAGTATGATTCGATGTGTGGATGTTGTTGAAGCGAAGGGAGTATGTAAGGATAGGGAAGTGTGGGGAAAGTTAGTGAGAAAGGATTAAGTATGGAGTTGTTGTTTGAGCTATATGTAAAGTTACTTGCCTACCCCATTAGGGAATGGCGTGATTAGGTAGTTATGTACGTATAGAACTTCCACCGCAGTTACATATATAGCTTCCACCGTAATGATGGGAGTTACATATAAATCTTCCACTGTAATTATTGCAGTTACATGCAGAACTTCCACTTTGATGATGGCAGCTACATATAGAAATTCCACTGTAATTATGGCAGCTTTGTATAGAACTTTCACTGTAAATATCGCAGTTACACATAGAACTTCTACTCTAATGATGGCAGTTACGTATAAAACTTCACTGTAATTATTTCAGTTACATATGAAAGGTGAAACTTCTCCATCTATGGAGCCAGAAAGTGGTTAAGTTTAACCTCTTTTTTCTTGGACGGGGAACCTTATAATACGACCTCGGTGGGACTCTGGACACCGGCAGAGAGTCCCTGGCTCGTATAGGGAGGAATGCTAGATGGACAGCCACTGTGAGCAGTGTTGAGAGGAGATTGGTGGATATGGACGTCCCAGTCTGTCATGGAGGGGTAGTCTCGAGGACTACATATGGGTTTACAGGCCACATTTAATTATTTTACACCACGCATCACTGGACACGTAGACTAAACGTTAAGCCCGCACCTTGACCTGGAGATCAGGTAACAAATCCCAATCAGGCGTAGTGGGTTTTGATTAGCAAAATTGGTTTCCAATCTCACTCCATGCAAATGCACCTACACTTCCTTTTAAATTCTACCTTACTCATATCTAGATTAATAATATAACTAAACGCGTATTGCCCGGATGGGTGGTAATATTTCCTTTCACTTCAAGAATTAAAAAAATAAAGTTAACTTTATCCCCAAAGCACGGTTCAAGGAACAACAGCTTGAGCCCTTCACCCCCTTCCCCCTTTATCTTGTTTTCTAATTACCGAGAAAGAAAGTTTGTTAAAGAACACCTTCAGAAACAAACTTACAAAGCCAGAGAATTCAACAAGCGTTAAATTAGTTCGTTACAACAGAAATTGGTTGTTCGCGGTAGCCCTAATGCAGTCTAAAAGACTGTTATCTAAGAACTGCCTTTAGTGAACATTTGTTAATAACTTTTTCCCTAAACGCAAACTAATTGCTAAACAAATTTGTTAAAACCTTAGTAAAGGGACTCGGCACTACAGGTCCTTTCAAGAAAAGCCGGTTCAATCAATATGTTTATTACTGACAGCAAAACCAACATTTTTTAAATAGATTCAATACATAGTTAAATATTTATATCAGACACTTTAAATATTGATATTAAATTACTGATTTAATATATATTTATGATCAATTAAATATTTTGCGTACCCTTTAATTACCCTCAAATGAAGGTTCCACTATTGTTTATCTTTTAATATGGTCAATCTAATACCGCTGCCTTTGTGAATAAACAATGTATGTATAATTGTTTTTAGAGATCATTAAATTTAACACTTAAATACTAAACCCAGTCGATAGGGAATAGTAGGGTTTAAAGGAGAGAAAATCAGAAAATGAAGGGAAAATTCTCCTCACTGCAACCGGCCAAAAGTTGAGCCCCGATCTTTGACCAAGTGTGAGACCTTTGAACTACTATTATCAATGCGAACAGTTTACATTACTTGTGTTCTGTAACTACACGCACCTGCCATATTTTATAAGATAAAAAATCTATGAATAATGGAATTGGAAGTTATATGACAAAAAAATCATTACACCTAAAATCCCCCACAAAATTAGAACTCTCTGAAGGAAAATATTCTCACACCACTGTGCTTTCTAGGGAATGACAGTTCTGAAGCTTCAAAACAACTAAAACAATACTCAACTATCTTAAAATGCTATGTTGTCATCCTGTTAAATTATGAATTTATTTGTTTTGTTTCTAACCGTTTACTTTGCTCTCAGAAGGGCTGCTACGTTGAAAATGAGCTCCTTTCACCTTTTTATATTTTTTTTTAATTCAAAAGGACAAAACTTAAAATAAAATGTTTCATAATTTAATACCCAATATTTGGCTTGAACCATATTTTTAAATAATAACTACGGTATTTTCTCGACGTCTGCAATGCGTCTCAGTGCTATGTTAGGTGACCGCCTTAAATCCATATCTTTCTCTTCCCCGTTTCCGGCGACAAGGGGCTTAAGCTATGAGTAAGCGAGTAATTCTAACCAAAGTCATTGTTTATGTGTATGATATATATCTTATTATTGGTTTCACAATGATTTCAAAATATATTTAGATAGTTTATTAAATTTTTGAAAGTTAATTTATTTTTATATTGATGTTTCTACTTATTATATTTCATATAAAAAGCACGTTGACACCAACTGGTGAAAAAAAAGTAATAAAAACTCGTTAAAGATGGAATAGAAGAAATTTTTCCCCATTTTCTTCCGCGGAATTGAAAATAAAAATTGAGGAAGAAGAAAATAGTGCGTATTTTATAGCTTATGGGATTTCGTATGGTCTCCCTCTGTGGAATTCGACATATTTCTTGGAAGTAGGATGTAGGGGTGGAACGAAGGGGAGGGATAAGGGGGTAAAGGCACTTTATTGATCACAAAGGATCTCAGAACCCGCCATTCATCTCACTCTTGTACACTTGGGGTCTTATCCTCCTAACCACTGGAGATAACAAAAATTAACATCAAAAGGTTTCTTGCAATAAGGTTTCACGTAGGTGTCGTTTGTAAATAATAAAAACAATAATATTCAAGAAACATCCAGCTTTTTAATTTTAAAAAAGTATTTCTTTATTTTTCCCTTTTGAATGTAGGCCTACTGTATTCAAGAAACCCGACTAATGTGAAGACCGTGTCTGTCTGTCTGTCTGTCTGCGTATTTGTCTCCCTTCTTCATTTTTGAACTAGCTGATGAAGTTACAAAATATCGGGACAGTAAAAGGGGCCTATTAGGACACTCTCAGTACGCATTCCGTGGTCTATTTTCAAGTCGAAAGTAACCAAATTTAAAATAAAACTATTTCGTAAATTACACTTATTGAATTTAACATACCATAATTTTGTTGCCAAAATGTAACAAATAACATGTTGGATTTAAGCTAAAATACTTTTAAATATTCTGGGGAAAGGTTTTGAAAAGATAAATTGATTGTTTTGGATTTTGAAAAAACTTGTTGTACACATAATATATCATTAAATGTTATATTGGTTCACTTGTGACCTATATTAACCGCGACAAGGGTGTCCAAACTTTAGAAAGTTGAAACAAAGCTGGAAACTCGAAAAGTACGTAGATTTATTTTCACGTGAACCACGTCTCACTACCCATCCGGCCCATCCAAATGTATAAACTAGAAGGGAAGGAATGGGGAAGTTATGATTTAGAGTAAATGTCCTCGAATTTACGTAGAGAGAGACTGGAAAACTATTTATGAAAAGATACCACCTTCCTTATGCCAACGTGATTAAAATTTGGATATATCGGACGGGTAATAAAACGCGCTGATAAAAAAAATAGCGTTAATTTTTTAAGCATTGAAACTTAATTTATTATTCATTTCCACAAAGAAACCCTTTTGCCTGTATGCCAGTCGACTGACATTTCAACGACAAACCACCACTAACATGGCGTATACCTTGTGAATAATCAAATTCTTCATCTATTACCTCCAATCCTCGAAGGATCCTCGATCATATCTTATCTTTTTGTTCCACCTGGAGGTTAAAAGATGAAATTGTACTTTTATTACGGTGGATTAAGGGTTAACATTGTTTGGACAACGCTAATGTCGAGAAAAATCTGTAAGATAGCGTTTGTGTTGCTGAGCAAAAGATGAAAGTGGATGCTAACGGTCCGTCCCGTTGAGAACCAAAAAACCTCTCTTCGTCAGCGGTGGACAGGAAAGTCTTGGGCTGAAGTTGTGGGTAGGGCAGAGAGGGTGAGGGAGGGGGCGGATACTCGGGTAGACAGTCTTCTCTGGCTATTATTAATTAAAACTGTAGGTCAGGGACCGAGCTATTATCACTGCGTATTACTACCCGTTTGCACTTACGCTAATGTGCAATGGTGGGGTGATTGTGAGATGAAATGGAGGACCTATAGTTTAACGTGGGATCCGAACCACGGTGTAGGCCTGGCATTCCTCACATTCACAAGTTGTTATTAATACACGTCTTATCAGACGTGAAGGAATGGTTTGGCAATCAGATATATCTGTGCTGGGATGGAGCATTGAACCTCGGACCCTCAGTACAAAAGTCTGACACCTTACCTCTAGACTACCAGGTCACCCCGGGACCGAACTAAACCGTCGGTTCATTTTTAAAGTTAACCTTAACTTGATTTAAACACTAAGCTCATTTAGTTTATTTTAAAGATGAATGGTGGTCAGAGTTCAAATTCCGAATGGGTAAACAAAGGGTACATCTTTCTAAATGGTTTCCCTTTGTCCTACCACAGAAATGTGGTTACATTTCCTCTGTTTTAATATTGCTCATCATTAACCCACTAGTGTAATTAATAATAATATTAATTAAACTCACTAAGTGTGCTTTATACAGACATGACGTACTAATAGAGTGGAAGGAAAAGGGGGTGGAGTGGATGTTAAGTATTTAAAGCATTATCTCTACATGATGTTGAATATTAGTATTATTAGTTACGGTTATAGCCTCATCTACCTTATATTTAAATTAAAAAATGACATCTTGACGTGGGAATTGAATTTGGGACCTACAAACTATGTTTTGATAGTTTTTATAAAACTAATTTGTTATGTCTGAACAAAGGGGATAAAATACATTAGAAAAAATTTTACGAAAAGGACATAAAAAGAGATTATGATTGTGGAGAGGTAAAGGGGGAAGTGGAATATTGATGTAGACATTCTGTGCACAAATGCACATATTGTTAGTGTCCATCTGGACATGTCTGTAACCTGAACCAGCTTATACAGTAGTGGATCGCAAATTATGTAACGTGATGCCATTGTTGGTTATAGTGCTATAATTTTTTTTAAGTTTTTTAGCACCACGTTCTGTTAAGGCTATACGACTTTGTACTTTCTACTCTAATCTTAAATCTAGGACAGACACAACATTCATCCCCCGGCTGTCAATTCATCACTGTGATAGGGTAAACCCACATTCCAACAATGATAAATTACTTGGCCATGACAGGGATCGAGCCCGGGACCCTTGGCTCTGTTTAAGTTATATCCCCAATCAAATTTATAGTTTTTTTCCTTACGAAAGGGCTCATTTGTTTTTTAAAAAGGTGAGGAAGGTGCACAGCATAGACTTTCTCACTACTGTGAATAAAAAAGAGATATTTACTTACAACTTGTAAGATATTTGAAACAAGATGATAGACATTGTTGCACATTCTAACAAAGAGCATAAACGAAATAATAAACACTGTTAGAGAAAAAGAGAATATCACACCGACAGATCATTACAGCAATTTCCAAATTCAAAGACCTCCGTAATGTATATATTTATTTATAAACCTATAGTTCGGAAACCATTGGTTTTATAAAAATATATTTCAATAAATAATAAGTTATTTTCTATCTCAAAGAGGTGCGGATATACGATAAAAATTAGAAGTTTCCTTAGGTGTAAATTACCCTCAAAGCTATTTTCATGAGGAAATGTAAGCTTCCATTTTGTTTTAATACTAAACAATACAGATATAAGAATTTTAATCAAGTCGACCACGAGTGCAGGAAAATCTCCTTCATCGAGCTCAACCCTATTCCACTCTTTATCTTGGTAATAGAAAGCTTTTTCTTCATCATTTTCTGAAGTCTGCATGGGTGAGGGTGACATTTCTTAAAGCGTGACATTCTCTCTAATATGACATAAAAGTGAGAATGCATTCGGTTTTATCTTTGTGTTTAGACAATTTATTACTAAACTTATTTTATATACAATTATGTGCTAAGTAAGTAACATGCAAAGAAAGCAATTATATTTGCATACATTACCTATAAAACCAAATTCCTTAGAAAAAATCGTAAAATATCAAATTAGGTCTTAAAAAATTAAATAATCTTATAAATAATTTGATAAGTCCATTTCCTGTTATATAAATTACGAGGAAATGGCTGAACAGATTTTGACAAATGAACACATATTTTAATGATTTGGAGTCCAGGATGTCGGGAAAAATAGTAGTTTTCTACGAAAACCCGATTTACACAGAGAATTTTCAGAGTTTTATTCATTGCTTAGTCACCATGGAAACCATTATTTACTGCATGGCTATACATCTCTGAATAAAATATATCCCTTTTTCTAAAAAAATAATAGTTCACACATAGAACACATCAAATCTTTCAATCTGCAAATGCAAGAGCTTTAAAATATAAACGATACAATGATGTTTAAATATGTTTTAGTATGTAATATAAGATAAAAAACGAAGAAAAATTCTTGAAATATGTTTAAAATAACGATTTAATTATCTATGTATGCGTTTTGGCTTTCATTTTTTTTTCTTCAAATAATGGGTTTTGATGTTCACTTTATCAAATAGTAACACAATACAAATACAGTAAGTTGTTATGTTTCCATATCGCCACTTAATTTTGAGGGAATTAACAAACTTATTTTTTGACAGAAAGTTTGAGAGAGAATTGTAGAGAGATTGAGAGAGACAGTTTGAGGGGGAGAGAAAGATTGAGTGAGAGAGTTTGAGACAGAAAGAGAGTTTGAGAGAGGGAGAGGGAGTTTAAGACAGATAGTGAGTATGAGAGATTGTGTGTCTGAGAGATAGAGCTTAAAAGAGAGTGTGATAAGATAATTTGAGAGAGATTGTGTGATAGAGTATGTGTAAGGGGAGAGAGTGTAAAAGAGAGGGAGAAAGTGGTAGTGAGAGAAGATAAGTGTGTGTGAGAGGAGAGAGAGAAAGTGTGAGAGCGAGATGCACCATGCCTCATATGTACACATCTCCACGGAAGCCCTGATTTGTTTATAATTGTATATAGGTAAGAAAAAACTTATCTTTGGTTAAATATAATAACAACTAAATTCTTATTTAATTGGTATGGTGCAACAAATAGTTTGATATAGAACTGGGAAAAGGATCGTTTTAAATATTTCATCTTGGCATGAAAGGGGAAAAATAAACGTTTTGCAACTAAACACCAAAAGCTCTAAATATTCTATCGAGTAAACCTTTCAATAGAATGTCGAGTGAGGCCTCATTACGTAGAACATTCCCCAGTAAAAAGGTTTAAATACATTTAAGGATGATAATACGCAACTATCGCTGCAACGACGAACTAGTACTTTATAAAATCCCACTTCTTTGGTGGAATGATCAAAGTCGTCAGTCTCGCATTAGACTAGATAGCCGATGGTGGGAGATCAGGGGTCGAGTCCCGGCCAGGTGTATAGGTGGTGATTTTATTTCTACCTACACCAAAAAAATTATACTATAGATGCTACAGTTCACTCCTCACATATGAACTAGTAAGTTAGTTTATTACCACAATCAAATAATTTAATATCGCACGTCACTGTCATGCACATGAAAATATGTAGTATCAAATAAAATGTGCTTCAGCGTTCATAATCACGGGCAAACAGCACCGCCAAACCGCGCGTTCAAAATATTTGGAAATAAAAAGAAAGTGACTAACTTACATTCTAAACAACATGCTTATTTGGAAACTATCGATAAATATGTTTATTAACGATAAAAACATTAACAGTTACTTTTTCAAGAATTTTACAAATGTTTTTCAAAATATTGAAGCTAGTTATATTTTTTTTAATGACATTTTTGGTATAGATAGAGATTACTATAATTATAATAATATAATATAATAATTATAATAACTATAAAAATACTTAAAATGCCATTTTTTTAAACAAATATGACCCCGAATATGTCCTAGCTATTGATCAGTTATTTTATATGTAAATTATGTAGCTATTGTTATAATTGCTTTCACACGAAAAACTACTATTGTTATAATTGCTTTCACACGAAAAACTACTATTGTTATAATTACTTTCACACCCAAAGTTGCTATTTGTATCATTAATTACATACCCAAGTTGCTATTAGGATCATTACGTTCACACCTTAAGTTAAGTACCTATTTATGAAAATGGAGCTAAGCTGTAAATGTAATTTTTTAAACACCCTACCTGCTTAGTATTTTTAACCCTCAAGTTTGGACCAAACCTATCAAATCAAGGTCATGACATTGCCATATAATTTTGTACTGAATTCATTAATAGTGTTGATTTGTACACACCTACACGTCATTTTAAAGGAACTTTAAACACATTTACCATTAAAAATATAGTAATCATCCACTTACTCAGATTCCATTGGTTTGAAAGTCAAGTCTTCAGTGTTTTGAACGTGGTACAAGATTAACTATAATCCACTTTGCCATTATCACTAAATAAATAAATAAAATAAATATAAATAGTAAATAATAAGTAACATTAAGACTATTAATTTATTTAAAATATATTTTGTTAATTCTTAGTTAAATATGATCTTAGCTTTAAATTTTAAATCTGGGAGTATACAATATACCATGGAGAATAGAGCCATTAAGATTTTAAATAATTCTGCATTGATAGAGTTTTAATTATAAAGGCCTAAATAATTTTATAACAGTTAAAAGATTAATATTTTGAAAAAGATAAATCCGTTCACAAGGGGCACTTTAATTTTTCTTATTATAGTAGAAAATTGATTATTGTAGTGTACATGGTAATCGAACCCGGACCCTTGTGTTTGCGCACCAAAGCTTCACCATTGAGCTACCTACTCAGTATTTGTACAATGCTAAGAAGTACTTATTATCATACTTTAAAGCAGATTTTGTGAAAGACGTGTGGCAGGACATGGCTCGTTAATAGCTATAATATTATATTATAAAATCATAATTATTTACTATAAATTATATCCAAGAAACCATTTAAAATTAATAAAAATGTCCAAACGTCAGTATAAAACTCTGGATCCATGATGGAGTGTGTTTCAGATTGTTATTAAATGGCTGACGTTTTACATATCTATTACCGACTAACCCTTAAAATATGAGCGATAAATGACCTAACACAGGATTAGCTTAGATAGCTCAGCGGTAAGATATTGACGTGCTAAGTTGGAGGGTTCCGGATTTAGTTCCAGATTTCAAAAGAATTGTCAAAAAAGTAAGTATTAACTTATAACATATTTGTTTGAAGTCATTTCATCAACTTATTAGCCGTTCGGGCTCTCCGAATTTCTTCATAAAAGCGTTTCATTTGCCTAGGAATGCTTATTCCTTTTGCCTTTTACATCCATCTTTAAACTTTTGTGGGGCCATTTTTTTAAATAATAAAATTTTTCCCAATTAATACACTTCACACATCCCTAAAGACATTAAATGCAATTACTCAGCCACGCTGAAAAAAATTCTTTCAGTAGCACATGCTACACTGTTTTTGAAAACGGCGGGGAACCAGGTGACAATCCCTAAAGAGAGATGGTGATAGGTCAGGTCGATAAGCTTTACAACACATGCCAAAACCACTGGCGACATATTTATGGTTTCAAGGACAGACAGCTAGTGACTTGGAGTGGAGATGCCTGCTCTACTCTAACCGGGCCGTTCTGTTTCGGCTATTGTGGGGTTGCATCAGATATATTTTCAAAATCGGGGGCAAAATATGTAGCACCTCAGCTCATATCAATTTTCATGAGTTTAAATTGAATAATTAATGTGAATGAATTACCATTATAAAGTTAAAAGAAGTCGGCACTAATTGATTTACTTCCCCCATTTATTACACACGTTTAAGTATACAAAATAATTAATTAATATTGCATTTATTTGGCAGTTTTTTATGGAATTAATTTAAGGTTCATTGAAATAATATTTATTTTCTTAATAAACCTCTTCAAGTACTTCTAACATTCCAAATATGAAATCTTTGATATTTGGTTTTTCTAAAAATTGTTGCATTAATGCCAAAATTTCAAACTTTGAATAAACACTGTGCTTAAATATATAATTTAATATATATTTAATACATGATTCAATTTGGTTTCTAAGAAACCACTTGACATATATATTAATTTATATATTATTAATTTTGGGCCATACACCCTTAAGCCTACCGGAGCTAAGACGCGTTACAGACGTCCAGAAATCATACATTATTTAAGAAGGGACTCATTGGTTCCTGCCCACTAGGGTTAAAAACTTTATATATCAATAATCATAATAGTGTGAAACTATCTCACTTTCAACAATGTTACACGCTAAATGTCAAAGCTCTGAGATCAAAGTAAAGGGTTAGTTTATGATGATGATGATGATGATGATGATAATGAATATGAATGATGATGTATAATAATAATGGCGTGTCTGGGCTACATCAATCTATAGCTCAGTTTGCGAAAAGATTAGCTAGTATTACTATAACTTTTCTTAGGGGACGCCCAAATATACTAATCGTACATAGTTTGAGAGGGATATTTTGTCGTTAATATCTAAAGAGTGAGGAACCGACAGATAATGTGTTTCCTTTTCCTGTTGGGCATTACCAAGATGACGAAACAGAGCCGCCGGCCTAACCGACAGGAGGAAGGAACGAAGTTTCGAGAGCCTTCTTCAGAGTTTGAATTTGTCACTTTCCCATTGGTGTTGATTTAAACAAGGTGAAGGTAGGTTAGAATGTAATGATTGGCAAGACGTGGTCCAACCGAGGTATTAAGTTGGGGCCGAGTAGATTGGGGCAGTGGGTACTCTTGTTTAAAATACAGCCGGACTCGGAACAAAATTGTAGACGCTCGTGCAGCTTTAGTTGTGGGAGGACTTTGTTTACAAATGTAACATTGTTAATTTTTTTGCAAGTGTAGTAGAAGCCAGTACTATATTCACATTATAATTTATTCACTCATTGCCATTTGTGAAGAGTGTAATTATCTTATTAATCAATGATGTAATGTATCTTTAACAATTTATTCAACGAAATAAAATGTAGTCAATAATATTTACAGTATACGATTACCACTCTAACAGCCAAATATAATATATAAAAATAAGTAAAACTTTCCGTGGAGACTCTTTACATCTCCCAAAGAGATTATGTTAATAGTGAATATGACGGGGTGAAGTTAATGAATGTCTTAACTTAGCTTAAGTCTAATTTACCAAATTATGGTGACCATGGAATTACTCCCCTTTCGAAGAAAATTCCCCCAGTACCAGCCAGGGCTTGAACAGAGATCTTTTTGTCACAGCCAGGAGCTCTGACTATTATACCACAAGCCAGCTAAAGTAAAGGGTTAGAAACTTGGATCTAGCCTTATTCAAATAAATAGCATCATATTTTAGCAGGGTCACAACAACATATTTTTAAGTTAATTGAGGATTGGTTTATTGGTTTTGGAGCCTAGGACTGCCATTCAAATAAGAAATACCGCAGAAGGTAAATATTTCCTTTCGTGTAGGTGGCGCCCTTGATGCCATTGACCCTGGAATGTTAACCGTTTCTTAGATATCGCCTCGAGGAGATCTCTGTAGGTATTTCCGCTTCCCCAAGAGTGTGATTACCAAAAACTATACGAAAAGGTATTTATCTCCTTTTTCTTTATTTTATTTTTTATTTTATTTTTTGGAATGGAGAGCCTATTTATATACGTACGAGAAGACTGAAAGAAAGTGCGAGCAAAAGAGAACTAATTTGTGTTCCACTCGGATATTAGGAGGGACAACTTTCCCTCTCTGTACCTCTAGCATCAAGCCCGATGCTTTCTAAAATGATCGATAACCCATTTGCAAAGCATCTCTTGGGGAACCCTGACTGGATGTTTGGCAGGCCTGGTATGCTGGCGCGCCTCGGAGCTGGTCTGCCCGAAATGACGCTGAGGAGATGTAGGGGAGGAATCAGAGGGAAGTCTTCCTCGTCGATCATTTAGGGAAGATCTTCTCTCCGCGTCAACTCTTCCGGTTAAAGATGGAGTAAGTGGCGTAGCGTGACCATGGCGAAGGGTGAGGAAGGGGTAAGAGGGTTGTGATGAGAGGAGAGTTGGGGGAAGGTAAGGGTAGTAAGCAATGGGGGCGGAGGATAGGGTTCTTTGATATCTGCAGAGGTGTCTTGAATGGATTAACATCTGCAAAAATGTCGTGAGTAGATGTGCATCTGCAGAGTTGTCGATTGTGGATGTACTGTACATCTTATAAGGTATTTAGAATGTGTTAATATCTTCAGAGGTGTTGAAAGTGAAGAAGAAAGGAATGAGTGAATGCACTGGTATTTGGCTGAAGGGAAAATTGAAAATATATACTAAAAGCCCACCTTTGATACAAACCAGCTGGGATTGAATCCTGGATTTCCGGATCAAAGACATGTACGCTAACCATGCACCTATTAGTGATTGCTCATCAGTTCGTTTTACCTTTTTTGGTTGCTACAAAGACCTGTACCGTTGGCCACATAGTCTAAAGCATCAGACTCCCAATATATTGTTTTGTTGGTGTCAGGATAGTCAAGGTTATAAACCTTGGTTTTCCACGTGTGATTCATCATTGCGTCTTTCCGTCCTCTCTTCACGCTAATGCAAGTTCATTTCCTCTAACTACCCTACTCACCTTTATCCTTTAGTATCTAAACTAATCCGTTAAATAATCTTTGTGCTAGATTATGAACTAAAAGAGATTGGTGCAAAATATAAATTGTCTAATCTTACACGTACTTAAAATAATCACTTATTCTAATCACAAGATAGAATGGGTGAATATTTATGATAATAGTTTGTCCTTATAAAAACATCAAACAATACTATGAAAATGGTAAATTATTGTTAACAAATGTATTATCATTTAATAAATGTTTCAATCTCGTTAGAAAAATAAATTACCATAGTACTATATTGCATACATTATTGACGCCTTCCTCCCCCTCTTAGCTATTTAATTGGATTGTTCAGCACACTGTACTTATTCAACATTATTTTGATTGAAAAAAAACGCATGCCCTTGAGCAAAAGCAAAAAACAAACATTTTCATCCCGCAGTTAAATATTCAAACGTTGTGAATAAACGATGAGAGATGCTCGCTATAGTGTTTTGTCATTTAAAAAAAAATATCCCGAAAACACTCGACCTAGGAGGAATAAATAGGTGCGCATTTCCATTTTGATGAAGAGATGAAAGCTCCCAGCTATTCGCGGTAGCAGAGAGCTTGTCTAAATCTTTTCTGCGACGTTCTTGATATACTTAAATCGGAGCTATGTAAACATTTTGAGAATTATAAAAAATAATACTGTTGGAAAGCCTTCGCATTGGTGAATACTCGAACTAAATGTCAGGCTCATATATTTTGGTTTGCCAGTGATAAGGAGATCAAGGATCGAATCTCAGATGAGTGTACTAAAGAAGTTTTTTTTTTTCCTAAATAGTTTATCACACTACCTTCCTCTAAATTCTGCCATCTTCACCCTTACCATATTAGTATTATTAAAATGCACGTAGTCCGGATGAGTCATAAAACGGGATGGGGAAACACACAACTAACATAAGGCTTCATTTACTACAACTGTACAAAATAGCATCCTCTGTCGAAACTGGCAGTTGTCCATGAATACATAAAGGTAAGCTTCAGTAGCGTCATTAATAATTAGTGAGACGATCATAGTAACAATATTGTCTACGACTAAGAAAATGCCCTTCGTGTGTGACGTAACTTTGGTTAGATAATTCCCATTAAAAAAACTCTTCTGTAGATTAAAGAATTGTTACTTTCTTTATTTCATACTCTAAGGCATGTGTTCTGCACCTAATTTTAAAAGTTGTCACTAGGTTTGCAGCTCTATGACAAGAAAAAAAGGCATTATATTTACCTATGTTGGCTACCATACATTTATTTCTATATGTTATAAAACCTGAAACTGTAGTCAGAAGCCTAAAGCCTTTTACTCGGTTTGTATTTGAATATAATTACGCGAGGAGTTAGAAATAAATGAGAAAAGCTCCACTCTTCGTTTTGCTCTATAAAGTTGCCAATTTTAAAAATGAGATTTTCAAATAAATATTTGTGATATGCATAATCTCTTCACCTTCAGATAGGTGTGTGTGTATGTGTTTTTGCGTGTGTTTGTGCTTGTGTGCTTGTGTGCTCTCACACAAAGTGCGGTGCGGTGCGACAAGTCGATGCGTGGGCACATACAGTTCGATTCTGATTGGACTTTATTGACATTTACAAATTTTCTAAAACAACTTACTTCCGTGTATACGTTAAGTCATGTGACCTGAAGTTATATCTTTTGATAAATAGTGCCAATATATATACAATAATATCAATAATATTGTAGAATTTATCAGTAGTGAACGCAAAGAAAATTATTTGTTTTCTCTAAAAAGTTCTTTCATCAAGTCTAAACACTCACATCCTGTTTGAGTAGCGTTATAAATGACCTACATCGCTCATGACAGCGCTGTGATTTCCCCTCCAACTTTAACCTACTTTTCACATCCGGTTGATTCTGCCACCCACATTCCCTCCCCAAAACCATGCCCCCCGACAGAGGCTACCACAGTGGCCCATGGGTTTAGCCCATTTGATTTTAATGTGTGCCCCAAGGGTTTTGGGTAGGGGAACGTGCAGTCTTGGGCACTCCTCCTGCGATGTGCCGGCATGGGGGTTCAAACCCTGGACATTGCCCGTCCCGGGACCATATTAAACAGCCAGTATTTGGAGCTTGCCCCTCGGAATCCACAGACTGAGAGCAGTGGAACCTGTTTACTAATGAGTGACCACAACCTTGGCACACAGATCCCCCCTCCAAGTTCAAAGAGAGCATTAACGGTTAATTTCCCAGGGCCCCATAGCATTCATTACCGGTAGACATGTTCAATCAGGAAAATTCCGGTCAGCTCCGTGACAAAGATCTTTGTGTCACATGAGCGCTGTCATTAACGATGTAATTATTATCTACGGCAAAAGGACTCCTATAGTAGGGTTTTGACCGTAAATCACAATTACGTCAAGATACACTTGAAAACAAATTATGTGTGAATATTCTAAACCGTCACTCCTACCGATTCTAAACTGTTCTTTCTCCCCAAGAACTTAAATACATTCATATGTCAAGTCCGTGATCTGACCATCAAAGTTTATATTTTTAAACTGTTCTTCCTACCAGAATCATACTATATATCTGTTCCATGTTCTCAATGTTGTTTGCAAAAAAATTGTATTTGTTCTTTCCACCAAACAAATTAAATATATTCATACGTCAAGTCCGTGATCTAACCATAAAGTTTGTATTTTTTAAATGCTCTTCCTACCAAAATCATATTATAGTTCTGTTCTTTGTACCAAACAAATTAAATATATTCATACGGCAAGTCCGTGATCAGACCACAAAGTCGGTATTTGTTTTTTGTGTCAAATAAATAAAATGAATTCATACGTCAAGTCAGTGAAATACTGACCACCGGTAAAGGATTAATGTAATCTGCAGACGATCAATGTTGACTTGACGTATAAGTCCTTTACTGGCAGCTGATATCTCAATGACTTGACGTATGAATATATTTAATTTGTTTGGTGGAAAGAACAAATACAATTTTTTTGCAAACAACATTGAGAACATGGAACAGATATATAGTATGATTCTGGTAGGAAGAACAGTTTAAAAATATAAACTTTGATGGTCAGATCACGGACTTGACATATGAATGTATTTAAGTTCTTGGGGAGAAAGAACAGTTTAGAATCGGTAGGAGTGACGGTTTAGAATATTCACACATAATTTGTTTTCAAGTGTATCTTGACGTAATTGTGATTTACGGTCAAAACCCTACTATAGGAGTCCTTTTGCCGTAGATAATAATTACATCGTTAATGACAGCGCTCATGTGACACAAAGATCTTTGTCACGGAGCTGACCGGAATTTTCCTGATTGAACATGTCTACTGGTAATGAATGCTATGGGGCCCTGGGAAATTAACCGTTAATGCTCTCTTTGAACTTGGAGGGGGGGATCTGTGTGCCAAGGTTGTGGTCACTCATTAGTAATCAGGTTCCACTGCTCTCAGTCTGTGGATTCCGAGGGGCAAGCTCCAAATACTGGCTGTTTAATATGGTCCCGGGACGGGCAATGTCCAGGGTTTGAACCCCCATGCCGGCACATCGCAGGAGGAGTGCCCAAGACTGCACGTTCCCCTACCCAAAACCATTGGGGCACACATTAAAATCAAATGGGCTAAACCCATGAGCCACTGTGGTAGCTTCTGTCGGGGGGTATGGTCTCGGGGAGGGAATGCGGGTGGCAGAATTAACCGGATGTGAAAAGCAGGTAAAAATTGGAAGGGGAAATAACAGCGCTATCATGAGCGATGTAGGTTAATTATAACGGTACTCAAACAGGATGTGAGTGTTTAGACTCGTCATAGGAACTGGGTTTCTCAACGTTCGATCACACTACTCCTACTATAATAGTGTAGGTTTTCAAGTACTTACTCTTTGTTTTAATATGGCCTGTCCTAATGTGTACACTACATAATTAAGGGAGCAAAAAGTATACATTTATAATAAATGTAACCGCACTTAAGTGGATTTGAGTAGAATTTTTAAAGAAAACACTCTACACTAGGCTGTGATTAAAACTCCAAACTTATACTTAGTGCCAATCTTTACAGTTATAAGTTAAAACTTCATTTAGCACATGTATTAAAGCTGTGTTAATAAAACTCGGTACAAACGACACAACTTAGTGTACAAAAAGTTGTACAAGGAATCGTCAGCTAAGGATGGAGTCATGTGAACACCTAATATTGTGTCAGATCTGCTTGACACAACTTATTGTATATAATTTCAGGGAATTGAAAACATTCTATATGGTCCATTTTTGCTGTGCAACTTTAGGACTGCGTTATGATTTTGTTTTATTTCATTGTTTTCTGGAGTAATTAAATTTAGATTGTATCAATTTTATTAGTCCGTGACTGTACTGTTGTTGATCCACTTCCGTACACGTGCAAGAAGGCTATGGTCAAGAACATTCAGTGTGCTTGTTTACAGCCCTCGTAATAATTAAAGAAAAACCTCGCAGTGTAGGTGCCAGAAAGAGAGCACTACACTTAATTTGTAAACGTTAGTATTTTTATGTTCTTTTTCTAGAAGTAGTTTTGCTGGTGTCCTCAAGAGCTCAACAGATCTCTGACACAATCTGAGATTAAAGCTAGATTTTTTTTGCTTTCACTGGACAGAGTTGTTGGATGTCGATTCGGGCTAAGTCGTACGTGTGCCTATATGGCAATTTCATTATGATATGTATAAAGTGAATACAACTTTCAAGCATGTACTTTTTTCGACTATTAAACAAAATTATTTCTGTAATTTCTAAATCAAAAATAATATCAAATAACATGTGTAAAATGTGTTTAAATTATAAAATATTTAAATTACAAATCGCAGGTAGGCTACGTGTTCAAGATACTGTATCGCGATACCTATATGTGCCAGATGTGAACTAATTGAATACATGTTAACGTTTTTACTATTCATCAAATTATTAATAAAAACAGTTACAATTTAAAGCTATATTTATATTGTAATGAATATAAAGAATAAACTCATGGGCCGAGAGTAAGCGAAACACCCTGTTTTAACTAACTTTCTTTTGACGTTTTGTAAAATGCTATAACTTTTACATCACTTTGTTGCAGTTCCTTTGTCACGATGAATAGTCTGCAGTTTATATTTTTTTCAATCTATAGGTGAATCCAAAATATTATTTTGTTACGTCTCTTATATCTGTAATCATAATTTAGAGACCTAAATCCTCTTCGACATTCGAATCACTAGACATTATATTAATAAATATTAATTATTCTGGAGGCCCGAAGAAGGTGCTTGCAAGCTAGATAGTTTGAAACGGATTGAAATACCACCATTTTTGCCTATCACCATGTGCGAAACATAAGTAATAACAAGTTATTGACCAATTTGTGACTTCAATCACTAACCAATCCAATCACAGTTAAATAGCTCCTTGGGCGAAAGGTCTAACAGTGTAAGTGACGCACCGCACTAGATTTGAGAGGTCTATTACTATCGGTCCAGGATGTGCGTATGTAGATTTACACACCAATGGTGGTAGGGATAAGTAAGGTAGAGTTTAGAGGAAATGTATCTGCATTTATTGGAGTGAGAATGGGAAACCCTCAGGGAAAGCCACCTTCAGTACTACAGCCAACCGGGATTCGAACACCAGCTGGGCAATCCAGTCAATTTGAAAAGTGACTCTTTAATTTGTATTATTGTTTCTAGTTCCAGTAGTTAAGATAAAACGACCTGTTTTGATTAAGCTTCCCACAATAACAAAAGTATTTTTTTGAGGAAGAACCTCTTCCGGTCGTATATCATAAAATAAAAATGTCTGTTGTGTGTACATTGAAGCCAAGGAAACGTCTGTTTGGGAAAAAAGGAAAGAAGATGGAAGTGAAATATATAAATGAAAAAATGTATGTCCCCTGAAGGAACCTTGGAAAAGTTCGAGTCTATGACAAGTGCGACGTTGTCTTTCAGCTCCGGATATTACAGGAGTGTGGTTGAAATCCTTGCGGCTTTAAGAGACAACACAATGAAGGGGATGAGACGGGGGTGGTTGGGAAGGGAATGTCTGCAGCCCTCCTCATGATAAATGTGTAAGTGGGAACGAGCCCTCAGGATGGATAGACGTGCCAGTACTATTGGCTGAAAGAAACTGTGACGTCAGTACGGACTCAGAACGTGGACGTTGATTTTTTTTTTCGATACTATCGTCACTAATATTATGACTCGCAATGGAGGACACGCTGACAAAAGCGTCAGTCTCGTATAGTATGAATGTTCGATGGTGAGAAGGGTGTTGTAGGTCAGGGTTACTCGACAAGGTGTAATGAATAGTACGTCAGTAAACTGTTTTTATATTCTTTCTAAAATTTTACCTTCCTCCTCTCTACCCTCTTAGAGGATGCCCTAGAAGGACAGTAGGGGATGAAGCCCAAAATAATAATGTACTATCTTGTGCTTCCTCAAAGGCATTTCTCCTCCCTCTCCTCGTGACTTAGAAAGGTGATAAATCTTGGACGAGGGGTTAAAAGAGGATATAAGTCCATTATTTCTCTCCTTCCTCCTGCCATTTTTAGCTCTTATTTAGTTCAAATTTGGATCCACATTTAGTCCTGAATTTATGTTGGAATTAAAAATAAACATTTTAATACCTCTAAACAATCCTAATTCATAATTTGAAAAATATATAGTTTTGATTATTTTTTATTTGATTCTTTATTATATTTTTACGTACCTTGAATATCACGAGTATTCTTCAGAAATCTAAGAATTCAAAGGAGCCCTCTCTATGTAGTACTCATGTATGCTACAATGCTAGGGTTAGGGTGCTTGCTATGCCTACACTATTCCAAAAATAAATCAACCAGTATTTCCAATAAAATTTTGTTGTAAAATCAAAACTTGAAACTTTGGCCTAAATTTCTAAGACGTTAGACTCACATTGTACAAAGCCGTTCCTTTTTTGTGCATTTGGGGTTCCAGCTGTGATTTTTCACTTCCTCTCTTCAAGCTGCCTCATTACATCCAGCCAGAATTCGAACTACGATCATCCTGTTAATGTAAAACCGTTCAAGACTTGACTGACGCCTTTTTCTGGGTGCCCTGCGGTACGGGTTGGACAAAATATAAATATTTAAGCATGTGTTATTTTTATTGCAGCAATTTTATCTTAATATAAAAAGTGAGGTCAGCGGGTCACTGAAAAGTTATGTCTTTCCTTCAGCCAGAGATACGATTTTATAAAGTTTTTCTTATTATCTAGTTAGTAAAATAAAGTTGAAATTTAATATTCATATTTCCATAGCTTTTAAAAAAAGTTTAAATGAAAGTATTAATTTAATGTTTTTAAAAGCGAAGTACTGTATCATTATATATATATGTGTGTGTATGTGTGTGTTTGTGAGATATATAGGAGCAGGACAAGTTGGTGTAGTATACATGATCAGCTCAAACTGTAATTTATAAATAATAGTATTAATAAAATGTTCGTTCATTGTATGAATTGAGATTATATAAAAAATACACTCACTGTTCCACATATTCTTTACGGCTGAACTGTACAAAGTTACAGGAATATTTAAAAGAGAGCATTTAACTATGTTCCAAATACATATATTTTACTAAAATATTATTTTTTGAAAGATAAAAGTATTTTATATCTACCAAAGACTCAGGTACGACCATATTAAGGGACTATTTTCCATGATCAAACGAGTGTTTGACAGGAATTTCTCTAAGTCTGAACCTTGTTTTATAAACGTCGTTTGGTACAGGGGTAGGAGGGAAGAATTTGATTAATGTTTATTCTCGATACTGTCATTGGATTACAACTGTTTGTAAGTTTAAAAGCTTTTCAATTTACAGAAGGTTTGAGTGGTTTATATATACAAATATATTCTTTTAGGGTTCGCATCAAAGTAATATTGCAATAACTTTATTTTTGTCGTTGTAAATGGATTAGTATGCATGACTAGCATTAACGTAGCTGCAATAGAGGATGGTAGGAGACCTTCGAATGAAGCTATCCCCCTGCAACAAGGGGGTTATTGATCAAATGTATTAAAATTAGTCAGCGTTCTCAAATTAAAAATGTAGATGTGCGTGAGTGATATCTAGTTGGACCTAGATAAGCGATCAATGTAAATTATTACATACCCCTTTCCCCGGTCCTCAACATATCCTATACCCATTATATTCAGCCACCTTAATTTCTACTATCCTTTACATAACTGTCAGGACTCCCTTGATGTCACTTCTTACCACCATTTTGGGATAATCGCATATTTACACTGATGGAGTAAGAATGGGGAAGGTATAGTTTAAAAAAACAGGTGTTTTCGAGAAGGGATGTTGGTCACTCATTTAGGGAAACTCGCATTCAGGAGGCTACACCTGATCTGGATTCGAGTCCCGATCACCTTGTCACCTAAATTCAGTCTATTGCGAGAGGGAAACGTGTGGTTCAATCTTTGACGACTTAAGGACCAGTATGCATAATGCAGCAAACATAGTGGGTCGCAAGAAAATGAAATGTAATTATAGTGGTAGTAAACAAATTACTTACTTACTCTATGGCATTAGCAACTCGAAAGTTCATTAAAGCGCTAACAACATTACGCCACCTATCCCTATCTTAAACTAACCCTATCTCTCTCAGGTCTATCCAAATGTTATCCTCCCATCTTCGTCTGGGTCTTCCCGGTGGACTTTTCCCATTGGGTTTGCCAGTCAATACCTTGAACGCAGTTCTAGATACTCCCATTCGCTCTGTGTGGCCTGTCCCATTGTAACCTGCGAGATGTTATTACCCTAACAATGTCTGGTGATGAGTACGGGTATGCAGCTCATTATTATGTAGCCTCCTCCACTCCACCTATCTTCATCCATTTTTGGACCAATTATCTTCCTAAGCACCTTGTTTTAGAACACCCTAAATTTATTTTCGTCATTTAAGCTAAGGGGCCATGTTTCGCACCCATAGAGAACAACCGGTAAAATTATGGTTTTGTATATTCCGAGTTTTACATTAGTAATAAACATATAGAATCTTTAATTTTAAAATTTGTGTGAATTAGATCAATATACAGGTTGAGTCAAAAGATAAGATCAAAACTTAAGGAGCGTGTATAGGGACTCAGGTAAAACTACTTTCTAATAGAAATCCATGTCGTCCGAAGTCATCCTGAGCTAGGCGAGACCATTGAAGGTGGGAAAGTCTGATACCATTCCACTGAAATAAGCATACATTCAGAAATTCCAGCACGTTTAAAGAAAAGTGTGCTGGCACTCCTTCCTGTTGCACCCACATTTGCTGACGTGCGATAAGTGACACATCTTGTATTGGCTCATGTACAATTTCTCCAGAAATAATCTGTAAATGTGTCCAGTCAAATGTGGTGGCAGGAGATGAGGTCCGATCACGTTATCACCGATGATACCCGCCCATACACTCACAACAAACCTCTCTTGGTAGTTGTGAGCAATGGTAACATGGGGGTTCTGTTGCTGTAACGGCAATTGAAGGAGACATCTCTGGTGAATGATGCCTCATCCGTGAAAAGTAGTCTGCTCAAAAAATGGGGCTCACTCAGACAAATCCACTGATAGTGTCCGAGGATATGTGATAAAAGCTTGATCCCCTGATGTGTGATTCAAGATTAATCTATTAGGAGAATAGCAAATAATACTTTTTTCAACAGAATGGTATCAGACTTCCCCACCTTTAGTAACCTCACCTAACTCAGGATGACTTCGGAGGACATGGATTCCTATTCGAAATGTGTCATACCTTAGTCTCTCTACACGCTCCTTTAGTTTTGGCCTAACCTTTTGAATCATCCTGTATATCTACAACATATTAATCTATGATACCACAAATGTAGTGTGATAACTTAACCTACTTCTGTGCTGCAAGTTTTTCTATAATGCAGATCGAAGTTATTATGACTCTCTTTATTATTTATTTAAATATCCGTTGATCTTAGTGATCCACAAGAAAGCAGGTATCAGGCCGTGGGTTGAACCCCGCTGCTTTAGACCACACGACCACACGCGTGGATGATACTATTAGGAATGTATTCTTGTTAGCATGGACGTCGATATATCTTCATTATTGTGCGGGACAGAACTCACCTATTTTTACTTTGAAATATGAAAGAAAATACCAGGCCCAAATTAATATCACTAGTGATATGATAACCAAATTAATTATATAAGTAGTATGAAAAAGGCTACCTTACTCATTTATACATTGCTCTGAACAGGGCCGGGTCTTGGCCTATTCGATTGATGCATCCACAGGAGGTCCCTCGAGGATTAGGGACCTCAAAGCTAGCCCTATTTTTAATCGTTTGAATAAATAATAATTAAATAAATAAAAAGAGAGAAAATATATGAGAGCAGTAAAATGAAATTAGTTACAAAAGCATCAGCTGTTTGATTAGTGTTTGTTAGTTTTCCCCCTCCTTTGCCCAGACTACATCGACCATCTCCCCGCTCTTCCTGAGGCCCCTCAGCCCTTTACCCAGACTACATCGCTCGTCTCCCCGCTCTTCCTGAGGCCCCACAGCCCTTTACCCAGACTACATCGCTCGTCTCTCAGCTCTTCCTGAGGTCCCACAGCTCGTATCTCCTTCCCTCCTGAGGCCACGTCACTTGTCTCTCCTCCCCTTAACGTTGTATGGACAGCGCTAATATCGAGAAAAATCTGTAAGATAGCGTTTGTGTCGCTGAGAAATAGATGAAAGTGGATACTACCGGTCCGTCCCGTTGAGAACCAAAAAACCTCTTCGTCAACGGTAGACAGGAAAAAGTCTTGAGCTGAAGTTGTGGGTAGGGCAAAGAGGGTGGGGGAGGGGGCGGATTAGCAGGTAGACAGTCTTCTCTGGCTATTATGAATGAAAACTGTAAGTCAGGGACCAAACTATTATTATCACCGCGTCTTACTACCTTTTCGCAACTACGCTAATGTGTAATGGTAGGGTGATTGTGAGATGAAGTGGAGGAACTACAGTTTAACGTGAGATCCGAACCACGGTGGAGGCCTGGCATTCCTCACATTCACAAGTTGTGAATAATACACGTCTTGTCAGAGGTGAAGGAAGGGTTTGGCAATCAGATAAAATCTGTGCCGGGACCGAGGATTGAACCCCGGACCCTCAGTACAGAAGTCTGACACCTTACTCCTAGACCACCAGGTCACCCCGGGACCGAACCAAACCGTCGGTTCATTTTTAAAGTTAACCTTAACTTGATTTAAACACTAAGCTCATTTAGTTTATTTTAACGATGAATGGTGGTCAGAGTTCAAATCCCGAACGAGTAAACAAAGAGTGCATCTTTCTAAATGGTTTCTCTTTGTCCCCCCACAGAAATGTGGGTACATTTCCTCTGTTTTAGATATCGCTCATTATTAACACAATAGTGTAATTAATAATAATACTAATTAAACTTACTAAGTGTGCTTTATACAGATATGCCGAACTAAAGAGTGGAGGGGAAAAGGGGGGGGGGAGTTACGTATTTAAAGGATTATCTCTACACGAAGTCAAATATGAGTATTTTTTAATTAAGGCAATAGGCTCATCTACATATTATTTTGATTAAAAAATGACATCTTGACGCGGGAATTGAATTTGGGACCTGCAAACTATGTTTTGATAGTTGTTATAAAACTAATTCGTTACGTCTGAACAAAGGGGAGAAAATACATTAGAAAAAACATTTGACGAGAAAGGACATAAAAAGAAATTATGATTGTGGAGATGTAAAGGAGGAAGTGGAATATGTTAGTGTCCATCTGGACATGTCTGTAACCTGAACCAGCTAATACAGTATTGGCTCGCAAATTATGTTATGTTATGCCATTGTAGGTTGTCGGTGCTATTATTTTTTTAACTTTTATTTTAGCGCCACGTATCTTACTACCTGTTCAGGTTATACGCCTTGTACTAATTACTCTAATTTTAAATCTAGGACAGACACAAAATCCATCCCCCGGCCGTCAATTCATCACTGTGAAAGGGTAACCCCACATTCCAACAATGATAAATTTCTCGACCATGCCAGTGATCGAGCTCGGGCCCTTAGCTCCGTAGGTGGACGCACTACCACCGGAACTAAACTTCGTAATTTTCTAGCAAGATCATATTTTTTCTCTAAGTTATATCCACAAACAAAGTTATAGATTTTTTTATGCAAAAGGGCTAATTTGTTTTTTAAAAAGGTGGGGAGTGTGCACAGCATAGACTTTCTCGCTACTATAAATAAAAAAAGATATATTTACTTAAAACTCGTAAGATATTTGAAATGAGATAATATACATTGTTGCACATTCTACCAAAGAACATAAACGAAATAATATACACTTTTAGATAAAAGAGAAATATCACACCTACAGAGCATTACAGCAAATTACAAATTTAAAGACTTATCCGTAATATATATGTAATGTATTTATATATATTTATCTGTATATATTATATATACATATAGTATATATGTCGTAGGCTAATTAGAAAATCCGGCTTAATGGAAAAGGCACCGTCAATTTACAATGAACCAGGCTAATTGAAAAAAATATTATATTTTCTTATCAGCCTGATAACTTTTAGGCTTATTGCAATGAGCCCATACAGCTTTAGGCTAGTAAGGAAATGCACCTTTGTTCGCTCAATCAGTCTAGTTGGTTACAAGCTTATTGCAATACGCCCAAGATAGTAAAGGCTTATTTAAAAAAATCTACAGCAGAGGTTCCCAAACTGTGGGATATACAATTATTCCCGATGGTATGCTGTGAAAATCCAAACAAAACAAACAAATTAAAGTCGTAAAAAAATACCTCATAAAATCTAATAAATATATTACAACCCAGTCTAATAGAAGTGACCTCTAGATTTCTGGCACATAAATTTATAAAGACATCCCAGAAAAATATGTAACAGTTCGTGAAGCTGTGAATAAGAAATCAAAGTTTGAGGGCCAGGGATATGCCAGTTGCAAGTGTATAGTCTCAGAAAAACAGCGTCAAACGAAAAAGTGTGCCTGTAAAAAGGCAAACTAATTGTGTATATCAAAATGTCACAGCAGTTTACCGTGTGGATATAAATAAAAAAAGTGTTGTGTGTAAAGTGTGAATTGACAATGGTAAATGTCACAATATACTTGTAAACGCGTTACATTACTTAAACTTGAGATTTTTAATCAAATCTTGCAATCGTAAGGAACTAAGTAAATTAATTTAAGAACATGCTGAAAGAGAAAAATTTTATATTCTCTAGACCAGCGGTTCCCAAACTTTTGGAATGTTGTACCACCCCAACAATTCTCGTAATTTTGTGTAGGTTAAACCGTTTGCGTGTTTATTACAAGACTGTGCGGCTGCACCGTCTGTCTGAGCTGTAATCAGTTTTACCACCCCTACAATCACCGAGTAAATCTATTTTAATTTTGATTAGACTGGGTCGTAATATATTTAAGAAGCTATAAGTTTGTCAAATTTCAAGTTTCTAGCTCATCTGGAAGTGGGTAAACATTAATTCTAGTGAGTCAGCCATGTGGCTTTATAGTAGTATAATTTCAAATAACGATTTTTATATTTAGTATGCCTTCATTTTTGAAATGATAAATTAATTCGTATCCCAAAGAGGTGTGGCGATACGATAAATATTGGAAGTTTCCTTAAGTGTAAATTACCCTCAAAGCTACTTTCATGAGGATATGAGAACTTCCATTTTGTTTTAATTTTAAACTATATATATGTATATATTAATTTTAATCGAGTCGAGTTTGATATAATCTATTTTTTCACTTTCCATCCCTAAGTAAAAAATACTACCATTAATTTTAGGATTGAATAGATTATTATAAAAAACCACTGAGAAACCTTAGAAAAACCCCATATCCCAAGTTTTATCCCAATTGGTAAAATAGTTTTGTCTCTAGTCAGAGCTACAGACTGACATTATTAAAAAAATAATTTTTTTTTCAGATTTAAGGGGTAATGAAACGTCGACATCCATCAAAATCTCGAGCTTTTTTTATTACAAATACTATTTTTACTCAACTATAGAGGTGTGTGATGATCATAAGTAACATTATATATTAACTAGTTGGTCGTTGCAGCAATGGCTGCAGATTATTACACTAAAATGTATTTTAAAATTTTATTGGGAAAGGATCTCTATAATAAACAAGCCCTCACTAAATTTTTGATTAAAAGTTTACTCGTCAAAGGCTATCAACTTTTCTTAGATATTTAGTTTTCGGTGTGTAATTAGAATTAAAACGTATATTTTCCCCCTTTACGCCCCGATGGGAACTTTAAAATTACTCTTCTCCCAGATCTATATCTAATAGTTGCACAAACCACTCAAGTACCTAACGATTGAGCTGATATTATTTTTAAACAAAGACAAATATTTTATTTGCCTATATACAGCTATACATAAATCATGGTTTCCATGGTGATGTAAGCAAAGAATGATTGTACAGATGAACCAATGTCCACACAGAAGAAAAAGATGGAAGATTCGCTAGGAAAATTGGGTTTTAGTTTTAGGCCATTATTTTTATCGGCATCCTGATTCCCTTATCTATAAAATGAGTGTTCGTTAGTCAACATCTGTTCAGTCATTTCCTCGTAATTTATATTTCTGGAAACGGGCTTATCAAATTATATATAGGATATCTGATATAGAGAGTGATAAAATGTGATAGGGAAAATGAGAGTTTAAGTGTTTGAGGGTGTGATTGTGTAAGTGTGAGGGTGAGTGTGAAAATGAGAGTATGAGTGCGTGTGAGGAGAGTGTGTATGTGTGAGAGAGAAATAGAATAGGCAAGGGAGAATGCGTGATAAAGTGTGTGTGTGTGTGTGTGAGAGAGAGAGAGAGAGAGAAAGAAAGAAAGCGTGTAAAATTTTGGGAGAGATATTGTGTGTAGGAGAGAGAAAATGTGAGGGTATGTGGAAGAGATTTGGAGAGATAAAGTTAAAATGAAGAGACTAGTTCAGAGAGGGAAAATTAAATTGTGAGAGAGTTATAGCGAGAGTTTAAGAGAAAGAGTGTTTGCGAGTAAGAGTTAGAAAGATAAATTGAGAGAGCGAGTTTGAGAGAGAGTGAGAATGAGATAGAGACAGTTTGAGTTAGATTGTTTGAGAGAGTGAAATAGAGAAAGAAAGAGTTTAGTCAAAGATTTTGAGAGAACTTGAAATAGAGGGAGTTTGAGAGATAGAGAGAACGTTTGTGAGAGAGCATTTGAGAGAATTTGAGAAAGAGAAAGCGTTAGAGAAAGAAAGAGCCGTTGAGAGAGAGAGTGTTTGAGAGAGAGGTTAAGAGAGAGAGAGTATAATAAAGATAGTGTGAGAGAAATTGTGTGATATAGCGTGGATGTGAGTGTAAAGTCTGTTCAGCGTTGGAATTGTTTTCTGTAAGGCCTTTTTCCTTACCATAAATCTATTATATAGTAGGATTTTGGTAGGAAAGAAGACCTTTCAGAGAGAAATTCCTACCGTGAATGGAGTATAGAGAGTGTGTGAGAGAGAGGGATAAAGTGTGAGAGAAAGAATGAGAAAAGATTATATTAAAGAGAGTGTTTTATAGTGTGTGTGTGTGTGTGTGTGTGTGTGTGTGTGTGGTGTGTGTGTGTGTGTGTGTGTGTGTGTGTGTGTGTGTGTGTGTGTGTGTGTGTGTGTGTGTGTGTGTGTGTGTGTGTGTGTGTGTGTGTGTGTGTGTGTGTGGGGTGTGTGTGTGTGTGTGTGTGTGTGTGTGTGTGTGAGGGAGAGATTGGGAGAGAGTGTGTGAGAGCGTGGGAGTCTGATAGAAAGAGAGAATGTTAAAATATAGATGTGGTACTCAAACATTTGAAATATCATTTCCTCAAAATTAATTATCAACATGGAAACATAAGTGAACTTACTCTATTTGTAGGAATGTGAAAAGATATATGGGGTGTACAAAACATTACTAATTTTAAATATACACTCAAATTAAGCGTTAAAATGAAAACATAGCTTAACTTATGTATTTGTATTTTGTTACTATTTGCTAAAATGAACACTAAAACCCATTATTTGGAAAAAGTGAGCACCAAAACTCATACTTAGATAGTTAAAATGACTAACTTTTTTTTTAACACTATTCAAGTTCATTTTATCGTTTTTGAGCTTATAATACATACCAAAACATATTTAAAAAAATTGTATCATGCGAAAAACTAAACTTAGACAATATTTTCACGAACTTAACAACTTAACCTTTTAATTTTCAAATTATACTCAATATTATTAATTTAAATTTAAATTAATAATAACATTCCAATAAAAAATAAATATTTTCCCAGTTTAGGCATCTCAATTTAGATGTGCTATGACCAGCATTCAAAGAGAAAAATGTGATGTGTTCGGACCAACAATTAATGAAGATTGAGTTATTATTTTTTAGCCAAGATGATATAAAGAATTAATAGCCAGAGCTATTATTATGCTTATTAGTGGGGATTACTTCGGGTTCGATTCCCGTGTCCAGGTGTCATTTTTAAATTTTCAGAATACAAGATGATATAGTTTATTTAGAGATGTACAGTCATGCAGCAAATAGTGGTTTCCATGATGATTAAACAAAGAATGAAACACTGAAAATTATCTGTGAGAATTGGGTTTCCGTGGAAAACTACTACTTTTCCCGATATCCTGGACTCCTAATCGTTAAAATGAGTGGTAGTTTGTCAAAATCTGTTCAGTCATTTCCTCATAATTACTATTACCGTAAGCGGGCTAATCAAATTATATATGGTAGGAAAGATATATTAACCTACAAATTTCATCTCATGGCCAATATGACTAAAAAGTAATCTATCTTTATTTATCTAACATAATGCACAATTGTCCATACCTATTAACGTAACTCAAATATAGGCTTTCATCTCACGCTGTATTCTTTGTTCAAGGTCAATCTTAAATTTATTATTATTTATTATTATTTAGCACCGCGTCTTACTACCCATTCGGTTTCTACGCTTAAGTACTAATTACACTAATGGACTAGGAATTGGAAAGGTGTAATTTAGAGGAAATGAACCCGCATTTGCGGGGAGGGAGAGTGGAAAACCATTTAGGAAAAACCACCCCAATTCACCCGACTGAGATTCGAACCTCGATATCACCGTCCTTGGTGGTCAAGTCATTCTTTAAAATATTTTCTATTTTTTTTATTAAATACTTAATAAGTGGTTTACTGTATTGGTAAAACATTTATGTCGTCCGCAGCTAAATAAAGGTTGGTGACCTCTGCTTTACAAATTATATCCAAGATACAATTTAAAATTAGTAGAAAATTTTCAAACGGTAGCATAAAGCTACCATAGATCAACGATGGAATTTGTTTCTGATTGTTATTAAATGGCCGACGATTTTACACATCTATTACCGACTAACCCTTAAAATATGAGCGATAAATGACCCTAATACAGATTTAGCCCTAGATAGCTCAGTGGTAAGATATTGACGTGCTAAGTTGGAGGTTCCAGATTTAGTTCGAAATTTAAAAAGGATTTTAAAAAAAAAGTTTATTATTTAAGTTCAATAATATAATTTAGGTTTGAAGTCATTTCACCATTTTATTATTTAAGTTCAATAATATAATTTTGGTTTGAAGTCATTTCACCATTTTATTAGTGGTTTGGGCTTTCCGAATTTCTTCGTAAAAGCGTTTTATTGACTTGGAATGCTTATTACTTTTGCCTTTTACATATATTCTGCCATCTTTAAACTTTTGTGGGGCAATTTTTTTAAATAATAAAAATGTTCTTCTCACTATTATTACACCTCACACATACCTAAAGACATTAAATGCAACTATACTCAGCGACATTGAAAAAATCCTTTCAACAATCGTCGCACTTGCTACACGGACTTGAAAACGGTGGAGCCCAGGTAACAATCCCTAAAGAGAGATGGGGATGGGGATGGTCAGGCGAAAATCTTTGGCGAGGTATTTATGTTTTCAAGGACAGACAGCTAGTGACGTGGAGTGAGAAGGGATGAGCTCTCTCTCTCTACTCTAACCGGGCCGTTCTGTTTCGGCTATTGCGGGGTTGCATCAGATATATTTTCAAAATCCGGGGGCAAAATATGTAGCACCTCAGCTCACATAAAATTTTATGAGTTTCAGATTGAATATTAATGTGATTGAAGTACCATTGTAAAGTTAAAAGAAGTCGGCACTAATTGATTTACTTCCCCCATTTATTACATACGTTTAAGTATACAAAATAATTAATTGAATATTGCATTTATTTGGCAGTTTTTTTATGCAATTGATTGAAGGTTCAGTGAAATAATATTTATTTCTCTTAATAAACCTCTTCAAGTACTTCTAACATTCCAAATATGAAATCTTTGCATTATTTGGTTTTTCTAAAAATCGTTGCATTAGATGCCAAAATTTCAAACTTTGAGTAAACACTGTGCTCAAAATATACATTTAATCTATATTTAATACACTGATCCAAGTTTGGTTTAAGAAGACCTACTAATATATATATAATTTATACATTATTAATTTTGGGCCATACACCCTTAAGTCGTGGGCACACTGGGCAGTGGGATGCTGCCATATTGTTTGTTATGCACCATATTGACAGTTTACAGTTGTATTCCTCTGTGTGGGTAAGGCCGGTAGAGTCTCAATGTATTTTCCCCAGGTCCCTAAAATGCTGTTAAGAAGGCCCTGCATTATGGATGTCATTTAATAACTATTTGGTGTCAAATTAATTGGTTAGAAACTGTTCATAGATTTATTGTGTTGAAACATGTTATATTTATTGAGATGTATCAAATGTATTTATAATATGTTTACATTTTCATCTTCTTCTTCTTCTTGCAAAGAAGCTTTTCCAAATTAACTCTAATAAAGACATATTTGAGATTTACTATGACACAAGAAAGAATGACAGGACTATCCACTATTTCTATTGAGAATAATATTTGTCGTCAGCTAAACATCAGCAGCATAATAAATAACTTCACAACAAGAAAAGTTAAATTATGAAAATGCAAAATGTTGAAAAGCAATAAATAAAAATTAGTGAGGGAATTTGTTTGTGCCAATTTATGTCTTTACCATATTTTAATATGTTGTAATATGTTATTTTAACAAGAGCTCAGGTAAATGCCATTTTGTTACCTTTCAGTTTTGTTAAATACTGTATTGTCCTTTGCTTGTTAAATTACTATAGAACCACTTCTAATTCATTTATTTACTAATATAGGTTATCTAATACTTTCTTATAACATTGTAATATAAATATTAAAACTTGAGCTATATTATATTTTATATAAAAACTATAGTACATGCATAACTCATCGTCTATGAGTTATTTATTCAATCTCAAAAAATACGTCAATATATAGTATATTTTTTAATAAGTAGTTCAAGCTCACATGTTCGTTTTATTTTCAAGATAATATAAGACATAGCCACCCTAATATTATTTTGTTCAGTATGAGTCATAATATTATCTAACTTGTTATGATATTGGACTGTTCTAATCGCTTGTAAAAACTATCTATGGGGCCAACATTCTACGGTTCGCAGGGGGCCCCAAATTGCCTAGGACCGGCCCTGGCTCTGAACGTAGATTATCAATTTTCCGTATAAAACCATTCACAGGTGTTTTTACGATACTAAGAATGCTCCATTTTAAGTTGAATTATGGGTAGGCGTACCCCCTTTACTCCCCAATATCAACACCCGTGCATTGTAGCCTACTTAATATGTTAAAAAATGTGTATTTTTTCTCGTAATATAAATGTTTGGTCAGGACACGTTGCCTTCAGTGGCTCGTCCATTAGTCCCATCTTAAGTAGCTGGGTGCTTCAGTGGTCATGTGGTCTAAGGAGTCACTTTTGAAATAGACTAGACTGCCGATGACATGTAGATCGGGGTTTAAATCCTTATTGAGTGTACTATTGGTGGTTTTCCTTAAATGGTTTTCCACTCACCCTCCATGCGAATTTGGATACACTTCCTATCGATTCACCCCTTTCCTCAACCCTAAATCACTAGCATAGTTAATATAACTTGTACATGTATTGAGATGCAGTGATAAGAAAAATGTAGCTTAGTGGGCCTAGGCCTCTAACTTCAGGGTAGGCAATCCATTTGGTCTTGACTAGTTTGACAATGATGGAGAGGCTGGGATTCAAATCCAGGTCGAGTGTACTGTGGGCGATTATTCTCTAAATGGTTTTTCATTCCCCCTCCAAGCAAATTCGGGTAGGTTTTCTTCAAAATTCTATCTTCTTAATTCATACCTAAATAGTGTAAATATTTAGATAGCCCAGACGGGTGGTAATACGTGGGAAATAAAGGCTAGGTAATAGGCCTACGAATCAAATCTGGCATTGCATCGTAGCCTGGAGTATTCAGTAGTAGACATTGGAATTAAGGTTATTCGGCAGTGAACATTTGATTGCACAATTTTAACAACTGTATTATTTTAGCTATAAATAGTGATTCAATGATTTCAAACCACTACAGTTCACAAGTTATAAAGGATCAAACTTGCTATATTACCTCTGTTTGCATATCACTGTCAAGATAAATAATTATATAATGTATGGGGCTAAAATTTAGTTTAACTAAATATTCAAATGAGGTGTACAGAATGAAAGGTTACCAATATTAATAATAATTATTATTTTAGTATTATTAGTATTAATTATATTATATATTATATTATTAAAATAATAATATTAATAACTATCATATAAATGTTAATATTAATATTATTATTAATAATAATTTATATATGATAATATGTATTAATATAATATATTATATAATTAATGGTATTATAGTATATATCATATTTATAAAATCATTAATATTATTTATTATTATTACTAATCGACCTGAGATGGACCTTTATTTCCCAGTTAATCAAATCAGATATGAGATAGGTCTCCTCATGTTCCTGTTAATAATTAATCATGAAATGGACCCTCTTCTCTGAGTTGATCAGCTGTGAGATAGGCCCCCTCATTTCCTATATAATCAACTGTGAGATAAACCCCCGGCTCCCCATTTCTTAATTAATCAGTCGTGAGATGGGCTGTAGGCTCTCACGGTTCACAGCTAAATGATATTCCTTGTGGAACTACCTGTAAAGCTTATTGCGAGTATTTTGTCTGAAAGACACCTCTAACTATACATATCTTCCTTATCCGTGTCTGTCTGTCTGTCTGTCCTCAGGTGTCGTGGATCCGGAAGCGAGACCTCCACATCCTGACTGCGGGCATCCTAACATATACGAGCGACGCCCGCTTCCAAGTGATCCGTCCGGACAAGTCGGACAACTGGACTCTTCAGATCAAGTTCCCTCAGGAGAGAGACTCCGGGATCTACGAGTGTCAGGTCAACACCGAGCCTAAGATGAGCTTGGCCTTCCGCCTCAACGTCATAGGTGAGTTGAGCCCTCTCCTCCCCTTGGGGGAACAACCTCGGACCTGTTAGCTGGGATATCGCCAGGGACAAGCACGGGTTGGGGAGGGGAGCGCCTGTGTGTTTCGTGGAGTCTTCTCCTTTCTCCTAGCCTCTTTATCTCTCACTCTCCTTATACTCCAACTGATGTCATTCCATTTTGGTTTCTCTCTCGCTGTCCTTTTTCTTCGTCTATTGGTATTCCGTGGTGTTCAGCACTTCACTGACCCTCTTTATCTCTCTGTCCTTATATTTCAACTGGCGCAATTCTATAGAGTTTCTATTTAACTTTATTTCTCTCTTTATATATATATATATATATATATATATATATATATATATATATATATATATATATATAATCTTTATTTCTTTCTTTGTATTCTTATTCTCCATCTGTTGGTATTTCTTAGAGTTTAGCTCTCCTTCATCCTTTGACCCTTTTCTCTCTTCCTCTATTTTTGTTTCTTCCATTAGTTGTTCCACTCCTCTGTTCAAAACCAATTCATAAATAAAATATAACCAAATATAAATTATTAGAGACAGTGTCACTTAACTTTTCATTATGTAGAACAGTCATTGTTTAATTAAAATATTTGTTTTTCAGCAAAATGGGTTCCTGTTTGAGCTTTCAATCAAATAAAGCAATTTCTTGTTGGAAGAAATAATATTTTTTAAATATTTTAAAGTATTAAGAATTTTCTTATTTGTCTGTAAAAATGTATAATTCAGCAATTTAATTTAATTATTTATTTATATTACATTCACTTTCTCAATCCATGAAATTCTTAACGCGTTTAAACTCCGTCTACCCTGAAAGGTACCAAACATTGCTTGTATTCACAACGGTGCAGCCTAGGCCCTAGAGGAACATGGGCCTTAAGGTGGGGTGGGAGGGCACGCGAGAAAAGGCCAGTGATTTTGCAGTTTTTTTGGCATAACTTTTGTTGGCAAAAATAAATCAATCAATAGAAACATAGAGATAATATTCTTCACATGTTGATATCAACAGTTCCAAAATATATGTTATGACTCACTCCTAATGATTCTAGCGTCATTAGATGATAAACTTTTTAACTGAAGAGGAAAAGCTGTCATTGAACTCCAGGACACCCTTGAGAAATATTCAAGAAATTTTTAGGTCACCGTGTGAAGCAAATTAAATACTATGGCAACATTTAATTTATTTTGGCCAAAAAAAAAAGTTTTGCAGTAGAAACTGCAAAAACACTGGCCTTTTCTCGCGTCCCCTTCCACCCCAACTTAAGCTTTCACCGTAAACGAAGTGTACACTGTTTACTGCTAATGATTTTAGTTGGTACAGTGTACACTACATTTGCTGTGAAAGCTCATAGTTGGTACAGTGTACACTACATTTGTTGTGAAAGCTCATAGTTGGTACAGTGTACACTACATTTGTTGTGAAAGCTCATAGTTGGTACAGTGTACACTACATTTGCTGTGAAAGCTCATAGTTGGTACAGTGTACACTACATTTGCTGTGGAAGCTCATAGTTGGTACAGTGTACACTACATTTGCTGTGAAAGCTCATAGTCGGTACAGTGTACACTACATTTGCTGTGAAAGCTCATAGTTGGTACAGTGTACACTACATTTGTTGTGAAAGCTCATAGTTGGTACAGTGTACACTACATTTGCTGTGAAAGCTCATAGTTGGTACAGTGTACACTTCATTTGCTGTGAAAGCTCATAGTTGGTACAGTGTACACTACATTTGCTGTGGAAGCTCATAGTTGGTACAGTGTACACTACATTTGCTGTGAAAGCTCATAGTTGGTACAGTGTACACTACATTTGCTGTGAAAGCTCATAGTTGGTACAGTGTACACTACATTTGCTGTGAAAGCTCATAGTTGGCACAATGTACACTACATTTGCTGTGAAAGCTCATAGTTGGTACAGTGTACACTACATTTGCTGTGAAAGCTCATAGTTGGTACAGTGTACACTACATTTGTTGTGAAAGCTCATAGTTGGTACAGTGTACACTACATTTGCTGTGAAAGCTCATAGTTGGTACAGTGTACATTACATTTGCTGTGAAAGCTCATAGTTGGTACAGTGTACACTACATTTGCTGTGAAAGCTCATAGTTGGCACAGTGTACACTACATTTGCTGTGAAAGCTCATAGTTGGTACAGTGTACACTACATTTGCTGTGAAAGCTCATAGTTGGTACAGTGTACACTACATTTGTTGTGAAAGCTCATAGTTGGTACAGTGTACACTACATTTGCTGTGAAAGCTCATAGTTGGTACAGTGTACACTACATTTGCTGTGAAAGCTCATAGTTGGTACAGTGTACACTACATTTGCTGTGGAAGCTCATAGTTGGTACAGTGTACACTACATTTGCTGTGAAAGCTCATAGTTGGTACAGTGTACACTACATTTGCTGTGAAAGCTCATAGTTGGTACAGTGTACACTACATTTGCTGTGAAAGCTCATAGTTGGTACAGTGTACACTACATTTGCTGTGAAAGCTCATAGTTGGTACAGTGTACACTACATTTGTTGTGAAAGCTCATAGTTGGTACAGTGTACACTACATTTGTTGTGAAAGCTCATAGTTGGTACAGTGTACACTACATTTGCTGTGGAAGCTCATAGTTGGTACAGTGTACACTACATTTGCTGTGGAAGCTCATAGTTGGTACAGTGTACACTACATTTGCTGTGAAAGCTCATAGTTGGTACAGTGTACACTACATTTGCTGTGAAAGCTCATAGTTGGTACAGTGTACACTACATTTGTTGTGAAAGCTCATAGTTGGTACAGTGTACACTACATTTGCTGTGAAAGCTCATAGTTGGTACAGTGTACACTACATTTGCTGTGAAAGCTCATAGTTGGTACAGTGTACACTACATTTGCTGTGGAAGCTCATAGTTGGTACAGTGTACACTACATTTGCTGTGAAAGCTCATAGTTGGTACAGTGTACACTACATTTGCTGTGAAAGCTCATAGTTGGTACAGTGTACACTACATTTGCTGTGAAAGCTCATAGTTGGCACAATGTACACTACATTTGCTGTGAAAGCTCATAGTTGGTACAGTGTACACTACATTTGCTGTGAAAGCTCATAGTTGGTACAGTGTACACTACATTTGTTGTGAAAGCTCATAGTTGGTACAGTGTACACTACATTTGCTGTGAAAGCTCATAGTTGGTACAGTGTACACTACATTTGCTGTGAAAGCTCATAGTTGGTACAGTGTACACTACATTTGCTGTGGAAGCTCATAGTTGGTACAGTGTACACTACATTTGCTGTGAAAGCTCATAGTTGGTACAGTGTACACTACATTTGCTGTGAAAGCTCATAGTTGGTACAGTGTACACTACATTTGCTGTGAAAGCTCATAGTTGGTACAATGTACACTACATTTGCTGTGAAAGCTCATAGTTGGTACAGTGTACACTACATTTGCTGTGAAAGCTCATAGTTGGTACAGTGTACACTACATTTGCTGTGGAAGCTCATAGTTGGTACAGTGTACACTACATTTGCTGTGAAAGCTCATAGTTTGTACAGTGTACACTACATTTGCTTATTATTACACTGTAGCACTGTAGTGAAGCCAAGCAAGGTAAAGAGAGTGTAGTAAACATGAGACTATACTCGAGATTGAATCCACACAACGTTCAAAACGGAGAGAGGGGAGCTCCGCGTGCAACACGCTTTTGTAAGCTTATCAAATATTAAGTTTGCAGATTGGTAGTGGCGTGTGCAAAATTGCGATGTTGGGGGATGATGGGGATGGTGATCTCAAAGCTAGGTGGGTTTTAAGGCTGACTGTCTAGCATAGGATAGCTATAAAATCTATTTTAATGGTGTTTATATGGTATCCATGCTTATATCAGGAATTGGTGGTAAAGTTTAGCCTTGATAAATATATTTTTAACAAGAATAATATGTTGTATGTTTACGAGGTTAAACATATTTCATACAAATTATGTTTACATATATTTTTATACAATGCATATTAATATTGCTACGAGTTGTACTGATATATTAATTTTATAAGAGTTAAAATATAATTGAGGTGCGTAACGTAAAAGGAGCCCATAGGCTTATGTGCCCTTTTTACGCAAATTTGTTATTTGACTCGCCATGTTTCTAGCTCCCTTACTTACAAAATTTTGTATAGATATTTTAAAAACAAAGGTTGGTACACCTGTTTTTAGCCAGCTATGCCTCATGCGTATTGTTGTTAATTCCTCCTTTTTACATAGGTTATATTTGATGTTTTGTGTGTGTGTTTGTTTTTTTTTTGTTTTTTTTTTGTGAGGGGGGGAAAATGCATTTACGCACAGCGTGTCGGACTCGGTTTGGCCACGAGATGTTAGTGTGACCAACCCCTACCGACTAAAAACCTGACCCTCTTCTCCTCGCCTTTATTACTCCCCCACGGAACCGCCGCTAGGCATTACTTCGCCGGGGGAGGCATTAGCTGTTGTTCTGCTCTTCCTTCAGTGATTTGGCCTCTCCTACTTCCCCTTTTCACCTAGGTATTGGCGGCGGGATTAGGGATGTCCTGGGCTTCTTCCTTCTGATTCTTTTTCCTCCTCTCCTGCTCTTCGTCACGTAGGCCCTTGAGGATTTCCTTCACAAACGTGCTTGTCGCCTCCCACGCTGCCTCTGACGACAGCATCATATCCCTAAGTTTTCCGGCGTAATATCTTTTCCTACTATGACCTCCAGGTTTTCACGCTGGTGTGTCATACCGAGGACACTTGAAGAACACGTGCTCGGCATTCTCCTCAACTCCGCGACAGGTGGGGCACTCCGGGGAATCCTCATACTTGAAACTTGTATAGGTATGCCCGGAAGCACCCGTGTCCCGAGATCATCTGTGTCAGGTAGTAATTGACAGCTCCGTGGCTGCGGTCATACTACCTATCCACATCGGGAATCAAACGGTAAGTCCATCTCCCCTTGGTGGAGGCATTCCCAACCGCTGCCAGCGTTTGAGACTGCTTCGCTGCTCCTGCCTCTTCAACTCCTCTGCACTCAGCGATGTTTTACCTTTGCGAGGATACAGGGTCTTCCGCTCTTCCGCCAAGACCCCAATCGGCAGCACTCCGGCTATAACGCAGACGGCATCTTCTGACACTATGCGGAACGCACTTGCTATTCGTAGCGGCTCAGCTGGTAGACTGTGCCACTTTACGATAGGGACTCCTGAACCTCAGTGCATCGGCCCATATGGAAATACCATACGTGAGGACTGACGTGACGACTGATGACAGGAGTGCTCTCCTTTTCTGTTTGGGGCCTCCCACATTGGGCATGAGCCGTGATAAACAGCCCCAACCACAGACGCCTTGGCACTGGCATGCTCCCCTGCTGCTTAAAGTTGAGTCTCGAGTCGAGCATCACCCCCAAATTACCGAATGAACGGCTGGGACATGATCTATGTCTACCCGCTTGCAGTGAGATCGTCTCAAGCTTCTTCCTGCTGGTGATCAGTCCTGCCAGCTTCAGGCCAACCGACTCCATCCACCGGTGAATCCTCGTGAATGCGACCTCGAAGAGGTTGTTGATGTCCTCCAGGTGTTTTCCTACAATGACAAGAGCGACATCATCAGCGAAGGCCACGGGTGTCACTGCTCTTGGTAGCATGAGCTTCAGGAGTCCATCATACATAATGTTCCACAAGAGAGGCCCAAGAACCGAGCCCTGAGGTACTCCTCCAGTTACTCGATACTCTTGTGGGCCATACTCCGTGTCGTACTTGAGGACTCTGTCGGAGAAGTAGCTAGCTACCATCTTCCACAAGTATCCTGGAACATCTATCTCCGCTAACGCCCCATGGTGCAGTCCCACCTGGCTGAATTGAAGGCGTTCTTGATATCGAGTGTCGCACCAGACAGTACTGCTTCTCTCCGTTCTTCCATCTGTCCCCGGAGATCGCATCCCTTGCGAGTTTCACCACCAGGTCAATGGCATCGAGCGTGGAGCGTCCTTTGCGAAAACCGTACTGCTTTGTGTGTGTGTGGGGGGGGGATGGGGGGTGTGTGTGTGTGTGTGGTGTGTGTGTGTGTGTGTGTGTGTGTGTGTGTGTGTGTGTGTGTGTGTGTGTGTGTGTGTGTGTGTGTGTGTGTGTGTGTGTGTGTGTGTGTGTGTGTGTGTGTGTGTGTGTGTGTGTGTGTGTGTGTGTGTGTGTGTGTGTGTGTGTGTGTGTGTGTGTGTGTGTGTGTGTGTGAATAAAGTAGGCTTATATTGGAGTGTTAATATTGTGAAAATGAACGATACAAGTGCAGAAGAAAATAGTTTTCAATGAAGATAATATTTTACCAAGAAAAAGGAAAATTATCATAAAGCATAAAAATAAACAACATGAAGATATAAAATCTAAGAGAGTGCATGGTGAAGCCTATGTGAATTCAAAGGGGAAATATGTACAAGCTAAGAAGTTTAGGTTACATTAGTTAATAAGTGTAATAATAAGAAGTGATTTGATAATGTGTCCTTTGAATAACTAGATATTTTTTCTACATTCTACATTGGTCAGGGGAAATACTCCAAGATTATTTTTTGGCTGAATGTATGGAGATATCTACTCCAAAAATGAAGACAATAGATCCAGCTCCTAATATTATTAATATTAATTGTTGTTGCTATCGATTTTTATTGATTATCGATCATCATTATTCACCGCGTCTTACTACCCATTCGGATTATACGCACTTACGCTAATGTGTAATGGTAGGGTGATTGTGAATGAAATGGAGGACCTACAGTTTATCGTGGGATCCGAACCACGCTGGAGGCCTGGCATTCCTCACATTCACAAGTTGTGATTAATACACGTCTTGTCAGAGGTGAAGGAAAGGTTTGGCAAACAGATAAATCTGTGCCGGGACCGAGGATTGAGCACCGGACCCCCAGCACAGAAGTCTGACACCTTGCCCCTAGACCACCAGGCACCATCCTTCTTTTCCCTTTATAATAATCTCTAAACAAATCAAATAAATCTTTCTTCGTATGTTGGGGATTGTCAAAATATTTTAGGGTAGTTTTGTGGCTTGCATAGTGACTTTCATCATGAGGTATTGATTCAAGATGAGAGCCCACCAACTCTATTACATCGGTGTGTAAACTTCTCGGCCTATTGGCATGTGTCCCCCGCTTTTCCTCAAATGACTGGTTTTCAAGCAATTTATTCTGGATGATTCTTAGTCGTTTCTTAGAGACTTGCAATAAATCAATAATAAACTTTTGACATACCTTTCAACCACTCATTCCAATAATATAAGTACAAGAGTGATTCCTGGCCTTCCCTATCTATCTATCTATATGAACAATAGATATGTTACACCCTCTCTATCTACCTCGTAGTAATAGGCCACTGTAAAAAATACTACAAGGAAAAGAGGATATAATCTAATGGACATGAAATAATAAATAAACAAGCAAGCGCAGAAAGAATTAAAAGTAAATAGCAGTTTAATTTGATCAAAACAGCAGACAATAAATAAGGTGGCCTTGACCATCCTAGTAGAATTGGAAAATATTGATCGCTGGAAAACATAATAATTATCTTTACCATTTTGAGCCTGTTTCAACTCTTTCAGAATAAACAAAATAAATAATAATAATATCAGTAATAAAAGGCTTTATGAACCAATCTAAATGGTTACGAAAGTATCCTAACAATATGGACTGAATAAACATAATGACTTTCTCTAGTTATATTAAATAGTAAGCCCCACAGTTTTACTGTTAATGTAATTAATGAATCTAACATTATGCTAACAGAAAATACATCAGTACTATAAACAAATATATTTTAAACTTTACAAATGACGTTACATAACGCGTGAGTTACCAATAACAAACCTAATGATATCTCACGCGGGACTGTTTGAACCGTTATCAATCAAACACGAACTAAGTTAAACTATTGATTTGATATTGATGAACGTTTGAGAATAAACAATGAACAATCCAATTTACTTTAGACAAATATTTGAATACAATGTAAAACCAAATAAGCAATATAGTAGATTCGTTAACTCCTTTAAGAATCTAACATGATTACACAACAGCAATACTATCATCACATAAACCCGTTAATATCCAAAATAATACTATTAAGTTCAACTGTTAAAGTTCCAAAATCCTAACGATGAATATTTACAATGTCGTGCGGCAATCTTGTGACCGTTCCGAAACCGAGTGAACCACCGAGAGCCCCCAGTGCGCCTGTAATTAGTGTCCATAATTCTCGAGAGACAGCGCCAGGCTGAGAAGGGCTATTAAGCCCCACACTTAACAATAAAAGGGACCAAAAGACGATCCAGTGGCCGTAGCGGGACGGGAATGTATATAGGTTAATTAAGACTAATTCTAAGAGTGTATATATGTATGTGTTTAGTCTAAGTTATAGTGTAAGACTAGGGAGGAGGGTTGGACCCAACCTCCTCCCCACGGATAAAAACCGTTGATGTATGGATGGGCCAAAAATAATAAAACAGAAAGGTAAGACAAATAAGAAAACCAGAAATCATATATGGTCAACTGCCCGCGAGTCGCGTGCAGCGCCAGTACTGCCGTAGGTTCAATAATTCATTTTTATTTTATTTATTTTTCAACACCGGACGGGCAGAAATCGCCCGCCGGGGATGTTCATTCGTTTTCCTTTTTAGTTTATCCTTTTTTCATGCCAGGGCTACATATGGAATTGTCATAGTAGCCCTGGCAGAGTATTATTATATATTTTAGGACCGACCCCGGCGGCTCGATCGACCGGGGAATCATCTCTCTAGTTTCTTTTTTCTATGTTTCTTCCCCCATTGTTTCCGTCCTTGAGTCGTCGTTCTTTGTAAATGTACCCTGGGTATTAACAAGGTCAAACCGACCCATTATGTGCGGCGGGGTGGGTTTTTTAAATTTTCCCTCCCCTAACCCAAAGACCACATCATTCAGCCCGCCAGGGCGCCATAGTTTTTCTGTATGTTAAAATTGTTCAATGTATGTTTGTTTTCGAGAGCCCTACGGGGCTGGTGTTAACTGTTTTGTAACCAATATGTTTCCTGTAATTTTTCATGTATATATTTTGATGTTATATAAATAAAAACGCTAAAAATGCAAAAAAAAAAATGCGTACTCTTTTTTAAAACAACCCTACCAACCGACTTATAGCGCTCAGAAACATTCGGGCAGCCACACTCCCTCTGTTCCAGGGCTCATGAAACATTCGGGCAGCCACATAAGTAACCCTCCCGACATCCTCTCCTCTCCTACCTTTATACCCCCTTCTCCACCTTACCGTCATCACCACAGAAGGAAGAACAACAACAAAGTGTAATAACTTCCCTTTCACAGAGTCCATTGTTCCAGGATATTGTTTCCAGACGATATAGAACAATTAGCACCGTCCGTCCAAGAAGGTGACCAGTTTTGAAGTCTCACAATATGATAGCGTAGATCCATCTCGACGCTGGCATATTGAAAAGTCCTTGGTTGATGTAATATACAGAGGTCCGTTCCTCATGGTGATGGGTTCAAAAGTCCTTGATTGATGTAATATACAGAGGTCTGTCCCTCATGGTGACGGATTCAAAAGTCATTGTTGATTTTACAAAGTTACATGTTATATAGTGATCTAACTGTGTAAGCACAAAAGAGGGAAAGTTCACTACTTGGTCGGTGACGTGAAGGGGGTGGTGATCACGCCATCTTCTTGGGTCATCCAGCTTGAAGGTCTCTGGTTGGTCACGCCGCTCCAGCCAACGGTTTCTTGCATTGTATTTTGAATCTTCTCTGATTGATTGGTCAGTGACGTCAGAGGCCGGTAGACGATTGTAAGATTATCCGGAAGAGGTCAGCTACGTCAATCTCCACCTCGCTCATGATTAGTAGAAATGTGCTCGTCAGTTACTTTCGTGTTGGTCCGGTATTCACATCTAGTGCGGATGCACTCAGCAAAGTTGCCCCACTCGCCGATTTAGGACGTTTTGCAGCCAGCTAGGCTTCTTGGTTCTCCAGGCCAGCATAGCAGAAGGTACGCATGCTAACAGAATTACTTGTAAAGTTGAAAGGGGATTGTATAGAAAGATATTGTTTTTATATGGCTTGGTTATATTAGGAACTACAATAGAGAAGCTTACTATTGTAGGTGAATTGACTATTTACTGACGTTTCTAGGAGTGGGTAGTATTCATCGGATATTTTCTTGGAGCGAGTAGTATGACTACGTATGACAGTTCAGCAGCATCGGGTAGGGGTGGGGCTTAGATGTAACATTACACCCTTGTAACGTTACATATAGATGAGTTGAAAATTTTGAAACGCGCTTTGTTGGACCATAAACCACTGATGAGAGTATCGAACCCTTAACTAAATTACTGCTATCAGAAATTTATTCCATCTGATACCTTAGCTAAGTTGGTAACGTGACTCTCTGCTGAGATAGGGGTCCCTGGTTCGATTCCTGGAATGGCCGAAACATTTATCTTTGGTGAAATTAGTGTTCTCCCTTTCACAGCGATGAATTAACAGCTAGGGACTGGATGCTCTATTTGTTCTAGAATTAAGTTAGTTAATAAATCTTGTGCTGATATAATCAGTCGGTTCAGAAAGTGTACGTTAAGTATCTCAAATCAATTAAAAACATTAAAAACAGTCGGTGCAATTTGTTTCATTATTAAAGTACGCCATAATTTAACTGTAACATAAATACGTGTTGTATACTATAGTTATTTTTCCTGTTGGTTTATACAACTAGTTCGCATCGATAGTCATTTTGTCTATGGCGTCACTCGCATTAGACTGGATTGTTGGTGACTGGAATATCTGGGTTAAAATATTGGCTGGGTCAACTGAAGGAGGTGTTTCATCAATGATTTTCACCCTCTCTCCATTTGATTACGAGTATATTTACTCTAAATTCTACCTTTTCCTTTCTCCATTAGTATGAATATGTGAATATTAAAGCTAGGTCAGGGTTCGGAAACTTGCAGACCACGGGCCGCATGTGGCTCTTTGACCCGTGTTTGCGGATCTTCTTTACAAGGTTCAATAAAAGTTCATTTTTAAACAAAAATACATATTTTGGTAAACAGAAAAAAAATCCGTGCAACTGGTTCTATCTATTCCACCAACAAAGTTTCGAACATCACGTGCGTTGCGTTAGTGTTTTGTTTTGTTCCCCTCTCCTTTTCCTTTCCACTTGTGCGCTAGTGCTGTGCAGCGGTGGAGTTAATCGGTTGAGTTTTTGTTTTGTGATAGTGTCGAACATCGCGCGTGTCGCGTTGGTGTCTTTTTTATTGTTGTTGCTTTGTGATTTTGGTTAGGTGTTAATCAAGTCAAGGCTTTAAAATGTCTACAAAGAAAAAACAAAGAAAATTGAGTGATGAACATCGTGAAGTTAGGCCAGAGTGGACTCAAAATTTTGCATTGGTGCGAAATTCAGATGGACTCCTGACGTGTCTTATTTGCAAAGAAAAAAATGTCAATTAATAAAACGTTTAACGTTGAAAGATATTTTACCAGTAAGCACAAAATTTGCTGATACCGATTCAGAGGATAGCACGAGAGCAAAGGCAGTGCAATAACTTCAGTCTCAAATGCAACATTCAACATCAATGTTCAAGAACTGGATGAATTCATCAAACGTTGTTACTTCAGCGAGTTTTGTAGCAGTGTTAAAAATAGTACAGTGGGGAAAACACTTCATAGACTGTGAATATTTGAAATAATTCTTTATGAAGTTGACTGAACAACTTGTTCATGATTTAAAAAATAAAAAATAAATCATAAGAAAAATCAAAGATACACTCTTGTCTGCTAAAACCGTGTGGGATTGAAACATAAAAATGGCTGAAAATATTACTTTTCAGCAAATAAAAGACATAACTTCAAGATCAACATTTTTTTTTCCATAGCACTGGAGAGTCCCTTGTGATAAAAATGATGCAGCACAACTGTCTCTTCTGGGCAGATACATTACTTCTACAGGCCCTCAGGAAGAGTTAATTACTTTGATACCTTTGAAAGGTTAAAATCATGGCAAAGACATAACAGAGGTGGTATAAGATGTTTAAAAAATAAGAATATAGATTTAAATAAGATTCTTTCCGTTGCTGCAGATGGAGCACCAAGTATGATAGGAAAATATGAAGGGCCTGTAACTTTGTTTGGAAAGCATATTGAGCGCGATGTTTTTTCTTTTCACTGCATCATCTATCAAGAGGCTTTATGTGCACAAACGTTCCCTAATAAACATGCAAAGTGATAGATTTAGTTGTGAAGATTGTCAACAATATAATGGTAAAGGACTTAACTATCGGCAGTTCCAAGAATTTCTGCGTGAAGTAGATTGCCAATATTATGACCTTCTTATGCATAATAAAGTGAGTTGGCCTTCAAGAGTGAGGTGTTTATTCGATTTTCATCCTGCTTTACTGAAATAAAAATATTTTAAACGATAAAGGCCAGATTATCCCGAATTGTCTGGTGATCTTTGGCTTCAGAGATTTTATATTATGGTAGATATGACAGCACACTTAAACTCAATGTGAAACTACAAGGGCAAGGAATCGTAGGCTCTTCTCTTTTAGAAGAAGTTATTTTAGTTCGAGCAAAAGATTATTTTGTTCCACATGAACTAGCACAGTAAAAACCTCACTCACTTCACGCAACTGAAGAAATATCAAGAGGACACAAATTGTGTCATTGATTTAGAATTTTCTGCAGATGCAGTCAAACAAATGAGTGAATCATTCAAAAAAACGATTTGAGGAGATCAGAAATTAGAAAGCTACTCTGTCGTTTTTAATAAATCCATTGGAATCATAAATAGATAATCTTCAATTTTCAGCATTTGCTGGCATTGTAAACCAAGCTGATTTTGAGCTCAAATTATTGGATCTCAAATCAAAAGAGTTGTGGAGTAACAAATTTAAGACTCTCGATGCAGCTCTGGAAAGTCTCTAAAGACGACAAAGCTTGTAATATGCCCAACATAAATGGTCTGAGTTATCAGATTATAACGGCTGGATCAAGCGATATTCGACACTTGGACCAGTCTACAGTCTACCAGAGTCGTATTGTCTGTTAAAATTATAGTCACTGGGAATTTTGACCATCTTTGGATCAACATATTATTGTGAGCAAACATTCTCCAATATGAACTTGATCAAAAGGAAATCTAAGGAGCAGCCGTCACGACGAGCTTCTTGGATCTTGCCTAAAAATATAAATTACTAACCACGCACCAGATATCACTCAGCTATGTACCAAATGCAGGTCAGATTTCACAATAATGTGTTTGGTTGTGTGTCACAAAATCCAATGCTAGAGCCAAAAATAAAATCAAGTACGTACCTACCTACCTAGTGTAAAAATTATGAGAGCTGTTTGTGTATTATTAAGCTTAAATAAATGTGATTTATTCTATGGCAAATAAATGTTTTAGTAAAATCATAAAAGTAAAAGTTTGAGTGGCTCTTTGAGTGTCACAAACTTTCCAAAAAATGCAAAAATGTGGCTCTTTGCTCAAATAAGTATGCCGGCCCCTGAGCTAGGTATTATGACGTGAGTCAAACAAAATTAGCACAATAACTAGAATGCTTTAATTTAACACTTAGTGCATTTTAAATAGTCAAAATACTTTCATTTGCAGGTAACCTGGTGGTCTAGGATAAGGTGTCACACTTCTGTACTGGGGGTCCGGGGTTCAATCCTCGGTCCCGGCACAGAGTTATCTGATTGCAAAACCCTTCCCTCACCTCTGACAAGACGTGTATTAATCACAACTTGTGAATATGTGGAATACCAGGCCTCCACCGTGGTTCGGATTCCAGTTAAGCTGTAGTTCCTCCATTTCATTTCACAATCACCCTACCATTACATATTAGCGTAAGTGCGTATAACTCGAACGGGTAATAAGACGCGGTGCTAATAATAGATAATAATAATAATATCAATTACTGTTTCTAGACTATGGCTGATTTCATTAATCAAGTCCTGCGTTATTTTCCACCACGGCTCAATGTGAAAGGGTAAACCCACATTTCACCAATGATAAATGTTCGGCCATGCTGGAAATCGAACCTGGGATCCTTACCTTAGTGGACATACATGGTGCGAATTGAGTCAAGTTGTCGAATTGTTAGTATTTTCTAAAAGTTAAATCCTACAAAAATCTTATTTTAAGTGTTTTTTTACGAAATGCAGAAATCGTGATAAGTAACTTTCTAGCCAAGAAAGGCTTCTACCAATATAATTTGAAGGGTTTTTATTGTATGACTTTTTCTGTTTTGTCATTCGTATTTGAGCGCGTTTCATTCCCATTTAGCTTTCGAACTTTGTATGAATATTTATAACTTGAGGGTTTCGTGATGGCGTACATTACATTAACAAAATAATGAACATTCTAGAAAAGGATATATATAAAATTTACTTTTACACGACACAAATGTACCGCAGCAAATAACATTACATTTTCATGATTTTAGTGAGTATTCTAAAAATAATAATATATTCAATACACAAATGTTTATAGAATCTGGTTGTTTCATATATTAACACACAAGTCACAACTTTTTTACTTCTTTAAAAATACTTTCAGAGGCATTTTAAAATCAATTCCTCTTTTGAATTGCCTTTTTTTCTGGTGATTTGTAATGGGGTTAAAAGTTATTCTTGGCTATAAATCGCTCTGTATAAACCCCGGCAAATGTCAGCCGGTCGCTGTATATCTAAAATGGGCGCTACTATCGATTGAGCCAGCGGTGTCGTCACAGCCTAAAAAGGCTATAATATGCAGCCACAGCAAGCATGTAGGTAGTATTGTGTGGGCTAGGGGTTGGGAAATGGATTGGGAAGGTGGTGGAGGATTTTATCTTGTTTCTGACTGTGACAAGGTAATCCTACTGATTAGCTCGCCCTTCCTGCTTCTACAGATAAGGTGCACGTTGTTACTATGACAAGGAATTCCTCTCATGAGAGGAGGGTGTTATTTCCTCTAGTCTTGTCATAGTGCATTAAAAGGCTTTAACTGGCGATCATCGCGTCCTTCCTAGCTGTAGGGTGTAGAGTGCTACTCGCAAGAAATTGTGTGTTTAATTTCATGTTAAACATCTCTTTCCAAAATGTTAGTTTACTCCCGTGATTTGTTGGAGTTAGTTTCCAAGTTAGAAGCTCTTAATAATTCGGATGGATTATTATACTTAGAACACAAACAAAATTTATTTTTCTTAAATGTTCCTTTCTTTAATATATAATTCTTACTATTCAAATTTGAGGAAGGAATTCACTTTTACCCGCATCAATAGGCACACTAACTAGGGCACAGATCACATCTAGTCCGGTTTGTTGGTGATAGGTAGAGTGGGGTTTGAGTCTCAGCCAGTGAACAGGGAGTAGTTTTTCACCCTGGTTTACTCATTCACATGCAATGCCAACGCAGATGCACTAGCTCTTAAACAGAATTCCTCGGCTCTAATACATCTTGGATTAAACTGTTTAAAATAATGATTTTAAATCTAACAATCAATATTATTATAACTTATTGAAGCTGAGCCACAATTTTGATTTGATTTCCAAGCCACTAGAACACGAGGGTGGGTGTCAAGAAGTGAGGTAATATAAACTCACCCCCCGGAACATTATATCTTGAGTTACAACAGTAATGTTCCAGGGGGTGCGAAGTGTGAAATCGAGGTGAGTACACTCACCTACAAACAAACCTTGAGCCCTTTACTGTTTGTGCATCTTATCTCACTGCACGTCTAGAATACCCGCATAGCTGCACTTAAATAGTAGAGATGACTAAGGTATAATTTATAGGAAATGTACCCGTATCTTCATAGAGAAAAAAGGTGGAGAAACTTTAAGGAAAAAATATATACACCTTACCGTCTCTAGCAAACTATACTTAAGGCAAAGTTAACACCTTACCCACTGATTTGGGTATCTGTAAACCTATTTTAATAAGAAGAACCTTAATGACATCTAGAAAAGAAGTAAACGCGTTTTGGTAGCCGCATAGTCTAAGGCGTTGCTCTCACAGTAGACTATGCCCCGATGACAGGAAGATCTAGGCTCGAATCTCGGTCGGGTGTATTGAGGGTGGTTTTTCCAAAGTGGTTTTACACTCTCCTTCCACGCAAATGAGTGTACACGTCCTATAAAATATAGCCTTTTTAATCCCTAAAACCATTAATGTAATCAGTACATATGCGTATAACCAGGAACGGGTAGTAAGACGTGGGGCTAGAGAGAACTTCATCAGATTCTTGGAAGGCCTTATCTCGAGAACCATCGACTACAAGACATAATGTTCATAAGGACTTTTTGTGTTGTTTTGAAATATAATATCCACACCCCATTTACTTCTCAAATAAATCGGAACACACTGTATATTTGTATTTTCTAAAAGACAGTTCCTGTGAAAGTTGGACTATACTCCGCAATGGGTGATTATTGACGTACTTAACGAGTACTTTCGAACCCCGTAGCTATTTGACCCCACGATTTAAACTAGTACACAGCCGGATAGGTGGTCACGTGGTCTGAAGCATCGGGCTTGCAACAGGTTGAGTTACCTGTGACGCAGAGTTTGTACCGTGGCTACAAACATCTTCGCCACCTACAAAAGTACACACACCGGGAAACCAGCGCAGCGCCGTGTTTGGATCCTCCGCGCACATCAACAGACATCACTGTTCGCCGCTCACGTTAGACGAGAAAAGAAGATTCAAGCCGTGGAGTACTGTGTAATCCGGCTCGCTTTCCCCGAGTGGCGGGCGCTGCGCAGGCACTAAAAACTTGGGAGAAAGAGGCGCTCTGTGCTATCACGTGCGTTTCCCTACCCCCGTATAGTCGGCATATCGACGTTGTGCGCAGGTGTCGATGAGATAACAACGCACTAACTAGCTGAAGATGACGTCGTTGGACTTGAAATACCTCCCTCCCAAATTTTCCCCGCTGTGCTGAATTGATTATAAGCGTGTACCCAGTATGAAGCAATCACCCTTTGATGCCTATAGCGGTCAGGAACTTACTTAAATGTAGGTTATCGTTATTCTGGAGATGTTTGTTTTTATATTTTTTCTTTGGAAGCTAGGCTTGGGTTAAAATTAGTTATCATCATTAGGGACTCTATTGGGATACACGTATTCAGATTTATATATTTTGTTTAATGGAATTTAATGTATATTCATACTTGTTGGGGATTATGACATTTTTATGGTCTTAAAACTTTTGTATCTGATTTTGGATGATTACTTTTCTAGTCAAAGTTGTTCTATTTGATCTTTGGGCACTATGGTTCAAACTCATTCTCATTCTATACATGTTATTTTGAAATGAGTCCGTGCTTTAATAATAATAACTTTTTCGTTATTTTTTATGTATTAAATGTTATTGGGGAATACTTTTGATCGTGGTTTTTTATATTTTATGTTATTGAGGGATGCCTTAGATCAGAGTTTTATATTTAATGTTATTAGGGAATACTTGGATACTATGAGTGAGATTACGTGCTGCGCTAGGTACGGGCTTATCTCCTCTAGTTATATATTAATAGTTTATTTTAATGTTGTTAAATGCGACTCTGTCGCTAATTTTGAATATTGTTTAGAAGACATTAATATTAATGAAAATATTGCTTCAAGTTTTGTATATTGAATTCTGTCTAATCTTTCAATCTGGTCGCTATCTCTAAAGTTATTATGTTTTCATTTCTGAAGTTTATCTTAACAACTGAAAATAAATGAGCCGTGAGGCCAATGTTGATTCTATGCTCTTTTTTTTGCAATAACGTGAGCATTACCCCATCTTCCTCGACGTTATTTATTGAATCCTCAACGTTTCTAATATTAAGGTAGCATGGTCAGGACACGTGGTCTTGGTATCTTTGAGAGTAGAACAATTAAAGATTCCTGGTGATAACATACTTTAATTCCTTATGTTGCAACTCTCTGTAGGAAAGATGGTTGAAGTTTGAGGTTCTAATCTCGGTCGGCTGCACAAGGTGCACATGTAGGCTATTAATGTGGTTTATATCCCCTCTTCACACAAATGTAGTTGTACTTTTTACCAGCCAGTACATCCCTATCCTTAATATTAAGCTATTAATAACCTTGGCGTTAAAAATAATCCTGTGTAAATCCAAGAGCTCCAAATTCGTACCCAATCCAAATATTTTCTTACTAACTTGAATAGAATATTTTAAAATTAATTGAATTTCGAATAGATATATTTATAGTAAAAAGTTTCGAATTGAATCTGAATTGAATACTTCATAGTTAAATTTTATCAAATGAAATTTAAATCTAAAATTAGACTAGACTAGTTATATTGTTTTGGAATTAAGTTCATCAAAAAAATAATCTAGCTAAGCATTTTTTAAATCATTAATATATTTGAACTTTACGAAATTGGCAAGTTTTAATCTATGTTCAATTATTCAATGGATTTAAGTTGACTTACTTAAATAAAAGGTGAATTATTCAAAAGTTTGAAACTTAGAATCGAATTTCGGATTAAATTCAATAAAATTCAAATCTGAATCTTATTTGAATTCAAAATTTCGAATGCTATGTGAATTTTTCAAATAATTAGTTAAGAAATTTTGAATATAATACGAATACTAGTAATATTCGGATTAGGATTCAAAATCTAGAAGCTACATATGGACTTTAATAAAAATTAATTTGTCCACCTACACCTAATATCCCAATAATAGAAATATAGTACCCATGTAATAAAATGAACGTATTTACAAATTATTTTATTTGTACATCACAGGATATCGACTTGGGTAACTTTTAGATTAGTCCCTCCTACCACCAGACAGCAGTGCTGGATTTATTATTGATAGAAATGTTTATTTAAACGTTATTAATTTTTAAAAATTAGCACCATCTCTTACTACCTCTTCAGGTTATACGCTTATGTGCGAATCACGCTAATGAGTTAGGGATTAAGAAGGTTACATTTTACAGGAAGTGTACCCGCATTTGCGTGGTTGGAGATTGGAAAATATTTTGAGAAACCCTACTGAGATTTGAGCCTCGATCTCCCGGTCACCGGCAGTTCAAACTACTACGATAGTAGCGGCACCGAAGTGGATCCAAACATTAATGTTCTGCAGTTCTTCCGATAGTCTACCACCCTCATCCCTACTATATTGTCTAACATACACCCCTTATATATATTTACACATTTAGAGAGAGAAAAAATACCCGTAATGGTGATCGCAAGGTCTAAGGCGTCAAGATCACAATATACTGGATTATTGATGATGGTGGAAAGGTTGAGGCTAGAATCTCGATCGGGTGCATTTCCTCCTATATACCCCTCTGCTACCAACTAAATTGTCTGCTTCCTTTGTTTCATCTTTAATCATTTATACATTATATAAATATAAAGCTCCTGCTATCGAAACGTTATCAGCCCTTGGTCTAGTCGTCATTATACTAGAGCGTACCTTGTTAATTTAACGGCTGGATGCTTTTTTTTTCTCTCCTTCCTTTGACTGTACTCTGGTACATAACAAATTGAGTTACATTTACTCAATTTCTCATAACCTCCAACCTCGTTGCTAACATCAAAGTGTCAGTGATTTACTAACGAAACACTCGTGCTCTGTATCAAGCTGAGAGCGCATGCGCACATCCATGTGTGTGTTTTCGCACGTCTTCTTTCATTTACTGTTGAGCGTTGAGAGAGGACAGTATTCATTACTTTGGGTCTAACAATTATTATTTTAAAAAGTTTAAGACTAGAAGAAAAATATCTCAATTTATCTAAATAGATATAAAAAAAGAGTTTTTAAATTTAATATGTGTATTAAACATAGCAAGGGTATTTAATGTTTGGATTTTAATTATTTTCATAGCCCCTTAAGAGCCATTTGCCAATATAATTACTTAGGTTTTCTGTGTCCTTAACATATGTTGTGGTATGATGGTTATCTAAGACAATATCAGGTAGCAATGTCAGTCTATTCCAGCAACACCGACCAGAGGTAAGGAAGCAGGCGTCCGCTTTACATGGAATTAGAAATATGTCGTTCGCGAACGACTGGTTTAAATTGAACGGCTCCTCAAGGTGAACGAGTCGAGCTAGTTCACCTTATCGACATGAACTAGTTCGAATTGAACGACACAAGACAATTGGAAAACTCTTCTTCCTTGTTCAGCAAATATACCTCCTCCACGTCCCCGTCCCCCCTTCTAGTCAATAAATACAAACATTAAGCAACATTGTCCTCATGTAGAGATGGTCTTTAGAGTTTATGAAAAAGGCTACAAGAGGCATATTTAAATGCTTCCTTAGAAACTCAAATATTTTCAAACTATCACGTGCTCTAAGGCAGCGCACCGCAACCTACGGCCCGCGGGCTATATCCGGGGCGCCGACTGAGAGGCCTGGTTTGACGTAGATGGTTAGTTAATGTCTAAATTCACTTCTATATCTATAATATCTACATCGTCGACAGTTTGCTAACTAAGTTTAATGTGGCTTGATCAACTGATGGTACTGACTTATGAGGGAACTCACTTCTAAAAGTAGGTTGTTTGGCTTTAAGGTGTCTCATTAAGTTCCCGGTAGAACCACAAGCTAAACTGACGAATTGTGAACAATACCCACACTTGGCTTCTTTATCTTCAATTTTGGAAAAGTGATCCCAAAGTTTACTTTTTCTTAAACAAATGTGCATTTAAATACAATTATACTACTGAATAAGCTACGTAATTAATCGTAATAAATAAAGTGCTACCTTTAATAAGTTTTAGATTTGATTCATGAGCATAAATAATACAATAATTAATTTAATAAACTTTAAAAACTTCTCCCTGAAAGCAAGCCCTTGATGCGAGGGGAATAGCTCATTTACAAGATGTGTTTATCCTAATGGTACCGGTAACTGACTGAGTGAAAGCCGTAGGTCGGTCGCGAACGATAATCCACTTGCCGGTATCAGGTCGGTCGCGAACGATGAGCCACTTGCCGGTATCAGGTCAGTCACGAACGATGAGCCACTTGCCGGTATCAGGTCAGTCACGAACGATGAGCCACTTGCCGGTATCAGGTCGGTCACGAACGATGAGCCACTTGCCGGTATCAGGTCGGTCACGAGAACGATGAGCCACTTGCCGGTATCAGGTCGGTCACGAACGATGAGCCACTTGCCGGTATCAGGTCGGTCACGAACGATGAGCCACTTGCCGGTATCAGGTCGGTCGCGAACGATGAGCCACTTGCCGGTATCAGGTCAGTCACGAACGATGAGCCACTTGCCGGTATCAGGTCGGTCACGAACGATGAGCCACTTGCCGGTATCAGGTCGGTCACGAGAACGATGAGCCACTTGCCGGTATCAGGTCGGTCACGAACGATGAGCCACTTGCCGGTATCAGGTCGGTCACGAACGATGAGCCACTTGCCGGTATCAGGTCGGTCGCGAACGATGATCCACTAGCCGGTATCAGGTCGGTTGCAAACGATGAGCCACTTGCCGGTATCAGGTCGGTCACGAACGATGAGCCACTTGCCGGTATCAGGTCGGTCACGAACGATGAGCCACTAGCCGGTATCAGGTCGGTTGCGAACGATGAGCCACTTGCCGGTATCAGGTCGGTCACGAACGATGAGCCACTTGCCGGTATCAGGTCGGTCACGAACGATAAGCCACTTGCCGGTATCAGGTCGGTCGCGAACGATGAGCCACTAGCCGGTATCAGGTCGGTCGCGAACGATGAGCTGCAAAACAAGTATTCGTTCGCGAATGACTGAACGATAAAAACGAACGGCTAATTTCACTGAACTGAATCACTTTAAGCCGTTCTCAAGAGTGAGCCGTTCTGCCCATCTCTACATGGAATTATCTTACCTCGTGCCTCAGCCTGGCATATTATGTTCTGCCAGTTGGGGTGGTCTCTATATTTTGTACAGTCAAAACAAGAAATGTGATGAAACAAACATTTCAAATCTATATTTTCAATATTAAACTCGACACCTTAAAAAATTTAACGAATAGAGATAGGTTATAAAAAAAAACTAATTCTAAATAACTACAGTGTATACTACAAAATGAGTTAAAATCAAATTAACAAGGTAACAAATAACAATAGTATGTAATTTTACCACTTATAAATTACTTTAACATTAAAAATTATTTTTCTTCAGTAAATTATAAATATTTCATTGTGTACACCTAATATGAATGTCTAGTAAAACTAAATTTCAGCCTCATACATTAATTACTTTACCTTAACAATATTACAGTAGACCTACATGAAAAGCATAAAATATTAAGTTCGACCCCTTATAGCTCGTGAATTCAAAGGATTTAAAATCATTGCGTCATTATGTATAGCTTATAATTAAACATTTGTTAAAATCGTGCAAGATTTTTTTTTGTAGAACTACCTTGAACAGCATTTATTAAAAAAAAAATAGGTTGAACCAAAAATTCATTAAAATGAAAAGGAAAACCAACTCGTCTTACAACAAGTTTCTGTAATACAAATTAATTCACACTAGTGGGGCAAATACGACTAAGGTAGAATTTAAAGGAAATTATTAAAACCAATTCATGAAAAAACACCCTCAGTACACCTAACTGGGACTACCTCTCCGCCACTGGTAAATCCAACCAGATAAGCTTAACATTTGTTCCTTGTCCCCACTGGTGCACAAATTCTAATCCCCAAGTCGTCGATGGCTGAGTTTCTCAAGTTAATTATCCGATGACCCAGAGCCGGAATGATTAATTGAAGACCATTTGAGCCCAAACTTCCAGGTTCTATTTCCATGTGTATGTGTTATTTTTCACATATTTTAAATGCATTAATTAACAAATGGAAAGATAGATTAATATCTGTTAATTTATATTTCTACGTGTAGGCTACATTTTGCCCAGGACATTAGATTGGAAATTCAAATTATCAAAACCAAATGTTTTAATTACTAAAGAAGAAATTTTTGTTCACGTCATTAGCTTGAAATTTTTTCATATAATTTATATAAGGTATTAAACGTGCACTTTCTGAACCAACTGATTATATCAGCACACGACTTATAAACAAACTTAAATCTAGAACAGACACAACATCCAGCCCTCGGCCGTTAATTCATCACTGTGAAAGGGGAAACTCACATTTCCCAAATGATCATTTTTTTGCCCATGCCAGGAATTGAACCCAATACCCTTATCTCAGTGGCAGACAGGCTATCAATTGAGCTTAGGTGTCAAACCATTTTCTCGCACACTTATTGTGATAAGTTTAAGGTTTTTACTATTTGTTTGCTATTTATCTTTTTAAAATTGGTAGAGCTGAGTGTGCAAGCCAAGTACCTATGTGTATGGTTTTAATAATTTCCGTAAGTATTTATATTCAGTCCATGCTTGTTGGTATGTCCCTAAATAAATAAAAATGTATTCAAACTATAGATTGTAATCAAGCTTGTACCGCAAACGCACGCATCTTTAACGCGTGATTTTTTGTCATAAGCCCAACTAAAAAGGGAACGAATGAGATAAACAGTATGTCATCATCGTATATATGTTCTCATTATTATTATTATTATTATTATCATTATTATTAGGTGTTCTGTATTACGACAGCTCTATTCATTTCGTCAATGAACATGACTGCCAACGTTCCCTGTCCTCTGCCTCCTCCTTCAGCTCCCACAATTTTCTTCTTTCTTTAAAGTCATCCAATGTTCAAAAACTTATTTTCCAAATCTCTCTTTCCCTAACTTTACCTTCTATTACGTCGTGCAGAAGAAAGTCCCTCCTAAGAATGTTGTGTCCGATCTAGTTTGATTTGTACCGAAGAATCGTATCAAAAATTGTTCTCTTCTCAACCACTCTTCTTAGGACTTCATTTGTCACCCAGTGTGTCCATCTGACCTTTACGAATTTTCTCCAACACCACATATCAAAGCTATCCGAGTATTTATTTTCCATCTTCCTAAGAGCCCAAGTTACTGCTCCATACAGCGCGATGTTTCAAATGTAGCATTTAATCAGTTTCTTCGTCAGATCCAAACTCAACTTGCTGGTCAGCAGTAACATATTCTCGATGAAAGCTTCTTTAACCATGGTGATCCTCGATCTAATTTCCTTGGTGTCAGCAGAATTCCCAGGTACTCTAAATGATTGAGGTTTTCTAATTCCCGATTTCCAATTTTGATTTTCAGCAGTTCTTCATTTTTTGAAATCCCCATCACTTTTTACTTCTCATTTTTTTATCTCCATGTCATATCTTCTCACTATCTCCACCAACTGGTACGTCATTTTACGTAACTCTTCTTTATTTTTGGCCAGCAATGCTAGATCATCTGCATATTTTGTGTTGACGCGTACTTCTATCTTGAAATTGCTAGTCTTTTCAGGGCCTCACTGACCAGCCACTTTCCATACATGTCAAACAGCATCCCTGTCTCACTCCTCTTCCTAAATATACTCTGTAGGTACCTCCATCAATCAGCCTCCCCTTCACTCTCTGTACCAGGTACAGATTTGCAATCGGACTTTTGTCCCTCCTGTTGATACCGATCTTCTTCAGTATTTCCAACAGTTTATTCCATTTCACTCTGTCGAACGCCTTTTGCCAGTCTATGAAATCAATATAGACTTCTTCCTTAAATTTCAGCACACTCTATTAAATTATTCTCAGTATTCCGATGGCATATTTTGCTCCACTTCCTTTTCTGAATCCAAATTAGTCTTCTTCCATTACACTTTCTATTTTCTGTTCCAGTCACCCGCTGATTATTCTTGCCACGATCTTCCCCACATTAGAGATGAGGCTGATGGTCCTGTGGTCACTGTGGCATTTCTTGTAAAATACTCCACAGGTACCCATTTTAAACAAAATCTTAAGAGACATTTCCAAACACCGTTTTCAAAAAACTACTCTTAAATTAATCATTTTCCAAAAACTAATTATATAATTAACTCATCATCAGAACACTCCCCTGATATCCCATATTTTGAACAAAATTATAATAGGCGTTTTTCAAAAAATTCAAAATTTTTTGAAATCACTCCTTGATTAACTAACGTTGGTTAATTTTTTTCCTAAAAATAAGTTAACAGTGTCATTTACCCTAAATACCCATTTTAAACTAATTATTAAAGAATTTTCAAATTTTCAATAAAATCAGTCATTAATAAACAACCTTTAATTTGAAATATAAAATTAAATAAATGGTACGGCGCACCACACAGACTTTCTCTCTATATATATAAACTCGTAAGATTTCTGAACGGAATAATGTACATTGTATCATCACCACTCCACATAAGAACACGCATAAAATAATATACAATGATATATAATCAATGAGAAAAGAGGCGCATCTTTGTCCACCTAAGAGCATTTCAAACAGTTTAATGTCTTCCACAAGGGTCAACACTTCGTATTAAAATTTCTATTTCTGGTTAAAATTTTAACATTTTATAAGGTGTTGCACATCTTCAAGTCATCGCATTGATATTTAATTATTCATTTATACATTTTGACTAATAAAAAATGTAAATATTGACTATTGAGTCTAAAATGGAGATAGATCATTGCTATGCAAACATTTCTCCTAAGAGCTTTAAGGAAAAATAACATACTTTTTTAGATACTTACTTATATTTAATTACTCTATGACATTGGAGAATTATTGCGTTAAGACTTAAGTAGTATATGTTTACAACTAAAGCTCACAAAATTCTATTAATATATTTGCAAATATCTCAGAAACTGTTGCTTTTATAAAAATATATGTCAAATAAAAGTTTTAATTTCTAATAGTCCTACAATTTTGCAATGATAAGTTGTTTAGTTTCTCCAATAGTTGTGGAGATACGGAAATTAACGCTTCTGTAAAGTACCCTAAAAATCATTTTCATAGGAAAATGAAAATAGCCAGTTTATTTATAATCTTAATCAACGCCTAGATACGAATTTTAATCAAAATCGTTTGAGCAGATTTTGAGAAAACCAATTTTTTTCTTTTCGCCTTCAGTAAACTACCCTTAATTTTAAGTTTTTATAGACACACAGACAGACGGCATTGCAAAGACTATTTTTTAGGGACGTGGGGGTCATGAGACGTCGACATCCATCAACATTTCAGGTTAGTTTTTTTTTACGGTCGCAATACTTAAACTTTAATGTCCAAAAAGTTAAAAAATTCATATAATTGCGTATAGATTGAAAGTTATTGATTTTATAAAAATATGTTTCGGGTAAAATATTTGTATTATAAATATATATACATATTTGTAATGCTAAGTAATTTCATATCTCAAATAGTTTAGGAGCTATTATAAAAAATGTTAAATAACGCATCAGACCGTAGCCCTTAAAGCCATTTTGCCGAAATATTAAGGGTAGCCATTTTGTTTGGAATATTTATTAATGTTTGTAAATGAAATTTAATCAAAATCGTTAGAGCCGATTTTGAGAAAATCTACTTTTTCTCTTTTTTCCCTTCAGTAAACTACCCTTAATTTTAGGGTAGATATCCAATTCCAAAAACCCCTCGGGGCAACCCTATGAAAACCCTATATATCAAGTTTTAGCTCAATCGGTAAAATAGTTTAGGCTCCAGTTGGGGGTACAGACAGACAGACAGACAGAAATTCAAAAACCACTTTTTCGGATTCAGGGAGTCATGAAACGTCAAGATTCATCAAAATCTCGATTTCGATTTTTTTGACGATCACCATACTTTCTCTACCTGTAAGATAGAGAGAAAGTAAAGATTATTTGAGCTTAATGTATGGCTATATGACCACTAAATATAAAGTTTGAACAAAATCCATCAAACCGTTTTGACTGTCGCATCCTAGACAGACAAAGGTACATATAAAACTGTAGAACCCGCTTTTATTTATAACGGGGGTGCATAAAGGGTCAAGTCTATCATAATTTGAGGAAGAAAATTTTAGCAATTACTATCATTTCTCTATACTAGAAAATAAATATAAATATATCAACTTTCAACCAAAACATTTGGAGCCGGTCTCCTCAGAAAAAAAAACCTGTTTTTTACCAATATTTAGCTATGGGGAATTCTTTCTGTAAATATTGTGAGTATAATTAAATTCTTCAAAGCTATCGTATACCATTAAAATGTTCTGTTTCGTTGGAGACTGTTTGTATGAAACGTTAGCCGTAGCGAGTCTAGTAATTGGTTTGGAAATTTATTTCCTTGACTAATCAGTAACAGTCAAAGATTGCCCCGTAGTTGTTTTCGAAAACAGCCAATTATGGTGTTTGATTTCACAGGAAACATAATATAATCTTTTGATTAAATTGTTTAACGTTTTTCAAATAAATATACCGAGCTCTTAATCTTATATCAATACATCTTTCTAGATTCGAATAAACACTTTTTTTACTACCGCGTCTTACAGTACTACCTGTTATGGCTATACATATATATTATTAATAAAAGGTAAAGGATGAGAAAAGAAATATCAGGGAGGTTATCTATCCGTATTTTCATGGAAGGAGAGTGGGAAACCATTTTAGGAAAACACTTTTAGTAGACCCAACCGGGACCCACACCCCAATCTGCCCGTCATCAACAAGCCAGTTTAACACGAGAGTAACGCCTTAAGCCATTTGGCCACTAAAGCGAGTAGACACATATAAAACCTATATTCCATATTTAAAACTATACGAATATTTTGACACAAATTAAGTGTAAAAATAAAAGGTGAAAGTCTATAAATAAAGATGTTTTATTCAAAGATATCAATTATCACAAGTATCACAATGCATCAGTCTTTTATTGTCTGGCTTTCCGCTGTCGGCAAGATTAGAGTTCAAATCCTAGCCAGATGAAATATTTTATTTTCCCAACTAGTTTCCCATTCTCCCTCCACTCAATTGGGGGTACACTTCCTATGAAATTATAATCTCATCTCCACCTAATTTTTTTAAATATGTGCATCTTTATATGGGTAGTGAGTGCAAAGTTAAAAAAAAATTAAATAGATAATAATGAGTAGTGTTTTTTTTTCCAAGCACTCCTTAATTAAGTTATACCTTGGACCTCCTAGCCAAACTACTTGTATCCCATTTGATGAATTTCCATTTGACGCACTTAATCTAGATATAAATAGAAATCTTTAGATGCCGTGGTAAAACTCGAAATACTGTTATTGTAATTCTAAAACAAATATATAAATACACTACCCTTTGATATCTGACAAAGATGGTTTTCAGCAATGGCCAAATGTACTGTATGTAATGTTACCTTTTCATATAAAGTGTTATAGGTCACTAGAATGTACTTAGTTAACTCTCACTTTATCCACTCTGGCGACCGAAATAGGCCTATAGGGATGATGATAATAATAAAAATAATAATAATAATAATAATAATAATAATAATACTTAGCACCACGTCTTACTACCGATTCGGGTTTACGCTTAAGTATTAATTACACTAATAGATTAAGAATTTGGAAGGTTTAATATAGATGAAGTGAACCCACATTTGCGTGTGGAAAAACCACCCCCAGTTCACCCGAGCTAGATTCAAAACTTGATCTCCCCGTTCTCGTCAGTCTAGCTCAACACGATACCAGCGCGTTAGCTAACTACGCCACCGAGGCGGCTAGAACTATAGGTTTTGTTAGTTAGGTTAGTTAATATAATAATCAGCTTACTGTTTACTGTAAGTTAGTTTTAAATACAGCTTGTAGCTTATAATTAAGCACTTTTTCTAATAAAATATATTATACTCGCTCTATACCCCTCGGAGAGAGAAGTATTGTGATCATTAAAAAAATCAACTTTTTGATGGATGTTGACGTTTTATGACCCCCTGAACCCGAAAAGGTCCTTTTACGATGCCGTCTGTTTATCTTGTGTTTGTATCTCAGACTAGAGCCGAAACCATTTCAGTGATTGGTACAAAACTTGGTATCTAGGAATTTCATAAGGTTCCCAAGAGGGATTTATGGGATTAGATATCAAACACTAAGTTAAGGGTAGTTTACTTACAGGTGATAAGATAGAAAATTGATTTTTAGAAGTCAGCTCTAACGATTTTGATTAAAATTCGTATTTAGGCACTGTTTGTTCGCATTACAAATAAAATGGCACATCTCATTTTTCCGGGAAAATTACTTGGAGGGTAGGCCTAGTTGAGGATATCTTCAATTTGGATCATATCATCTTCCCATAATGCGAAATTACTCATCATTGCAAAATTACAGGATAATTAAAAATAAAAAAAACTTGTATATGAAATATATATATTTTTATTTAAATCAATAGTTCCCGAGCTATTAGCATATATATATATATATATATATAATTATATGCTAATTTCAAAGACATATATATATATATATATGTCTTTGAAATGGAGAATTGATTGTTATGCTCAGGTGGACATAGATGTTCCTCTTTTAACAAGGTTTCTGTTACAATGTAATTTTTAATTTAGTTTTTAGTCTTTTTAGCACCGCGTACCCGTTCGGGTTATGAATACGCATATACGCTAAATTATACTAATGGTTCTAGGGATTAGGAAGGATACATTTAGAGAAAGTGTACCCACATTTTCGTGGAGGAAGAGTAGAAAACCATTTTGTAAAAACCACACTCATTACACCCGACCAATATTCGAACCTCAATCTCCCCGTCATCGGCAATCTAGTCTACTGCGAGAGTAGCGCGTCAGACCACGCAGCCACCGAAGTGGATGTGTGTGTATATTATTTCATCCGTGCTCTTTGGTATATTGAGATGGGTTTTTACTTTCTCTCTATCTTACAGGTAGAGAAAGTATTGTGATCGTCAAAAAATCGAACTCGAGATTTTGATGAATCTTGATGTTTCATGATTCCCTGAATCCGAAAAAGTGGTTTTTGAATTTCCGTTTGTCTGTCTATCTGTCTATTTGTAGCTCCAACTAGAGCCTAAATTATTTTACCGATTGAGCTGAAACTTGATATCTAGGGTTTTCATAGGGTTGCCCCGAGGGGTTTTTGGAATTGGATATCTACCCCTAAAATTAAGGGTAGTTTACTGAAGGGAAAAAAGAGAAAAAGTCGATTTTCTCAAAATCGGCTATAACGATTTTGATTAAATTTCATTTATAAACATTAATAAATATTCCAAACAAAATGGCTACTCTTATTATTTCGGCAAAATGGCTTTAAGGGCTCCGGTCTGATGCGTAAATTAACATTTTGTATAATAGCTCCGAAACTATTTGAGATATGAAATTACTTAGCATTACAAATATGTATATATATTTATAATACAAATATTTTGTTCGAAACATATTTTTATAAAATCAATAACTTTCAATCTATACGCAATTATATATATTTTTTAACTTTTTGGACATTAAAGTTTAAGTATTGCGACCGTAAAAAAAAACTAGCCTGAAATGTTGATGGATGTCGACGTTTCATGACCCCCCGAACCCTAAAAAATAGTCTTTGCAATGCCGTCTGTCTGTGTGTCTATTAAAACTTAAAATTAAGAGTAGTTTTATAAAGGGCGAAAAGAGAAAAAATTGTTTTTCTCAAAATCTGCTCAAACGATTTTGATTAAAATTCGTATCTAGGCTTTGGTGACCTGGTGGTCTAGGGGTAAGGTGTCAGACTTCTGTGCTGAGGGTCCAGGGTTCAATCCTTGGTCCCGGCACAGATTTATCTGATTGCCAAACCCTTCCTTCACCTCTGACTAGACGTGTATTAATCACAACTTGTGAATGTGAGGAATGACAGGCCTCTACCGTGGTTCGGATTCCACGTTAAACTGTAGGTCCTCCATTTCATCTGACAATCACCCTACCATTGCACATTAGCGTAAGTGCGTATAATCCGAACGGGTAGTAAGACGCGGTGCTAATAATAATAATAATAATGATAATAATTAGGCGTTGATTAAGATTATAAATAAACTGTCTATTTTCATTTTTCTAATAAAATGATTTTTATGGTACTTTACAGAAGCGTTAATTTCCGTATCTCCACAACTATTTGAGAAACTAAACAACTTATCATTGCAAAATTGTAGGTCTATTAGAAATAAAAAACTTTTATTTGACATATTTTTTTAAAAGCAATCGTTTCTGAGATATTTGCAAATATATTAATACAATTTGTGAGCTTTAGTTGTAAACATATACTACTTAAGTCTTAACGCAATAATTCTCCAATGCCATAGAGTAATTAAATATAAGTATCTAAAAAAGTATGTTATTTTTCCTTAAAGCTCTTAGGAGAAATGTTTGCACAGCAATGATCTAACTCCATTTTAGACTCAATAGTCAATATTTACATTTTTTATTGGTCAAAATGTATAAATGAATAATTAAATATCAATGCGATGACTTGAAGATGTGCAACACCTTACAAAATGTTAAAATTTTAACCAGAAATCGAAATTTTAATACGAAGTGTTGACCCTTGTGGACTCAATAATAATCTTTTTCATTGGTCCAAACTTACAAATGAGGACATTAATTCTTTAAAAATAAATATATAGGATTTAAAACAGAAATTTTGATGAATCTTGACATTTAATGAATCCCTGAATCCGAAAAAGTTGTTTTTGAATTTCCCTCTGTCTGTCTGTCTATCTGTCTGTACCTTATAGGGCACATTGACACATAAAACTAATTTCTATATTGTTACCCTTCTCGGTGCCGTAGTCGGCTAACGCGTTAGTTTCGTACTGAGATTAACGTGCTAGCTTCATACTGAGCTTGACTGTCGAGGACGGGGAGATCAAGGTTTGAATCTAGGTCGGGTGAATTGGGATTGTTTTTCATCAATGGTTTTCCATTCTCCACTCAAATGTGGGTTCAGTTCCTGTAAATTCAACCTTCCCAATTTCTAATATATTAGCGTAATTAGTACTTAAGCATAAATACTGAACGGATAGTATGACGCGGTGATAAATAAAAAAAATATTTAAAAAATGTCTTTGGTCTTTGATGGAGATGTTCAAAAATCTTACAAAATTTTAGTAAATATCTATTTGGTTAATAATTCACTTCGGGGTCAAATATATATATAAATAAAAATAATTATATATATATATATACAATTTCTCGAAATACGATTTAACGGTTTTGATTAAATCTCGTATTTAAGCCCTATTTAACATTACAAACAAAGTGGTGGAGCTCATATTACTTGAAAATGAAAAAGATGTATGACATTAAAGATAAAAAAAACTTTAATCAGAAAATACATTTTATTAATCCCAATAGACCTTATTAGTTGTAAACGAATATATTTTCAAATATATTTCTCTAAAAAATTCTATTATTTCATGTATGCTCTTTGGTTTTAAGTGAAATTTTTTTAAATATAATTTGTCTATTAATGTAATGTTGAATACCTCAAACTAGTAATTTTTCTGTACGTATCAACTATTTGATGTATGCTCTTTGTTTAAATTTGATGCTCTTTTTTTTCTCATTATGTTTCTATAACAATTGTTATTGTTTACTTTCACTAAATCTTCTCTTACGAATGATATAACGAAGATAGAGTTTTGATTTGAATAGCTGTTCGAATAAAACTATTCTAATTAATATGTATTAAGTGATATTTGATAAAGGTCGAAAGCTATCGCTTCTAAAGTATTTAATTTTTTTCACGGAAGTGCAAACGTGTATTTTTTTCGGACAACTAAAGCGTTGAGCTATTTCTCGTTTAACTTAGGTTTGTTGAAGAAAACTTCATTCTTTAATAATTATATTATTGTATTTCTTTTTATTATTATTTCGTTTCATTCATCTTTTGATTGCTCCTACGCAGATAGAGTTTTTGTGTGGCTATCTGTATTAATAACGTCATTTTAATTAATTTGTGTAAATTGCTTTTGGGTGTTATCTTAAAACCATTCGGTTTCTAACCGATTTCATTTTGTTCCAAGACAAGTGCAAAAGTGTAGTTTTCTTATGTGGAGTGGTGATGATACAATGTACATTATTCCGTTCAGAAATCTTACGAGTTTATAGAAAGAGAGAGAAAGTCTGTGCGGTGCGCTGTACCATTTATTTAATAATGTTTCTGCAACCATATATATTATTTTATTCATATATCTTATGAGTTTTTTAAGTAAATGTCTCCATTTTTAGTAAAAAATAACGAGAAAGTTTGTGCGGTACACCGTACTATTTATTTTATTTTGGCTTTATTCTTAATTTTACGTAGCCATATTTCAATGTAGCATGATTATTTTTAATGTCATGTTTTCTGAGGATAAATTTTGTTATACACCCTGTAACGATTTTAACATTCCGCCCGCCTTCCTCCTCCCCATAGTGATTTTCTGTTAAAGTAAAGAAAGAAAAAAATATTTCTCCCTCCAACCAGTTCCATTACAGATTGTAGCAAGCCATGGCAATATTAACTGTCTATCTTTCCCTCCTCCCACTCCCTTTTCATCTTCCCATCATACAGTTTTTTTAACCTTCCGAACTTTGTCTCGAAGATTGTTTTGGCTACATGGAAGGTCAATCTCATGCCATAAAATCCTTTGGAAGCTTGGGGGCTGTTTCCCCACTGCCATCACCACACCCCTTTCTTTCCGCCTGTCTCAAACTATTTTCAGTCACTGTATGATGTAAGAAAGAGAAATCAACTCTTGCGGCATGACCTCCTTCATGATGGGACCTCGGTTGGTACTTATCTATGACCGAAAGTTATGCTGTTAATTCAGCCGTAAGGAATTCCTTCGGAATGATAGGAACATTTGGTGGGGCTGTTTTATAGTGTTCGGAACTAGATATTGTAAGATCTCAAGCTGGTTTGAATAGAGCTCTCGGAAAATCTAGAATGAGGAAATATATAACATGTCAAATAGGATGTTCGAAAAGTACATGACCGCCTACCGTGGGCACGAGAAGAATTACCCGCTTCGGTTGGCCACATGATCTAAAAAACTAACTAATTAATTCAACATCAAGGTGTTTCTTTTGTACACCACGTTTTACTACCCGTTTTGGCTATTTGTATATTTACACTAACGAGGTGGAAATAGAATGTAAGTTCACCTTTAGTTGCGTTAAGAAAACGTGAAAAAACATTTAGGGAAAAACCACCCCCAATGCATCTGTCCGGGATTCAAACCAGACTAGACGAGACTGACATATTTGTCAGCATACCCATCGATGCGGCCAGGGTCAACCCCACCCCCTTGGCTATTAATGATTAAACTAAAAAGGGAATGGGAGGGTAAATCTAGAAAAAATGCATCCACCATAATGCTTATGTGGGATGAGAAAAATACAGTGATCAATCAAATGTGAAAAACCACTCTCAGTTCAATCGACCTATATTTGAACTTAGAGACTACCCGTCACCGGATGTCCAGTCTATTGCGAGACTGTCGACTTAGATTATGTGACCGCTGATTCTGTATGTCTAGTCTACAACCACTATGAGGACATATAAATAATGACGTATTCTTCAGTGAAAACATTATTCTTTTTCAACCAAATAAGTTGTAAATCTCAAAGTTAAACAATAAAAAGATATCTTTGTTTTTCTTTATTTTATACTTTTCGTAAAGAGAAAGTATTGTAATTGTGAAAGTTTTCAACCTCCAGATTATGATGAAGCTTTACGTTTTATATGCCCACAAACCCCAATAAGTTGATTTTACCATTCGGTTTGTCCCTTTCAGAAACGGTTGAATGGTTTTGTTCAAACTTGATATTTAGGTGTTATAGGGATATACCTCGGGATATTTTTTTTCGATCCTAGCCCTTTAATAAAGGATATTTTACTGATGAGCGTTTTTTTAATTCCAAATTTTTCTGAAACGGCTTTAACTATTTTGGTTAAAATGGATATCTAAGGAGGGTTTGACCTGACAAATAACTTGTACACAGTACTTGGTTTTCTAGGGGAAGTTCGTTTAGTTATGGCTGATTCACACGATGAATGAAACTGATCGAGAAAACGTGTTCTATGCTCGATTTCTTGCAAGTTCTGTGCTCGGAAATGTTTACACGTTGCTCAGTCTTGGCGAGCACCCTCCTGCCAGAAAGAGATGGTGGGAGGCTTCTTTCAGTTTGGCAAGATGGAGGAGTGTGTCAGTGATGCAAACATTATAGTGTCCCAATTAATTTCAAATGAATTGCGGGGAGCTATAGGACAGGAGTTCTCAACTGGAGGGGAATTAATACTACAGACTAAAACTGTTTAAAAAAACTTTTTTTTTCAAACTACAATAGTTCAGACTTAGCATAAACAATTCGTTTAGTTTGACACACTGGACTTACTGAACGGTAATTTTAATTTAATAATGCATAGAAGTTAGGCGCGCGACACTGCACACCTCAACAAATTTGGAGTACGGCAGCAGAACATACCACAATTAATAGTAAACAGCACACTAGTCCATCTAGAAATGGTAATACGTTCCGAGGATCACCATTAACGGTTCCACATCACAGAAATTACTTGCCATTATTACATGTGCAGTGTCGCACGCCTCTCCTATGCAACCTGTTGTACACGCATGCTTGGACAGCTATGGTCTCCCGGCGCTGTAGGCTGAAACTTCAAACACAATTTAATTGTATTAGCATAGTTTGCCGAAAGTAAGTGTATTGAGATTTAGTACTATTTTTGATTCAAACAAACTATATGTGCAGTTTGGGCATTTAGTTTCCAAACACCCTGTATAGCTTACCATGGTCCCCTGAAAAATAAGATGTTCAACAAGAGATGAAGTTCTGTTTTGAGATGACGTTTATTGGAAGCAAACAAATAGACAAATCTAATGTACTGTACATACAGATTTAGAGTTATATTATATGTGTTGAGTAGTATTATTTTATAATTATGAATATTATATATCCAAAGTAACAATTACAAATCACATGGCCTTACATAAAATTTAATTGTAAGTGAAGGTGGAAGTCTTAACTTCGCCATTGAAGCCGTATTATTATTATTATTATTATTATTATTATTACTATCATCATCATCTAAATTATTATTATTATTACAATTGATATTAGTAATATAAAACATAAAAGATGGTTTATTAACTTCTGTAACTGCCAAAAAGGTTACTTTCAATCTAAATCGGACTATGGTCGATCACATTCAGACGACCTTAAATCCTATGAAAGTCACCAGATGGACCCAGCTAAGAGGTGACAAGTTTGTTTCCCCACAATACTCCTGGAAAGGTGAGATTAGCCTTAAAAATTGATTTTGATTTCTAAAATATGTTTTGTGTGATTTGGATGTGTTAGTTTCCTTTAATTCCATTCGCATCCCAACCACCTTAAATTATTATAGTTTACAATCCTGGTATTATATATATATATATATATATATATATATATATATAAAATAAACATATTAATTCAACATAAAAAGAAGTATCTATGTGGAGAAAAATTATCTATATTAAATAACCACTTTGAATAAACTTTAACCTAAAAAAAAATATTACATTTATTAAAAAATGTTGTGGTCACTATCCGTTTCCCAATATTGCTATGAGCGTTTTGATTAAATATAAAGTTTGGGTACTTTGCTTTGTTAATTCAAAGTGACTAAAAGCCGTAAAAAACCAAGCATAGCACCATTAACACATTTGAAGCGGAAATAACATGTGATAAAAATATTTTACACAGTACCAAACTAACTATTAACTCTCACCCTTTCTAAATAAATGTAATATTAACTTGACTGACTTCACTGATATCATTTGTTGGTTCATTCATATAATCTTAGATTAAACATCAACTGCCTGTGGAGCTCCAATAACTACAGTTCTAAGATAACATAAATATACTTGAAATGTAAAAATATAAATAAATATGTGTTCAATGTTTATATTAAATTTTAAATCCGGGAACAATACACACTTATCAATGTTAAGATAAACTTATTTAAAAATATATTAAGTGCAAATAAATAAAGATAAATTTTGGTTTTCAAGTAAACCAAAATGTACTATGCTTATAATTATTTAAATTGAGTAATTGATATTGAAAAATATATACTCTTGAGAATTTAGGAACAAAATTGTATAGGTTTAACAATGGATTACAATCATGACAATGTCAGTTGATAAATTAAAACGGAGATGATTAAAAATATAAACTTGTTTATATCGTTATTTAAGAAAGTAGCTTTGATACTGGTAGTTTAGTTTTTGTGTAATATGTCCGAAAAATATATGTTAGTTTGATGGTTTAAAATGGCGAGGGATACATCTCAGATAAAAATAGAAACATCTCACTCATTAAGTTGGTCTTCTGTAGACAAAAAAAAAGCTTGTAGAACATTATTGAAAAATTAAATATGATAAATCTTCGACCATTCTGGGAATCGTACCTTTGATCCTTAGCTCAGTAGGAGGATACGATACCGACTGAGCTAAGATGTCGTACTATTAATATGCTTGTAAAATTTACATCTGTGGCTAATGACATCTTTGAAAAATTATCCTTAATTTTTATAATTCAGTGGTATCACTGTTAAGTTCATCAATAAACTAGTTTGTCCACATTAGTAGACGCAGGGTGTAAGACGTCACTATTGTGTTAGGCTGTATTTCCAGTATTCTGAAAATTGAAAAATGACACCTGGACACGGGAATCGAACCCGGGACCTCTTGCTCTGGATAGCTCAGTGGTTAGAGCATTGGCGTACTAAGCCAGAGGTCCCGGGTTCGATTCCCGTGTCCAGGTGTCATTTTTCAATTTTCAGAATATGATATCTAGGTGGAGTAATCCCCACTAATAAGCATAAATAATAGCTCTGGCTATTAATTCTTTGTATTTCCAGTGATGGGGAGATCAGGGTTCAAACCCCGATTGAGTGCAATGAAGGTGGCTCTCCCTCTCACCCTTCCTACACACTACCTCTAAAAGTCTAGCTTCCTCTTCTTTACTCCATTAGCGTAATTAATGTTTGCGTACAACCCAAAAGGATACTTAGACACAGGAGGAAATATTAAAATTAAATATTTTAATGTTGTCCTAAAATGTTATAACCTAAAAAATATTAATTAGTTCTTAGATTAGAAAATTCATATCTGTACATAGAGTGTGTCTTGAGAGATCAACCTCTTCTCCCTTCTAAGTGTATTTAGTGTTGATATGTACTCGTGAAACAGGAAAACCTGTTAAAGTCAGGAAATTTTACGACAGTGAAAATACAGGGTCATTTTAAAAAGTCACTAGAATTTTCAGATACCGTAGTTTATTATTAATATTGAAAATTGTTGTAAAATTATTAATAAAATACCAAGTAGAAGCCACCAATTAGTAGACACCAATTAATACGAATTTTAGAAGAGCACTCTTATATTAGTCTATGAAAATTCGGTGTACATAAAACAGTGAAAGTCGTGAAATATCTTATCTAAATTTTTCTTATAAAATATTGAAAGCACGAATATTTTTACTTTCTTGTTATTTGACAGGTAAAGAAATTATTGTGATCGCCAAAGAAATCAAACTCGAGATTTTGATGAATTTCGACATTTCATGACCCCCCGAATCAGAAAAAGTTGTTTTTGAATTTCTATCTGTCAATTTGTCCGTCTGTCTATATAGTGGACTAGAGCCTAAACTATCTTACCGATCGGGCTAAAATTTGGTATCGAGGGTTTTCAAAGAGTTTTCCAGAGGTATTTTTGGAATTGGATAACTAATGTTACCATCCACTCTACTACCTCTTAGCTACGGCCACACTAGACTAAAAGGAAGGTGGGGGTAAACTAAATGACAAAGAAAGCAAGACATTAGCAACAATCAGATAACAATATGAATGTTTTATTCAAGATAACAACAGAAACAATAAATTACATGGCCTCAACAATCCATCGGAAATATGTTGAAAATCATATCAAAGTCATCATGTGAATGTTTCCACATAAAACGTAAGTTTAAGTCAAATCGGTCTGTCTTGAAGAGACAAAAATTCGACCAAACTACACTGTCTGCTTCACAACAGTGAATATTGACAACACAACCTTAGATGTTTGACTATTTAAACAAATCATATGTTTAGAAATATCTAGACTGATATTTAATTAAATACAAAAAAGTGCCTAAAGGGCTACTTTGAAAAGGTTTCCAAAGTGTCTGCTTCATCACATTGAATACAGACGATCGTTAATTCAAACGACAATTAAATATGAAAACATAATTTTAAAAAAGGAGGAATTTATATTTACTTGGTGATCAAAACATTGTCAAATTAAATCAAATACTTCTAACTAAACAAGTTAATAAATGTGGCAATCTATGTAACTTCAGTGACACTAGCGCCCAAGTGGTGGCAAAACAAAGTAACTGTCTCATAATTAAATTCAGTTTAATATAAAAAAACATTTAGTAGACAATTTGCGCTTTTTCTGGCTTATTCCAAAAAATTACATTACATTTATTCAAAATTGAATTGGCCATAATTCAATTTTATTAAATTAACTTCGATACAAAACATTACGTTATCATCCTGTAAACTGTCCAAGTCCAGGAAAGGACTTCTCCAGACATCGTAGAACAAACATGTTTAAGACATGGCTTCTCTTGAGGGTGTAGAATAATAATAGTCCAAGACATGGCTTCTCTTGAAGGTGTAGAATAATAATAGTCACTGACTTTAAGAACCGCAAGGTTTAAATAGTGTTTCTAGTCGCTTAGGGTTGTAAAGGGGGAATGTTCACATTGGTCGGTGACTTTCAACGGTCATTTTTCAAACATATAGACGATCGCATAGTCATTGTTAGGCTAGGATTGGCCGGCTACCTCAAACACGCGTTGAATTGGTATTAGAGCTCCGTTCAGTTGGTCTAGGTAACGTACCGACATCACGCGATGAGTTGGTGGTTGGATTCGTCTTGCACGCCGGACACCAGGATAGCTCCATTTAGTTGATGGTCTCAGTCAGTTCCGATTTGACCTGTCCGCTCGGAACCTCGGCTGTTGGCACACGGCTGCTCTATCTTACCCCCTCGTCGACTTAGGACTTGAGGTGGCTTTCCAGTCTTGAAGTTTGTTCTAGCCAGAAGAAATACAAGCGGTAAGTACATGAACATTTTGTGATTGTGGAGGAGTTTCGTTCTTGATTGATATTGTTCATATTACTGACAGTCTACATAGGACTACAATAGAAAAGCTTACTATTGGAGGAAGTTTATTACTATAGAGGTTTCATATGGAGTGGGTAGTATGACTCTTGAGGAAAACCTTCGCGTGAGGCTTAAGATGGGGGGTAGTATGATGTAACATGCTGCACTGTTACACTAACCCTAAAATTAAGGGTAGTTTACTGAAGGGTGAAAAGAGTAAAAATATATTTTCTCAAATCTGCTCTAGCGATTTTGATTAAATTTGATTTCTAAGCATTGGTCAATATTACAAACAAAATGGCTACTATCATTTTTTCGGCAAAATGAACTTAAGGGTTCCGGTCAGATGTGTAGATTCTTGTTTTTTCTCACATCTCCGAAACTATTTGAGATATAAAATTACTTATCACTTCAAATATGTAGGTATATTTATAATACAAATATTTTATTTGAAAAATATTTTTATAAAATCAATCCTTTTCAAGCTAAACGCAAATATATATATATATTTAACTTTTCAAACACTAAAGGTCGAGTATTGCAACCGTAAAAAGAAAATATAACCCCAGATGTTGATGGACATTTCATGACCCCCTGAACCCTAATAATTGTTTTTTCAATGCCGTTTGTCTGTGTGTCTGTTTAACCCTAAGTTTAAGTGTAGTTTAACTAAGCGTGAAAAGATAAAAAATACATTTTCTCAAAATCGGCACTAACGGTTCTGATTAAAATTCATATCTATGTCTTGATTAAGATTATAAACAAAATGGCTTCTTTTTTACTTTATCTATCTTACAGATAGAGAAAGTATGGTGATCGTCAAAAAATTGAACTCGAGATTTTGATGAATCTTGACGTTTCATGACTCCCTGAATCCGAAAAAGTGGTTTTTGAATTTCCGTCTGTCTGTCTGTCTGTACCTCCAACTAGAACTTAAACTATTTTACCGATAGAGCTAAAACTTGATATCTAGGGTTTTCATAGGGTTCCTCCGAGTAATTTTTGGAATTGGATATCTACCCCTAAAATTAAGGGTAGTTTACTGAAGGGAAAAAAGAGAAAAGGTCGATTTTCTCAAAATCGGCTCTTAACGATTTTGATTAAATTTCATTTATAAACATTAATAAATATTCCAAACAAAATGGCTACTCTCAATATTTCGGCAAAATGGCTTTAAGGGCTCCGGTCAGATGCGTTAATTAACATTTTTTATAATAGCTCCGAAACTATTTGAGATAAGAAATTACTTAGCATTACAAATATGAATATATATTTCTAATACAGATATTTTATTCGAAACATATTTTGTAAAATCAATAATTTTCAATCTATACGCAATTATATATATATTTTTTTAACTTTTTGGACATTAAAGGTTAAGTATTGCGACCGTAAAAAAAAACTAACCTGAAATGTTGATGGATCTCGAAGTCTCATGACCCCCCGAACCCTAAAAAAATAGTCTTTGCAATGCCGTCTGTCTGTGTGTCTATTAAAACTTAAAATTAAGGGTAGTTTACTGAATGGCAAAAAGAGAAAAAGTCGATTTTCTCAAAATCGGCTCCAACGATTTTGATTAAATTTCATTTATAAACATTAATAAATATTACAAACAAAATGGCTACTCTCAATATTCCGGCAAAATGGCTTTAAGGGCTCTGGTCTGATGCGTTAATTAACATTTTTTATAATAGCTCCGAAACTATTTGAGATATGAAATTACTTAGCATTACAAATATGTATATATATTTATAATACAAATATTTTATCCGAAACATACATTTATAAAATCAATAACTTACAATCTATACGCAATTATATATATTTTTTAACTTTTTGGACATTAAAGTTTAAGTATTGCGACCGTAAAATAAACTAACATGAAATGTTGATGGATGTCGACGTCTCATGACCCCCCGAACCCTAAAAAATAGTCTTTGCAATGCCGTCTGTCTGTGTGTCTATTAAAACTTAAAATTAAGCCTAGTTTTATAAAGGACGAAAAGAGAAAAAATAGGTTTTCTCAAAATCTGCTCTAACGATTTTGATTAAAATTCGTATTTAGGCGTTGATTAAGATTATAAATAAACTGGCTATTTTCATTTTCCTATTAAAATGATTTTTAGGATACTTTACAGAACCTAGAGCAGAAAGACGGCATAGTTATTGTGTACCATAATGGCCGATCTCTGCACAAAAATATGGCAAACATCCTTGCAGATGACTGGTATTCACGCTGTGACATATTGATAATGTCTGAAACTGAAACAATCCCACAAGACTTTCTCCAAATTCCTAATTTTAAGATATTTTTCAGATCGGATAGGGTTTGTGTCCGACGCCCAAGAGGATTATTATGTTTGGCAAAGAAAGACATGAAAATTCAAACATGTAAGCACATTTCAATAGAAAATTCTGTTTTTGGAATAGATATTATAAGTTTCAAAATTGGGAATGTCACTATCATCACAGGGTACAAATCACCTAGTACACCGAACATTGAGTTTGTCATTGCTTTTAACAAATTAATCCCTTCTGATAAATCTGATGTAATACTATTAGGAGATTTTAACTATAATATTATTGGACATAAAGACTATTTTTTGTTGGAATTTATGAGCAAATATAGTTTGAAACCCATTCTGAAGTCTGACGAGTCTACGACAAACAACGATACGCAGATAGATGTCATTTTCAGTAATATGACGATAACCAGATTTGGAGTGTACGAAAGTTGTTTTACAGACCATAAACCAAGTTACTGCGAATTTATAAATTAGTTTCCCGACACTCCGATTTATTTATTATCTGTAAATAATAAATCTTTATTGTTTGTATTATTAAAATTAGAGGTCAAATCTTCTGTCCTGTTTTCAAGTGTTATTACTTCCTACTAATTTGATTTTACCTTTACACAAGCAACAACAAATAGTCAAAACTAGTATTCACTATAGCTAATATTCCACTTTCCATTCTTTCATTAGTTATTGATTCCTAGATTTCTTTCTACTTCCCTCCATTCATCTCTAGTAATATAATTTTCATAAATTGGAACATGTAAAGCAGATCCGAGTTTCCAAGCTGTCGGCAAATGGTTCAAATACCATTTTATTAAGGTCTTTAAAACATTAAACTGTTTGAAATGCTTTAAGGTGGACAAAGATGCGCCTCTTTTCTCATTGATTCTATATCATTGTATATTATTTTATGCGTGTTCCTATGTGGAGTGGTGATGATACAATGTACATTATTCCGTTCAGAAATCTTACGAGTTTATAGAAAAAGAGAGAAAGTCTGTGCGGTGCGCCGTACCATTTATTTTTTCATGTTCCCATGAAAATTATTTTAGGGTTCTTTACAGAAGCAAAAATGTCTACATCCACGAAAGCTATTTGAGATACTAAATAGTTTATCATTGTAAAATTTGAGTACTATTAAAAATAAAATAACTTTTATTTGAAATATATTTTTATAAAACCAATAGTTTCGGAGATATCGGCAAATATACTAATACAATTTTGTGAGCTCTAGTTGTAAGAGATACTACTTAAGTTTAAATGCAATAATCTTTAATGCCATAGAGTAAGCAAATAATTTAAGTCTTTCAAGAAGTTTATTTTTTTTCCTTTAACCTTTTAGAGGTTATGTGTGTACAGCACAAGGGCGAATCCAGGATTTTCGGGAGGGGGATGGACGCGGGTGCTCCCATCGGATCGGGTTGGGATGGTGTGGGGGGGCACCTGAAAAAGGATTGACATAAAAATACTTCAAAATTTGAGCGTAAATCTTTAAGAAATTTCATAAACGCTTAAACTTTAGAATAATCCTCTAATGAAGGGTATAACTTGAAATTTGTGATAAGTATTAAAATTTATTATAAGAAAATAATAATATCAACAAATTGTATTTATTAAGAGGTAAATAAGATTAAACACTATAACAATTATTATATAAATAGTTGTTAACTATTCAATCAATTAGATAAAATAGATGGAATTATTCAGGTTTCGAACAATTGAACTTTAACTCCACCATACATTAAAGCTTATTTCTCATTCTAAATCAAAATTTTACCACTAAGCCATACTAATACGTTGTGTGTATGGTATTATTCAAAAATTTTGTTTAAAGCACGTTTTTAAATAATAAATTAGTTTAAAGTTATTTATTTATTTTTATTCGTTGAAATAATAATTATAAAATGTTAAAATAAATTTGAATCTAAACAAGGTTTGTGCAACAAGGTGAGAGGTGAGCAACTTAAATTTGTGTTATTTCATTAATGCCTATTTTCACCACTTTAATACTTAATGTGATTGTATTAAGTATTTATAATAATTACTATATATTAATCAATTTAATAATATTACCATTTACCTTTAAAAAATGAAATCAGTTTAGTGAGATAGTATTACGTGACAATAAAACTAGTAGTGAGTTTAACATTGATTTAATTGGTTTAATTTCTTTAAGGGGTGCCCGCCCCCCATATTCCGACCTAAATCCGCCCTTGGTACAGCAATGATCTATCTCTCTCATTTTAGACTCAATATTCAATAATAACCTATGTTATTGGTCAAAATTTATAAAAGAGATATTTAATAGCCATGCGATAACCATAGTATATGCATCCCCTAATAAAATGCCGAAAATTTTAACCGAAAGTCAAAATTTCAATACGAAATGTTGACCCTTGGGGACCCAATATCGATATTTTTATTAGTCCAAATATACAAATGAATGCGTTAATTTTTTTAAATAGAATTATAATACTTAAAACCATGAGTCAACAAATGTTTTACGTATGTATAGCGCAATTTGTTCTCGGGTTCGCTAGTGTATATTGTATTACGAACTTTGAGTAAATATCTCCACTTTTAAACAATAGAAAAAGAAAGTCCGTGTGGAGCTACGTACCATTTATTTCCTTAACCCCTTTAGGGGAA